>VZTZ01030486.1:438595-503076 GCA_013400955.1 Drymodes brunneopygia | reverse complement strand
GAGGGGAAGCCATGTGAGGAGGGCCCTGTGAGGGCACTGGGCCTGTTCAGCTGGAGGAGAGTGGGGGGAGAGCTCAGTGCAGTTACAAATTCCTGGTAAGGGGAAGAGGGGCAGGCCCTGGTCTCTGCTCTCTGGTGACAGTGACAGGACCTGAGGGAATGGCCTGGAGCTGAGTCAGGAGAGGTTTTGGTTGGATATTAGAAAGATTCTTCCCTCAGGGGGTGTTTGGGCACTGGAGCAGCTCCCCAGGGTCACAGCAGCAACCTGGCAGAGCTCAGGAAGCATTTGGGCAATTCTCTGGGGCACATGGTGTGACTCTTGGGGTGTCCTTTGCAGGGCCAGGAGCTGGGCTCCGTGATCCTGTAGGGTCCCTTCCAACCCAGAATATTCTGTAATTCTGTGAAATGCTGACTGGTCTGATGGGAAAAGCTGACTCCCACTGGATTTGCACAGCCCTGGCTCGTGCCTGTCCTGGTCTTTGGAACTGACCTGGTGGAGAGAAACTTCTCTTAGCACGAGTCTCTGCTTCCCCAGTGAGTCAAGCTCTGTACAAGACAAGAGGTTATAGGCTACTGAGTGTGAAAAGAATTTGCCACTTGCAAGAAAATGCCAAATACTTAGTTTGATTTCTCCATCTGCTGGAAATTGCCATCCTGGCATAATTTTGCTCCTGGAGGAAATATTCATCTTTTTGATTTCCAAAGTGGAGTTCCTCCCTGGCAAATGAGTCACTGGGACAGAGCCAGACTTCCATCAGTTTTAACTCTGAATAACTCACATGGAGTCCTCTCCCAATATGCCTCTGTAAAGGATATGAAATGAGCAATTGGGTCTCAGTTCTTCTTGCCCCCTGAAGTCTTCTGAGATTTATGGAAGGCGTTGATTTCATTTCTGGATCCAAAACCAAAACAGGAGCTCCCTGAAGCCTTTCCCCCCATGGGTCACAGACTTTTCTAAGGCTGGCACAGAACTTTCACCACTGAAGTGTTGGTGGTGAAACAGTAAGCACAGGTGTGGAAATAAAGCAGTTCCCTCTGTGGGGGTGAATTATGGCTTTATTGTGTTTTATTGGACTCTGTCTGTTACCCATGCAGAGAGCTTAGAACATGCTTGTCCTTATTAAGAAATAATGCTTGTGATTAAGGAGTGTTTGATTAATAATGGATAAATTCTACAGTCTTTGAAGGGATCTGTTGACCTGTGACCTCAGGCCTCCCTGGCATAACTAGATGCTATTGAAAGGTTTTGATGTGGTGCTCTGTGGTGTTTGTCAGCTAAAGAAGGGGGTAATGAGACTTTTCATGGGGCAGCTGAAGGGAATGCAAGCATTGCTTATGCTCCTGGTGTAATTTTATACCCTCACTCTTTCTGCTGTGGTGGTGTTTCACTGTCCAGTGTGCATCTGGATGTGCTAAAGGGATGTGCACTGAAATTACTGGAAGCACCAATAAAAGCAAAAAGTATTTTTATGCCTTTTTTGCTGTGTTTTCCTTCATCTGTTCCAAAATTGGAACTGAAGAAACCCATTACTGAGTTTATATCTGCTGTTTATATTTCTGTACATCAGTTTGGTTTAGTGTCTGCTTGTTACAGACTGAGTTCATATTCCAAAAGACTGAACTACAAGAAAATCTACGCAAATCCCTGGAGCTCCCAGGAAAACAGCTTAGAGAGCCTGATATCATCTTTCCATGATGAGGACGCAGTAGCACAGGGACTGACATAGAATTTAGGCCATCTGAATATGAATGTGAATACTCCTTTCAGTGTTACTGACTCAATATTGTGTAGAATCTGTGTGTGTCACTTCTGTCAGTCAGGTCTGAGGGTTTTGATTTTGTTAGAATTCAAAAGGAGGCCCAAACCCCACCATGCAGGGCAGGTCATGCACAGAAGTGTTTGTGGCACAGCTGCTCAGGGTGGATAATGTTTCCTGAAGCTTCAGCTCTGTGATCCAGGGCTTTTTCACTTTATTCAAGGTAGTAAAAGTGAAGATCCCAGCTGGTATAAGCAGGTGGAAATGAATTTGATTGTGCAGTGCAGAAATTGGGAATCCAAGCAGCAGCAGCATTGTGGCCCCATCCCACAAGCCTTTAGCCCTGTGTGGAGTCCTCTTGCCAGGTTACTCTTGTTCACTCAATTAAGGGTTTGCAGAATCAAACCCTTGGATTTTTTCCTTCCCCAGATCCCCATGCAAATACATCCTGCTCCTCTTCCACCTCCCAATCCAGTCTTGTCGCCCTGGATCATGTTCCTGGTAAGTACAGAGGGAAAAAGTTGATTATGCCCGTGCTGCTTGGCTCTGGACATCTGCATTTCATTTATCCTTCTGCATTGGACTTACCCATAACGGGAATTCTGCACCAAGTGATGGTTTGTTTTTGTTTTTTTTTTTTAAGGATAAAATACAGCCTCTAATATGCGGAACTTAGATAGCTTGAACTTGGATATGGTGGCTTCATCTGCATGATACTCTTTGAAAAACCAGGCCTGGCAAATGTCCCACCATTGATGCTTTTTGCTGCTGAGACCTGTTTGATGTTCAAAGCTGTGTTTCCCTTTGAAATGTCTGAGGATTTGAATTCCTGTAAAATCAGATTTTCGAGTGCTGTAAGGCAGTTCTGTTGGCCTGGGCTGGTGCTGTTGTTTACATGAAACAAAGGTGCATGAGAACATTTCCTTGATGTGAATGTTCCTGCTCGGTGTGAGGTGTGCTCCTCAGCAGATCACACAGCTGAAAGGGGCTGTGAAAGGGCTAATTGTGTTCTAATTGTGAGCATTTCCAAGTGGCTTTGCTGCATTGTCCTCTCAGCTCCAATTTCAGCTTCATGATTTTGTGGTGTGCTTGAAGTACTTGATTGGATGAAGATGATCTGAATTTAGTTCCTCACTGGGTATTTGCTCCTGTGTCAGTGGGTAAATTGATCCTCTCTGTGGAATGGAAACTGTGATGTTTCCTTTCTCTTTTCCTGGAATGCTTTGGCCTCTCAGAACGGCTGCTGTCTCACCCTTGAGTTCATGCACTGCCTCACACCATGAACCTCTCTCACAGCCCTCACTCCCCTGTGAACCTGAGGGTGCAGCAGTGTGAGAAGTGATGTCCTACAGCAGGAATGGACAGCTGTAATCTGTCAGTATTTCATACAGATATTAATCTATCAGGTTAATCTATCAGCTTTAATCTATCAGTATTTAATCTGTCAGTGTTTCATACAGATGTGCTGCTCTCTCCTCAGGCATTTCAAGTAGCATGAATTTTGATGAGGAAGAAGATGAGGAGGATGAAGACAGCTCCAGTTCTTCGCAGTTGAACAGTAACACCCGGCCTGGTTCTGCCACGAGCAAGAAATCCAACAAGGTGAGGGAAGAGTGCTGAAGATGGGGAGGGCAAGCTGCTATGAACTGCATGGTTTCAGGTGCACTCATGGCAGGCCTGGCTCTCTTGTTCTGTTTTTAACATGCACTGGAATATTTCCAGGGTGATTTGCTGTGATGGCTTTCAGGCTTCGCAAGAGCAGGCAGTGAAAATAGTGACTTGGAGGAAAGAATGGCAAATATTGTCTGAACTTGAATGAAGAGAAAGGTGGACTGTAAATATTTACCTTTCTGCCTCTTGCAGGTGCTTAGAAGGATCTTTTGTTTCCATTGACTTTTTCTGGGCATTTTCCCACCCTGTTCTTTCTGCTACCATCTCAACATAAAACTTTGGCTGGTTCAAATATTCCAAATCACAAGCTCTTGCTGAACCAGCTGATGGTGCCCTGCTCTTTTGTACACTGCACTGACTGCTCACCTGTGTTAGATCACTCTAGAGCTCAAGCTATTGCTCCCTGTCCCATTTCTTCCTTTCATCCAAGGCCGCCCCTGCCGTTGAGCATGGCCTTTGTGGCAGAAGGGCTGTGGTGGGATGGGAAGGGGTGAGCCAGGGGTTACCCTGTCAGCACTGGGCAGCATCCTGTGTGTGCAGCCCCCTGTTCTGCTCTGCCAGGTGGGTCTGTACCTGCAGCATCAGCAGCACATCACGATGTGGCCCTTGGTTTGGTTTTTCAGAAGTGCAGCTTCTACCAAACACCATTCCTTTGTGCTTATAACCCTGTAAATGGAAGTTAAAACCCCTGAATTTTGCTTTTTGTTCCAGGAAGCAGCCTCAGCCCCCAGCCCTTGCACAAATGAGCCTCTCATCGATGTGGATGACCTGGAGGAGTTTGCTGTCAGACCTGCCCCTCAGGGGGTCACTGTCAAGTGCAGGATCACGAGGGACAAGAAGGGAATGGACCGAGGGATGTACCCCACTTATTACCTCCACATGGAAAGGGAGCATGGTAAAAAGGTCATCACATAACTTGAATGGCATACCAGTTGCATCTGAATATTAAAAAAAATTATAATAATAAAAATCTGAAGGAGTCTTACAAAGAAAATGTGAATTTTAAATATTTTTTCTTTTTTTTTCTTTTTTTGCTTTCACTAGATTTACCCAGCAGTCTTCCCAAAGCCAAACAGCAAAGTGTCACTTTCTTGCCCTGCCTTTCTTCGTGTGTCTAATCTTTGGCCTTAAATAATCCATGATTGGCACCTTTATGTGACTGTCAGCAGCTGGGGCTCTCTGCATTCTGTGGTCTGAAAAGCCTCTACTTTCATTTCAGCTGGAAGAGCCAGAGCAAGTTAAAATGAAACATTTACCAAAATAGATCAGATTTAATTATTTAAACTATAAATAATGGAATGAATGGTTGAAAAGTCATTTTCCCTTACCAGATTTTTTCCCCCTGGTTTTGCTAAATCCCAGGAGATCTTCTGTTACTTTCCCAGTGATGCTTGAAGACAGAATTGCCTATGGTTTCCTTGTATCAAAGTAGGAATTGATGTGTGCTAAACCCTTCAGCATTCTGGAATGTGTTTTTTTTCATTGCTCAGGTGTTTCTGTTGGCTGGGAGGAAACGAAAGAAGAGTAAAACTTCAAATTACCTCATCTCTATAGATCCAACTGACCTGTCTCGGGGCGGAGAGAGTTTTATTGGAAAACTGAGGTAAACAGTTTTCTAAGACTAAGACTAACTAAGTCTAAGAATTTTCTTTATAAAATGTAAAGTTTATTGGATATTAAGAAGCCTGTAAGCCACTGTGTCTTCTTAATTAGAGGCCTGACTACATCATGTGATCATGGTCTTAAAAATCAGCAGCATCCAAGGCATGTTTTCAAAATGTCTCTGGTGCTTACAGGATCACATTTTATTAAAAGTCATTAGGGCTGAAGCTCTTAAGTGCTCAAGGGCCAGATTCTCATGGGTATAGCAGCACAACTTATCTTAATGGGATTTCCAGGAGTGCCTGAGTACATTGTGTCTAAGCTCCACTGATATAAATACTCTGGAATGCAGGGTTGCACACTCTGAAAATCCCTTTGGTTTTGCCCGTTCCTTAAGACCCAAATTAGTTATTTCCAGGTAGTGGGGTTGTTTCAGAGCCACGTGTTCCTTTTCTGTCTGTCCCCATACTGTGCAGCCAGTCTGCTGCTGATCCCTCTGTGGAGCCTCTGGCAGAGCATCTGTGCCTGTGTTGGATTTTGCACTCTTTTGCATTGCAGTGAGAAAGATTTGGTCTCAGTTGTGGCTTTATAAAAATCACTCCCTGTATTCTGACAGAGTTTAGCGGTCAGGTAAGAAAGCAGATGGTCTTGTAGAGAGTAAGTGTATTTTAAACACCGAGCAGACAACCTCTGTGTTTCCTTACTGCTCTCTTGGATTTCCTGGTTTGCAAGATGTTATCAGAAGTCTCCAGCATGATGATAAGGGACCTTTAGTGTACACTTCTGTACTGTACCTTTGCATTTTTGTCATTTTGGCCTTTAAAGCAGGAATTAAAGAAGCAGGAATTGCCATGTAGCAGGGATGAGAAATAACCACTTTCTGTGCTCAGTGTTTGCCTTTTCTCTGGGGCCACAGTGCAGTGAAGGATGGATGCTTGGGCAGCAGTACTGACAAATAGTGACTGGATTTTCCCTTTTTTTTGGTAGATCAAATCTCATGGGAACCAAGTTTACAGTTTATGACAATGGAGTGAATCCAATGAAAACAACCTCCAGCCTGGAGGTGAGCACACTGCGCCAGGAGCTGGCTGCTATCTTTTATGTAAGTACTGCTCACAGCATGCAGGAAGGGCAGCTCAGGGTCTGCAGGAGCACCCTGAATTTCCTTCTCACTTCAGGTTATGTACATCAGCATTCAGGCTTTGGTGTGAACAGGCAGCTGAGCTCCACCAGAGAAAGCAGGAGGCTCAGTGCAAGGGAGACATGGAAAATGCTGTGCACTGACCAGGGCTGCCCAGGTCTCACCTTTGGTGAGGAGAAGGTTTTGGAGCTCTCAAAGAACCCTCTGAAAAGGGCAGGATCACAGCCTGAACCACTTGAGGGAGCACAAGATTCCATTCCCTTTCCTGAAAGGAAATTCTTCCCTACACCTACCCCTACCACCAACCATAAACCTACCCCTAACCCTACCCCTATCCCCAACTCTAACCCTAACCCTAAGTAACTAACCAACCTAACCCTAATTCTTCCTTCCAGGAAAGGGAATGAAATGTAGAAATCACAGGACAAAGTGGAACAAAGAGTTGTGCCCATGGCATTGCTGCTCTCAAGTGTGATTGTTTGTTGTGGCATTTTGGAGGGGGCCCCTCTGACCCAAACCAGACAGCTAGGTCTGCAGCAGCTGAGAGACTGGGGTAAAAGCTCCAAAATGCCTTTTTACCAGGAAAAAAAAAATCCAAGCAAACTTCAAGCAAAATCCAAAATTCGATTGAATGAGAGAAACCAGGCTCTTACAGGAGAGTAAGTAGCATTTGTCAGGAGCAATGTAGGCAACCAAGACTTGGAACACGGTTGGTGTTGTTTCATGACTGCTGGATGAATGACCTTTTTGGTGAGGGTGTTCTTCCTGTCCAGAAGGATTTGGGCCCAAGGAACCCTTCCAGTGAAAACTGGTGTGTATGCTGCTACAGGAAGCTCCCTGGTTTCACAAATCAACAACTTCTGATAAAAATATAAATAAAAATATCAATAAAATTATCAATAAAAATATCCAAGAATGTCTTTCTTGAAGAGCTCCTGCCCAGCTCTCATAAGGATGCCTGGAAATCTGTCAGGCTGAGGTCCACCACACACCCCATGTGTGCACAGAGTGCATTCCCAGGAGGTTCAGCTTTGGGCTGTGGGGGGGCAATGCACCTGGAGGATTTCCATGGATGAGAAGGCAGAGAGCTATCTTTGCCATGCAGTGCTGGCAGTTCTGAAGGAGGGCACTGTTAGCTGCCAGCACATTCCCTTCCTTCTCAGGATTCACCTATGATGTGGATAAAGTGTGTGTGTGTTACTCAGGCATATGGTTTATGGCTGGAGACAGACAGATGAGCAGATACATATCCCTCCCTTCCTGCTGAGTTTGAAATTCTGAGTTTCCAAAAATCCAGCTGGCAGGATTTAAAAAGAGACTCCAGGATCTGAGGTCAGTTTGACTGAAGTCTCAGTAGAAACCTAGCAGAAAGTACATTTTTAATAAAGGTAATTTTACTCATTTGTATAGGATGGCATTCCCTGGAGCCAGGCAACTACTCTGGTACAAACTGGAAATGCAAAAAGAAAACAAAAGCCAATTAAAAAAAAAGTTATATATTGAGAAATTTAGGCATTGCTTAAGTCAGCCACAAATGATACTTGAACGATGAACAATACCAAATAAAAAGCTGTTGTGGCCAGCAGAGGTAATTAGAAGTGTGGGTGTTGGAAAGAACCAAACCATGGCCTCTGTTTGGAGAATGGGCTGAGATAAGCTGGTTTTATTTGTCTGTTTGTAATCAGCAGATTGAAACTGGTACATTTGTGTAAGAAAATCACTTGTTCCATTGATGTTTTGGTACTAATGGAGAAAGGCAGCAGGCTTGCAGGTGTGCTGTGGCCAGAGGACAAAAGGAAATTGGAATTGTATTTCACTTCAAACTAGCCAGGTTTGCTGAAGTGAGATTATTGCTCCTGGCTGCAGCAGAGCCAGAGCAGAGAGTGCTAGGAGGAGCAGGGCAGAAACACCCTTGTCCTAAGGCAGTCTTTTAATTCCTGCCTTGAGATTTCGCCTGCAGCAAAAGCTGTAAAAACAATACTTTGAAAGCACCACTTTACCTCTCACTGTCCCTCAGCTCATCTGAGCCAGTACCCATGAGGAGATCAAGCTGTACCCAGCTCACTGAGCGTGACCTGCTTGATCATCTCAGCAGGTCTGATTTAACCAGGCAGGAGCTGGTGATGCATCTGTGGCTGACTGTGGGGTGAATGTGGTGAGGACTCTGTGGGGCTCACCTTAGGATGTATTTAAAGCAGAGCCAGGCAAGGTCAGAGTTTTCTGGGGTGCTGCTGACTCCTTTTACTGCCCTTGTGCTGGCAGCCCAGCACATCAATGAACCTGCAGCAGCACCTAATGGCTGAGTGCAGAATCGTTGGCAAAATTCATCCGGAAGCAGTGCGACTGTGCCCAGGTACTGGGATTTACTGGATTCCTTTATATCCGTAGGATTCCTTTATATCCATATATCTCCCAGTTCAGTTTGTGCCAGACTCCAGGCAGGGAGCTCAGCTGACACTCTGAGGTGTGGCCCAGGTTTCTGTAAAGTAAAAACTCCGTGTTCCTGCTCAGGCCTCAGTCACCTGCATTCTGCTCCTCCAGTGTTTGTGGGGTCTGTGATTTGGGCCTTACTTGGAATGCAGTTTCTGCAGAAAATGGTAAGGACAAGGCAGAGTTGTGTGAAACAAGCCCAGGAAGGGAAGTGTCTGCAAGAAATGGGGGTGATAAAACTGTGAATCTCCTGGGAGGTGCTGGAATATTCACCCTGCTGCTTTTGTTGTGGCAGCTCTTGCCACTAAACAACCTGCTGCCATAATTGTGTGTAAGATTTGAAAGGCAGCCCTGGGGAGAGAGAGGCTCTGTGTTCTCACAGCCCAGTTTATTATGAGGCTGACTGGAAGGGCTGAGCCAGGGAGTGCAGCTTTGGGCAATATTGGGCTGAGTCCTGAGCTGATTTACATCAGTGGTGCCCTGGCTGAGACAGGAGGGCTCTGCCAGAGGACAACATCTGTATTCTTGTATGAACCAAGGCTGTTAAAATGGTGTGAAATCAGAATTTGATTCATGTTCCCCTAATAATGCCCTTTGTGGTCTTGAATTTCCACACACAAAATAGTGGAGGAGGGAAATAAAAGAGAAGCAGGGAGTGGGGCAGGAGGTGTTTTTAATAATTTTCCTCACAAATCCATGTTTATGTAATTTCAGTTTGGTACTGGGAGTTGAGCAGAAAGGCAGCATTTGCCACCATAGCGTGTGATAATTGGTGATGGTGGTGATGTGCAACTGGTGACCATTCTCTTATCATGTGCCAGAAGTACCAATTTCAGTGTTTCTGAGTCCTATTTTCTTCCTTTGCTTGTTGGGAGGGAAGTGATTCAGCACTATTATTTAATTTTACCTTCAGCAATGTCTTCAGCCAGTCAGCATCTAAATTAATTATGTATAGCATAGCTGCAGCTTGAGGAGAAGGAAAGCTTGTCAGGCATAGCAGAGAAGGCCAAAATTGTCAGTACTTAGGGGAAAATAAGCATAAGCATGAATCTTTTCTTAGAACTCGTCTGCTGTGCTGAGTCTCTCCTGCTTCTAAATCTGCTGGCAGTCACATCAGTTTTCATCTTGCCATGGTGCAGGAGCAACTGAACTGATAACATGTTCAACAACTTTTTATTTTTATTTNAAATAATAATAAAAGACATCTAATGATAAATTATTTAATATAAATATTTATTTAATATTTATATTATTGTTATCAACAACTGATAACTCTGCCAAAGGACGGCACAGAAGCAATTCAGAAAAGAGGCAGGATCTTACCATGAATGTGCAGAGTTAGGAAGATCTATGGATATGCCTGGAGTAAAATAATCCAGCAGGATTTCTCTCGCGCGCATCCAGATCTTTAATGAGTTGTGGGAAATCTCCAGATAGTTTCCTGGAACAAGCAAAGTTATTTCCAAGGTCTGATGATGGCAAAGCTGTGAGTATTTTAGGTGGGTACTTTCAGATGTTTCCAGTGAGTTGAGGTGCAGGGATTTTTGCTTGCAAAAGTAGAGATGCTTTAATAAGTTAATGTTCCATAAAATCAGGACACTTTAATTAAAAATATAAAAGCAGAGACAACTGAATCTGTCATTTCCAAATGTCCCAGTGATAAAGGCACAGCAGCTGGAGCCTAGGGCTGTCTGGTTCTTGGGAATGTTCTTCCTGAGATTCCTTAGCGCACCCCCAAAGCCCTTCCCTTCAGCTGGGCAGATGGGAAAAGAATCCACGTGACTGAAAAAAAACCATCACAAAACACGAGGAGATGGACTTTGAGGTGTCACCGTTTCATTCACCGGGTTAATGCTAAAATCAGGTTTTACTGGAAAACTCTACTCTTCACTTTTCTTGGTTCAAAAGCAGGTGA
Source organism: Drymodes brunneopygia (assembly GCA_013400955.1). Classification (NCBI taxonomy): domain Eukaryota; kingdom Metazoa; phylum Chordata; class Aves; order Passeriformes; family Petroicidae; genus Drymodes; species Drymodes brunneopygia. The sequence continues at coordinate 492,561 of VZTZ01030486.1, read as the reverse complement.
TAACTCACTGAAATATCTGGCCCTAGTTGCTTCTGTGGGAGAAGAAAGGTGTCAGAGGAAAATAAAGGCTTTAAGCTGGTTTGGATTTTAATGGTTGTGTTTTGAGAGGACAGTGCAATGCTGGAGTGCTTTTGTGAAAAGCTGCTCAGGAAAGCATCAGGTCATGTTTAATAGAAGGACTTGTATTTTCCATGGATTTATTTTACTTTCCCTGTCTTCATAGCCAGAAAATTTGCCTTCATGCTAATGTATTTGTTTTTTTACTGTGGTCATCCCTAGGCATCACATACCTGAGGACTTTGAAAACCACAGTGCTGCTGTCACATGCTTTTTGTTTGCTTTTTGTGCTGCCTCTGGGATAAATGGAGCTGGTCCCATATTTTTAATTTTGCCTCGCATCAAAACATGTGCATTTTGTGATTTTTAAATTGCAACTGCTTTATTTTGGGATCTGGCAGTAGCCAAGCAATCTGGTTAATTCATATCCTTTTTTAACAAAGAGATTTAAAAAAAATTATATATAGGTTGCTGGCAGCCAGTGCTAGGAGTGTTTTTGGAAACCTCTCTATTTCCATTTTTCCTGTTGTCGGAGCTTCCAAGACAAAGACAGAATGTTTGGCAGTGCCAGTGAAGGTGGTAGTTGCAAGATGTTTTTTGAGTTGACTAACAAATAAGTAAGTTCCCTGCACTGCCACTGTGTCTCTCTGTTGAAGAAATTAACTTTAAAATAAAGAGCCTGATGAACTCTTTTCTAAACATTTTTAGGAAACAAATGTCCTGGGGTTTAAAGGACCTCGCAAAATGAGCGTGATCATACCAGGAATGAATATGGATCATGAAAGAGTTTCCATCAGACCACGAAATGTAAGTCAACAGCAGCCAACACTAAAAATCACTTAAGTTCTTTTTCAGGTAGGGTTGGGGTTTTTTGTTTGCATTTCTGAAGGTCTAGAAGTTAATAAAATGGTATTCAAACAACTGCAGAACAATGGGGTGTGTGACTACTATCGTGACTCACAAAAGCACGACAAATAAAGTATTTTGATAAAAAAAGGTACAGCTAACATTTATCAAATTGTGGAGAGAACTCAAATGCACATTTGCATTTCGACACTCAGAGTTCCCATTCATTGTTTTGAGGGTTGTGGGTAAGAGTTTAGTCTTTGGGCCAGGATTGATGAACTTTTTCTTCCCTGTTAATATATTTTTTGTCACGTGAGTGTGTTAAGCTGAAGTGTCTGTGGTGTGTGCAGGAACATGAGACGCTTCTGGCAAGGTGGCAGAACAAAAACACAGAGAGTGTCATCGAGCTGCACAACAAAACACCAGTGTGGAATGATGACACCCAGTCCTATGTCCTGAACTTCCACGGGAGAGTCACCCAGGCCTCAGTGAAGAACTTCCAGATTATCCACGATAACGATCGTGAGTAGAGCTCTGTGCAGGGTGTAGGAACAGCACCGCCTGGGAGGGCTCTGCCAGCCCTGACAGTTGTTACCTGAGCAGGTTTAACTGAGCTCTATGCAAGGTGTAGGAGCAGCACAGCCTGGGAGGGTTCTACCCTGACACCTGTCACCTGAGCAGGTTTAACTGAGATCTGTGCAAGAGGCTTCAACATCCTGTACTTCTCTCTGTACTTCTCTCTGTTTATGTGAATCGTTTTTTTTTAAGCTAACAAGTCTTGCAGCCCTTTATCGCTCGAGCTATCCCTGCCTCTCACCCTGCTATCAGCACACCCACCTGCATGGATAACTGCTGTGGGGTTTGATGGGTGAGGAGGTTTGGTTGGTGTTTTGCTGCTCTGGGACAGAGGGTGGTGTTGGATGAGCACTTTCCTAGTGAGGGCTGCTGTTGGGTTACACTCTGTGTGTGAAAGAGGAGCAGGGCTTGAAGTCCAGAGGGAGCCTCTTTCCTGGGCCTGGAGGTGACCATGGAAGCATATCCAGGTCACCAGGGATGGGCATGTGGGTTTGTGACCTTCTGGACCTATTGAGAGTGAGGATTATAGTTTGTGACCTTATAAGGCATTGTTTACCTGCTACCATAATAGGTAAAATCTGTGGAGTAGCCCAGGTGACTGGGGAACACTGTGGTGAACCTTTTTGCCTTTTTCCTGTTTATATGATGACATATCCTGTCTGTGTCATGGTATTTAAGGAATCTTCACTATGTGATAGTTGTCTTTGCGCAAGAACATTGCAAGGTGAAGGACAGTGCTGGTAAAGATCTCTGCACAAAGTCTTTGCCTGCTGTCTCTTGTGTGAAGTCTGTGTGTCTGCCTAATTACTGAGACAGCAGTAATGCTTTTTGCCTTTCTGCCCTCTCCTGCAGCTGACTACATCGTGATGCAGTTTGGCCGCGTGGCTGAGGACGTGTTCACCATGGACTACAACTACCCCATGTGTGCCCTGCAGGCCTTTGCCATCGCCCTGTCCAGCTTTGACAGCAAGCTGGCCTGTGAGTAATGGGGCGTGGGTGAGCATCCTCTCCAGGGAAGCATTTTGCCATGTGATTCCCAATCCCTGCTGGTGTTGCTTGTGGCCTGCTCTAAAAAGGTCAGGGGAAAAATGCAGGTGTGGAGGACCCACTCTGTGGCTGAAGAGAAAGTGAGAGGAATCTTCTAAAAATTCAGGACATTCAGGAAATTATATTTTCCTTCTTTTTTTTCCCTGTCATATTTTCCTGGAAGTGACATCGAGTTTTTGTAGATAGGAGCTGTCCCTCATGGCCCTGGTTGTGTTCTGGATGTGTGCCATGGTGTACTGCACCGTGGCTCCAGTAGCACCAGGACAGGGGTGTCTTTTTTTTGAAACCCAGAGAGGGCGTGGGCGCTCCAGGAAGTTCCTTTTTACATTTAAGAATCATTCCGAGGCTGCAATCGTACCTCAAGGTTGCACTCCTGCATCAACTAATCAGAGCTTCACATCATCCAGCATAAGGAAAAGATGAGGAAAAAAGATGCACTTTTTTGTTTGTTTGTTTATTTTTGGATCGTGCAAGGATCTCGTGTAGTCTAAAGCCGAGTCTGAAGGTTGAGAACCTCTGCTGGACTGAACTTGATGCTTTGCTGTTGTACATGTGGTGGGGCATGATGGATTTTAATTGCAGTGGGAGGAAATGGAGAAGTGGAAAGCACAAAATAATGTTGCACAAGTCACTTGAATTCTGTACTGTCATTATGTTTTAACATCTACGAGCTTTTAAATTTGTTTCAAGTGGAAATGTATTTTGCAGTACAGAAAGGAAGAAAAGGAAAACATCTGGGTGCCAAGAAAGCAGAACTTGTGTTGAATTTGGCAGTTTGTGGGCTGGGAATTTATATCCTTGTATTGCTGTGGTAATTCAAACACATATTTTGTATGAAGTGATATAAACAATTGGATAAAGGCACCCTGCCGAGAATCTTATTATTTTGAACAGGCTGGATAAAGCTGGGGAAGGTGAATGGAAATATTTTATTAAATTTGTCTGGCCTTTTGAGCTTTCACAATTTGTCGATGGCATTTTTTGAACTTTGAGCAATGACCACTTTCCATATTTATTTCCCATTGTAAGAATGCTTGAAATGGATTGAAACTGTGAATGTTGTTCTCTGATGTAAATGTGCCAGCTACTGAGCTAAATCCTTCTAGGCAAATCCAGTGTGTGCTGCATACAAAAGAGACACTGGCAGGACACAGAATGGCTCAAAACAGTGCAGATTTTGCATTTCCTTTTTTCTGATTTCTCTGGAGTTACATTATATACAATTATAAATTACTATTATAAACAAATACCATTTCAAAACAAAATACAAGCAAAGAACGAGTTGTTTATTACCTTCTCTCCTGGACATCTCAAAAGCCAGGAGCTGCAACTGGAAAGCACATTGTGTAAAACATCTTTATAAATAATGGTCTTGCTGCCATTGTTCTGTGCAGTGTTGTCCAGAATGGCACATGGAGTAATGAAATTTATGTGTTCACCAGAAGAGTGTGGAGATGTGAGTGAAGCAGCAGCTGTATTTTATACTGTGATTACTCAGGCCCTCCTTTTTATTCCTTATAAACCCTTGCACTGCACAACCAGAGATGATGCAATGCAGAAATGGGATCAAACCTGATTGTCTCATAGCTGCCAGGCCCTTTCTGACCATGGGGGACAGGCCACAAAGCTCTCCCTGAGGTGGTGCCATTTGGGCTGTGTCATTCCAGCTGACAAAGGGAATGTACTCTTCTCACCTTTACCTTCAGCTCTCCTTCCCAGAGTACAGACAAAGGAATTCCAGACAAGAGATTAAAATAAATAATTGCCAGCATTTTTTTTCTAATCTTTTAAGCAATCTATGGGAAGAAAATCTGCTGGCTTTAAACAGTGTTTTGTTGATAGGCTCAGCTTGTCAAATATTATCTTTAATTAACAGGAAACTCTGCCTTTTTTTCTTTTCCCCTCATCTTTTTTGCAAGGAGCCTTTCCATGCAATGGTGTAAAATGGAGAGATACCTTTTGTTTGAGAGAAATTAGCATCAGTTCCCTCAATGAATTACCCAAGTGCTGAGCCCTGGGCTCCAGGGTGGTGCCTTTGGCTTTGCACATGGGTGCTTTGTTTTTCTCTGTCTCTGGTGCTTTCCCACAATTTCACATCCCCACCTGTCACCTCACTTTGGACTTAACAAAGAATTCCATTAGGCCTGTGCTTACCTCATGTCAGCCTTTACAAACCAGCTCCAGTGACCCGAATTTTTTGTCTGGGCTACTGCAAAGCCAGCCCGGATTCCCAGTGCTGGTATTCAGGTGTGATGTGGATTTCAGGAACTCTGTAGCGTGGGAATGGCTGAATCTGCATGGCTGGAATTCTGTGCCCTGCCAGTCCCATGCTTCCTGTAGAGCCTGAGCAGGTGGCACCTGGCACTGTCCCTGCCTCTGTCCCTGCACAGCTCTGTGTCAGAGGTGCAAACACACAATCTGCTGGCTTTGCTGCTGGAGCTGTTTGGGGAGGGGTTATTTTTACCCCAGATCACAACAATGATCTGACTCACATCGTGGCCCCCCAGAAAATTGGCACGAAAGGAAACTCATGTGCAGGGAGGTCCTGCACAAGGGTGGGAATGAGGGGCTGGGGAAAGTTCAGCTCCTTGGGACAGTTTTCCTGCCAGCATATTGTGTAGCTTCACTCTCACTGCATGTCCTTCCCAGCCAGGTGGTTTTTTTTAACCTGTAACCGTGCCAGGAGGAAAGTGGTGACTCAAATTCCCGTCATCTGAACAGAATCCTACAGGGCCATCAGCCAAGGAGCTGCTGACGGAAAACTCCCCACAGTAAATCGAGGGCACTAGAGGGGGATGTTGACCTGGGACTGAGAATGAGGAACTCTTATTAAATCTGGTTCAGTTAGAATAGGATTTGCTCCTGATTCCCTTTGCCAAAACCCCAGCTCCTCACTATTGTTGGGCAAGGCACTGGGTTTGATTCACTTGGCCTTTTCCCTCTGCTCTGGCAGCAGTCTCAAAGATTAATCTCAAATCTCTGTTATTTCTGATGGGTAATTTGTGCTGGATATTTTCTGCTGAAGGTCACCTGCAAGGTGATGCCACAAATTTCCCAGCACATCTCTAAAATCTGCTCTCCTAACTTGGAAAAGTCAAACCAGGTTCTGTGTTAGCACAGTCACACCCGAAATTACATTTTCCTCCCGAAGTTACAATTTCTTCCACACCAGTAATAAAATCCTGGTGCCAGTAGGTATTTTCAGGGGCACACTGAGTAACCAAGGAGTAGTTGGTGGCTCACTCCTGGTAGTAACTTCTGTTGGGCCTGCATTCAGTGTTCACCTTGTTTACTTAGAGTGCCAAAGAACAGGATGGCCCCGAGCTGTGCATTTCCTTCACACAGTCTCACTAAGTGTTTGGATACACTAGATTTAATGTCATTTAAAATCTCAATATTGATGGCTTTTTGCATCTGCTGTTGATTTTAGCAGAGTTGTAAACAAATTCCCTGCCTGAGTTGCTTGTGGGCAAATACTGCACGCTTTAATGGGAGTTCTTAATCTGACTTGTCACTCTGTTTACATCAAACAGTTCCTTCCTGGCCCTTTATCTGATTTTCTTAATCTCTGATGTTCTGTTCCTCCTCATTCTCTTCACATTTGCTTTATCTGCTCTCCAAGGATGTGCAGCTCACTCAGAAGTGTCTGACAGTATTGCTCAGTGATCTCTCCACAGATTAATAAAGTCTTTGGTGCACATTCAGTGATGCTCCTGCAACAGGAGCCTCATCAGAGGGGTGAACTTTGGCTTTTCAGCAGAGTCAATTAGCACATTAAAAGGTAGCAGATAAAAAACCTTGCCTAAAATATAATCAGGACTTTTCTCAGTAAACATTCTGTTTCCAGACCAGACCATTGATTGCAAATCAGTGAGCCTGGAGGGAGGCTGTGAGAGTCCCTTTGTAGTGCTGCCTTATTTCTCCTTTTTTTTTTTTCTCAAAAGGTTGAAAGTGATTTTGTGAGCTGAAGTGTGTTGGTGGCCTAAACCAGTTTATTTTTTAGAAGCTGGGCATCACTCTGCTCTTTTTGTAGGATAATATATGGCACATAAAATAGTAATGCCATGGGCTCTCATTATAAATTCTGCTGTTAAGGAATCAGTGAGAATGGTTTTGTAAATAATTACTGGGCAGATGTCTTGCTGTTCAAGTTGCCTTACAGCAGTGCTGGAGTCCCCAGCTGGCTTGGAGTGAAAAGGGCTTTGTAATAAAACCTGGTGCCTGAAAAATATCATTGTGGAGTCAAAGACACCTCAGAGTTTTATCAGTCGTGGTGAACCAACACTACCAATTCAAACTTGCTGAGGTTTTCCTCCCTTGTGATGAACAAAGGAGGGGCTTTCAACAAGCAGGGACACCAGTGAGCTCTCTAAAAGTACTGGGCATTACTTTTCTGCTATTGAAATCTCCCCCCTACCTGGGTGACGCCTGTTAAAAAATCAGAAAATCAATTCAAATCCTTACTGTGGAAAATCATCCCCAGTTCTTGTATCACAGCATTTTACAAATTGTATTATTAATTAATTTCACATAAGGTTGAAATAAGGATGGGGAAAGAAGAATTTTTGCTCTGAAGGGATGAGGAGCCCAGACCAATATCATTATTTCTTTATAAATTCAAATTTTTTTCCTTAATTCAGTTAATTCAAGTAAATAATTTTAAAATTCAATTAATTCAATAATTAATTAAAAAGTCTTTATTAATTCAAAATTATTATTTGTTTGTTGCAGTAGGACAAGACAGGGCTTTGCCTGGTGTTCTTGGCAGAGGAGGTTTCTCCTCATCAATTGCAGGTGTCAGAGGGAAGATTTTGCTTTGATCCTGTGACATTATAATTATTTTCCCCATGCTATCCCATTGCTCCCCTGGAACATCATTTGTGAGATTTTTCCTGGTTCTACAGAAGCCTGTGCTCACCAATCAAATCTCTCTGCTTGGCAATTCAGGACAGCACAGCAAAATACAAATAGAATTATCAGAATTACGAGCTGATGACTCAGATTTCTCAAAAGGCCTCACTTTGATTACTAGAATAAAGCAGTTTTATACATAAATCTTGCAGTAGAGTTAATCTAACTGTAGGTGCAGGCTTCTCTTGTCCGTGCTACTCAATGAAATCAGGTTCCTGTTGTTCCTTGTGTACAAAAAGCACCTTCCAGGGCTGTCCTCTGTGTTTGACATGAATTATGTAGATATTTTTTTTGTTGCTGGCCAAGGAACTGAGAAAAGAATTTGCACAACTCTCCCAATGCTTTGGTGTTTTGCTCTGAACCATAGCTCAGTAGCTGACACTCACAAACGCCTGTGTATCGGATGGAAATGCATTAAAACTTATTTTATATGTTGCATTTTATTTTATTTTACTTTACTGCCTATACATTTCAGGGTCCCCCTTTTCAGTGAGGGTGTGTTTATCTGTACCTTCACTTAAGGTGTAGATAAATTAAGTGGCTTTCCTGAAACTCTTCAATGGAAGTGGCTCCAGGAAGAGGACACCTTTCACAAAAATTTTTGATTTTTCATTTTTGATAAAAAACCTGCCCTACTCACATCATAATTGGGTTATACAATGACACTGGAAGCTCATCAGGGTTTTATTCAAGTCTGCAGTGGCACTTTGAAAATTACTCTGCCAAAAGCTCGTTTAAGCACATGAGCTGTGACAAAGAGAGTCAGAACCTCACAGGCACCCTGAATACTCGTGATCACTTCTGTGCTTGGGTAAAGGGCAGGAAAAGTCCTGGAGAGTCAAAACCTGGGTTAAAATCTGTGTTAAAATCAACACAGTCCTCTAGGCTGGTTCAGCACAGGCCTGGGGATCAGCTCAGCTGGGCTTTAATCCCAGTGGGGTTTGTGCAAATCCTGCAACCTCTGTGTGCCTCTGTTCCCAGAACTCGGGTGGAACTGCTGGATTTTGGGCTGGAACTGCTGGGTTTTGTGCTGGCTGAGTCCATCTCTGTCCTGCTGAGGGGATTGCCAGGAGTGCTTTGAAGTTGGTGGGTGGCAGGTGGGGTTGCTGTGCTCAGAACCCAATGTAAATCTCCCTAAAACAACCAAAATATGAAGTTTTCTGCCACCTCTGTAGAAACCATGTAACCAACCAATCTCTTAGGATTTAATCTTGATTCTGTTGAATTCTGTGGAAATCCTGTCAATGATTTCATTGAGGTTTAAATTTTTTTACTTTATGTTATTTTTGGTTGCTAAAAGAGCAGAAATCCCAGCAAGGATAAACCACTTTTCCTTCTGACAGGGATGTGTTGTTGGTTGTGTTTCACTTTGCAGCATCAGTTGTTTTAAGACTGTCATTCCTGAACACATTGCAGAGGTTCAGGCAATGAAACCATCTATTTGTGCTTTTATGTAGCATAAATTAATAACCTATTTGTGCTTTTATGTAGCAAACTGACACACTTGGCAGTTGTGCTGCAAATTGCCTTTTTGTGTTTTTATTTGGCTTTTTCCTTTCCCATGGATGTGACTCAGTTGTTCAGAGCTGTTGTTGCTGCCCACTTTGACTCTCCTGTGCACATCTGGTTTAAAAACAATCAGCCTGGTGATTTCTGACTGTCACGAATGGATGTGGGAGTTTAGATGAGCCTTTTGCCCAGGCCTCGGCAGCAGGCAGTGGCTTTATTGAGGTGGCCAGCACCCCAAAAGCCACTCTTGTTCATAAGTTCATTTAATAGGGACTGATTCTGTATGTTATAGAATGAATCATTTATTAATAGACAAGGAAATTAACAGACATAAAACTTAAAGTAAACCAATACTACACAGGAATAAAACAAAAAGAAAGACTACGAGTAGATTAATGTACAGTGCACCATAAGGTACCTCTTTCACTTCCAGCTAGCGAAGAATTAGTATAAGCTTAGGATTCAATGTATCTTACCATGCAATTGGTGGTGGGACACACATGGAGATGCTTTCCCTCAATCTCCAGAGAAGTAACCACAAAACTGCGTCCAGACTTTGGGGAGAAGTTTCGAACACTTTCAGGGTGTAAGAGGTTGCTGCCTCAGTGATAACTTGTGTATCTTTTATAGAGTAAAACTGTGTCTCTTAAGTCAGAAATATTTCCTTTCTCTCTCCTGCCATCAGCTCTCCAGACTGATGTGGATTCTTAGCTGAGGTTTGAGCCCTTTTGGCACCAGAGATGACCCTGCTGGGCCTTTCAGCCCCTGGGCTATCTCTTTATGCACCAGCTACCTGTGGTACTCAGGAGAAGGGGTAGATGTCCTGCCACACCAAGAAAAAAATGGGATTTCTAGACAAAACCACTGACACTCAGTGCTATCTGGCTGGATTGGCAGGAGAATTTTTTGCCAACCAGGAACATAATTATTCCTTTTTGCCAACCAGGAATGTTTTTATTCTTTTTGCCAACCAGGACTGTTATTATTCCTTTTTGCCAGCTAGGAATATTTTTATCCCTTACTGTTCCTGATATTTCCAAGGCTGAGCACGAGGAGACAGAGGGTCCCTGTTTTGAACTCCATCCTGAAGACTGAACTGTTCCACTTCAGAATACTGGAAAATCAAACCATGTAGCTACAGAGTTCTCAAAAGGCAATTGAGTTGCACTGATATTGAATTTCATGCAAATTAATTTATGAGAATGACCCCAAACAAACATGGGAACACTGAGCAGATGTCAGGAACTGAAAAGTTGCTCAGCAACATATTTAAATCAAGCCCACTGAGTTTTCCTAAGTTAAAAAAAAACCCAATGAGGCTCTATTTCATTCCTAATTGTTTTTAGTTGGGGATTCAGTGTTTTATGATGTAGGCTGAAAAGACAGAAATTCTGTGTGCTGTTAATTGTAACTTCTGGTTTAAAGTAGGGCTGCAGCAGTGATGTGTACTCTTAGAAGATTTGTGTCATCCCAAAGAGCTAACTGTGGGATATAACTCTTTAGCTGATGAATTCTCCAGAGTTACCGAGTCCAGTGACACTATGACAAGGTTTTTTGTTGCTTTTCTTTTCTTTCCAAAAAAAAGCCCAAACCCCTGTTGTCAAAAGCACTGGTTATTCTGTCCTTTGGACTGCACTGCACTAGTCCTCAAGGTTGAATTCCTATTTGGTGTCACTTCAAACACTTTCTTGTAGGTGGTGGATGCTTTTCTTGGTGATCTGTGTTCCTGCAATTCCTTGTTTTGCTTCAAACTCCCTGATTTTTTCCTTTTTCACCCCATCTATAACCTTCTCTTCTTTCAAACATGGGCAGGTTTTTCTATATGGGGACACTCCAGAACTCTTGAGTCAGTGAAAGCTCTATAAAGTGACTATCTGTGAATTAAAGTGTGTTAAATCCCTGTGTAGATGTTCTCCTTTTGAAGTAGGGTGGCCTTCAATTCTGGTTGCATAATCCTCCAGCTGGGTATTTGTCAGGTTGGGCAGTTCAAGGTCGGTGGGGAATTTTGAAGTGCTGAAGGGGTTTCTGACCAAGCCCTGGTGAAGGGATTCACCCCTCTGCACTCTCAGGATTTGCTGTTCCACATTTCCTATCTTCTTGAGTCATGCCTCAAAGCTCAGCACCTGCACATTTCCCAAGTCCTGTTCTCCCACTGCAGTAGTTTCCAGCACTCTCTGATTTATTGCCATGCATGTGATGAATATAAACTTCCTGGCAACAGTTTGCTTCCTGCTTGGGACTTTGTGGCTGCGTTACTCCTATATAGAGCTTGGCTCTAGGAGTGTGATGTAAGTGCTGCAGTAGAGTTGGGTTTGTTTTACAGTGCCCATCAGAGGGTGTGCTTGTTTCTCAGAAAATAATCTTCTTTCTCTTTTTCTCCTTCATTTCTGTCTGCCTGGATGTGGAGGATGAGAGCCCCTCTCAGCACTCACGCGAGCAGCCACTGTGTTAGAGATCACACAGCGGGTTTGTCACGGAGCAGAGCAGCCCTGACTGCACTGTCACCTGCCCTGTCACAGTGTATGTCTGTCCCCTGTGCTGTCCCTTCCCTGTGTGTCTGTCCCCTGTGCTGTCCCTTCCCTGTGTGTGTGTCACCAGCCAGAGGACACGGCTGCAGAGACAGAGACTCACGTGGGAGCTCAGCAGAGAACGCTGCACCGAAGCCATTAAATCTCAGCTCTCCCAGTCCTGAAGGAGCTCCTCCTGAAGGCACAAACAGCACCTAAGGCCCTTTCAGTCACCTGAACTTTGCTTGTGTCGGCAGTGCCTGTCAGAAGAAAGCATCTTTTTGTTGTGTTTGTGCTGCTCTGAGCCCTGAGCCAAGAAAAGGCAGCACAGGACCCAAAGAGTGCAGGGGCAGAGAAGCGCAGTGAAGTGTAAACGATCTCTGTTCGCAGGTGTGGGGGAAGCCCAGTGCTACATGTGCTACATGAGTGTTTCTGTCCCTAGGAAATGAAAAAGCAGATTAATTTGGTTTTTTAATGTTTATTTTTTTTATTCCCACACACTACTTAGAGGGAATAATGGATTTCAGTGTGCAGTGGCAGCCTGATGGTCACTGCTTGTGTTGTTACATTGGTAAAAACTCTGCCTTACACCATCTGTTTCTCATCTAAACTGCTCCATTTCTGTAGATTTCTTCATGCTGTCATTCTCACCCATTTATTTCCATGTCAGGCCCAATCCCAAGCCAGCTGGTGTAAGCAATGTTTCTTTCTGGCTTCTGTTGAGTCTCCATGGTGCCATGCTGTGTGTCCCTGCCAGAGTCCTCATGTCTTGTCTGTCTTTGTTTAAAGTGGGCTTAGCTGGATCACAAAAACTGGGCATTACTGGCAGAAACACTTCATAAAATGGGATTTGGAAGGGGGGCCAAAGTTTGCTCTCAGACATTCCATGAAGGCTTGCTGACATCCGAGGGGGTTCAAGAATACCTGTTGGTGAAAAAGGTTCAGCTTTTCCATTAAATGCGCTGCCAAATTCAGTGATGTCATTACTGCAGCTCCACAGGGCATTTAGAAAGACAAAACCTTGCCCATGATTTAAGGGATAAAACAGGGGAGAACTGAACCTGTACAAGGAGCAAATCACACGGGGAGCTTCCCTCAGAAACAAGGGGTCTGCAAGAAACAAACCTCCTACAGTGGCTTACTGAAAAACACAGATGAAAAAGGCAAATGTTGGAGCTTCATTCATTTTTAGTATCTTAAAAGTGTAAACATCTTTTCTGGTGATTGAAACCGAGTTTATTTCACATTAAAATCTTGTGCTCAGTGCCAGCAAAAACCAGGCCCTCTGATAGTTGTATGCAAAGCTTAAAGGGGACATACAGAGATGCCCAGCAGGATTCTCAGTATCCAGGGTGGGGTGGGACTCTTCCAGCATTTTCCAGGTTTAGAGGTGCAAACATTTGTGCACATGTACCCATACATAAAATATATAAAAACAAATAAATAAATAAATAAATAATACAACTATGGGTACAGTCTTGAAAAACCTCCTTTGGTGGTATCTTCTTTCCCCAGCATTTTCCAGGTTTAGATGTGCAAACATTTGTGCACACACACATATATAATATATAAATTAATTAAATAAATAAATAAATAAATAAAGTATATAAATATGGGTACAGTCTTAAAAAACCTCATTTGGTGGTATCTTCTTTCCCCTCTATTCACAGCATCAACCATGACATTAATTTGCCTTGGTGTTGAGTGCAAAATATCTCTGAAAGAGTCAGTTACTTGAAACCTCTTTTAAAATAATTTTGAGCAAGTGATTTTTTTTTTTCTCAGTTGAAAAGATTTAAAAAGTTGTTCTATCTGATGCTTTCCATGTAAGGATCTGTTATAGAGACCTTTTCCTCGGGGCTGACTTTTCAGTGGGACTGATCCATGCCAATCTCCACCTCACAATCACAAGACCAGGGGTTTTGTTTCTCCTTTCTGAACAATTTCTTACACTCAAGAGCAGGGAAACAAAACAAAAAATTATCTGTGGAGGGTGTTTCGTAATTGTTGCACTGCTCGAAGTATCTCAGAAAGGACACATTCCTGAGGTGGTTAATTTCTGAGAGTTCCTGAGCCGATTTTGTACTTTCCAGCACTGTCTTCATTCAGCCAATGACAGTCTGAAAGATCCAGAGTTTGGGAGCAGCTGTGGAAATACCCATTTTAGGACATGTTGAGACTATATCTGCCTGTAAAGAAAAATAACCTTTGTTACTGACTTGTTTACTTAAACTTGAAGAAGTAGAAAATGTGCTACGAGTGTTTCTGTCCCTAGGAAATGAAAAAGCAGATTAATTTGGTTTTTTAATGTTTATTTTTTTTATTCCCACAGCAGACATTTTTCTGATTCATCTCTTTGCCTTTCTTATATAAACCAATGTTATACAGTAGAACTTGAATATGTTATGGTCTATATTTTCTTTATATTATATGGGGTTGAAAGAATGGAATACATCAAAATTGACAAAAAATGACCTAATGATAATGAGAAGTAATGTTTAACCAGATGTATTTTTTCACCATAGCTGTAACATGTCAGGCTTGTTTTGAGTAGTCAGGCATTTCCCTTTTTATTCAGACCTTTAGAGAGTTTTAGATAAACCTGCAGGAATGTGCTTTTACAAATTAAATTTTTTTGGAGAAACTCTTTGGTATTCTGGAGTAAATGGATTGATTTACCAGTGTGTGCAACGACTGATTTTTGTGTTCCCACCTGATTTACCTGGTGCGTGTCACAGAGGCTCCAGTGTTTGTGACTGCAGAACACCGTGCAGAAATATTCATTTCTTCATTCACTCATGTGTGGCACAGGCCCTTGCCATGGGTTTCCCTAGCTGAGGTGGGTGGCAGTGCCATGGACGTCCCCAGCTTGTCCCAGCACCAGGGGCTGGATGTGAGTAGCTCTGTGGGGGTGGCCCCGGGCCAGTGCCCCAGCTTGGCTAGCACCCAGCACCTGGCTTGGAGCTGCTGCAGACCAGGGCAATCCAATTTATGCCATTAAAGCAGAGTGTCCCAGAGGCCCCAGGTGGGTGCAGATGCAGTGGGATGCCTGCCCTCTGCCCAGGGTTTGTGCCTCAGTGCCACAGCTCAGGTGACACCCAGGGAGCACTCTCCAGTCTGTGACAATGCAGGGAAAGGCTGTCAGCCTCCCACTGGGCTGTGCATGGATCCTCAGCAGGGCTCCAGTGTGACCAGCACACCTCTTGCCATTTCCTTGGGAATACTGGGGGATGATTTAAGGCTTAGCTGAACACTGGGGTCATGCTGACACCGGACCAGATTGGTCAAAGCCCCAACCAATCTGACCTTGAACATTTACAGGGACAGGGCATCCTCACATTCCTGGGCCACTTGCTCCAGCATCTCCCCACGCTCGTGAGCAGAGGCAGCTCCCTCAGCCTGTCCTTGTGTGCCCCAGTTCCTCACCCTAAGGGCTGGGCCCATAACCCACACATCAGTCTCTTTCCTGGGCTGTGGAGGCCAACAGGGGACACAGGAATCCACAGGCACTCACCAAATCCCAAAAAAGGAGAGGAAGAGAGAGGTTTTGCTGTTATTTTTTTGGTTTACTGGTTTGGTTTTTTAAAATTCCTTTCCCAACATTGAAAAGAATTTCCTATAAAGCTGCTAGAAGGGACCTCCATGTGAAGGCCAGCACTGCTTCCTGGCCAAACTGCCATTTGCTGCTTCTCCAAAGAAACAGCTGTCTGCTAAAATTCTTTGTGCAAGGCTGACTTCACTCATCCATCAGGGAATATCGTCCTCAGGCCGAAGCAACCCCACCTCCAGACCCCAGGAACCTCAGTGACCCTCTTGGAGACAGCTCCTGTCACCTCAGTGCAGCAGCCTGGTGGAACCCAACTCAATTCATGTCCATTCCCTGTGGCTCAGAGCAGAGGAGTTGCAGGAAGGGTGGGGCAGGGGATGGGAAGGAAGGGCTCATATCAAGCATGGCAATCAACAAAGTAATTGTTGATGCCAGGAGATGGAATGGGTGAGTCAGCTAGAACTCCATAATATTCCCTAGCACATTTGGAAAGAAGAAATTCCTAAGGCTCCGTGCCTTCATTATGATAATTTTACTCTGTTTTAAAAAACTAGTCTCAAATTGTTGATGTTACAGCCTTAAAAACCCCAGGATGTAAGGTGGCACCAGCAAAGCAGGATGAGGGCAAGGAACCAGAAAGTTCCTAAAAAATGTTCCAACTTCAGGGGTAACAGGAGCACAGGTGATGTCACCAAAGCACCAAATAAGGAGGATGACACTATTTGCATCCTTGTCTTGTTGCTTATTTTTCGGTCAGGCAGGTGCGGATTTTGAGCCACCAGAACTCCCGGTGCGATGCTGTTGCAGTGGCTCTCATGGTGCAAGGGCTGACGCTCCTCTTCCTCTTCCTCCTCCTCCTCCTCCTCCTCCTGCACCTTTGGCTGCCATTTTTCAGCCCCAGGGACAGGGACTCCCTCTTTGGCCGCTGCTGGCCGTGTCTGTGTGCTGTCCCATACGAAGGCAGGCGCTCACTGCCCCGGTGGCTCCAGGGCAGGCCTGTGCTCCCTGGTGGGCGCAGAGCCAGGCTCTGCATGGCCATGACCAGGGAGCTCAGGGTGGTGGCCCCCATGGCAGAGGGGTGATTTTGTTCCTCCTCTTGCCCCGTCTCGTCCTGGCACATGCCCTCCTCTTCGGCCATCACTGGACAGGGCCGTGCTGCCGTCCCTCACCAAGGTGGGCTGCCATCTGCTCTGCTGCCCCGGCTTTCATTCCTTCCTTCCAGACACTCATCGAGGGCCTTGGAGCTGTGTGGAGATGTGGCAGCTGCAGAGGGCCCTGTTCCAAAGTGCTGGGACACTCAGGGTGCTGGTGACATCATAAACAGCCACTGTGACTGGGCCATGAGTGTGGCCCAATACATGGGGTCATGGTGGGGACACGGCAGCTGCACAGGGCCCTGTTGCAAAGTGCTGGAGTGCTCAGGGCACTGGTGAAATCACAAACAGCCACTGTGACTGGGCCAGTATTGACAACGACTGGTTTTTGTACTCTCACCTAATTTACCTGGTGTGTGCCAGGCCATGAGTGTGGCCCAATACACAGAGTCATGGTGGGCCTGTGGCCTGAGAAATGCCCAGATATGGGAAAAGGAGGAGGGTCATGGGGGCCAAGGGCCCCTTTCCTGGGCCCATCCCACCTGCCATGCTGCTTGTACAAGAAAGGCTGACCCCTGGGTACAGGGACTGCCTGCCACCTACCCTCGGGAGCCCTTGGCTCCAGCACCCTCCTCATCCCACGACAAGATGAACCTCACCTTGTTGGTTGCCAACGACATTCCAAGAGCATAAAAACCCTGCAGGTTTCCAGGAAGAAGGAAAAGCCCACCTGCTACGTTCAATCTGATGGTCCCTCTCATGCTGCTCTGGCCTTTACAGACAAACCTCAACGCTGCTTGTTTGGCTTTAATGTCTAGGGACGATTTTAGTGCTCGCTCTCACACATTGTGGTCCACTACCTGCAATCCTCTGGGAATTCCACCACGGCCAAGGCAAAGTTAAACCACAACTCACAGAGCTTCAGCCTTGCTCACAAGAGTAACATGATGTGGATTAGGCTAACACAGAGTAACTGAAAAGGGGCTGTGGGGGAGCACAGGAGCTTTGTGAATTGCAGTGACAGCAGTTCCTCAAGCACAGAGAGCAATGACAAGAGTTGGGAGAGTCACAGGTGTGATTGTGATCTGCTCTGCTGACCAGTTAACACTGAGCTAAGAGAAAGAAGGCGTATTTTGTCCTTCAGCATCCCAGTAAACTCACGTAAATGTAAGGATTTGATTTGCTCTCCTAACTGGGAGCACACAGATGTCTTTGGGAAAAGTCAGAAGAGACATTTGGTTAACTCTGGGATGGCAAAGGCCAAAACCAAGTACGGCTCCTTCGGAATTGAAAAGGAACAAGTCACAAATATCTGCTCCAATGCACAGGGCTTCAAAAATCAAGGACAAAGCACTGTTGGCAACACCATGGAGTGCATGGAAGAGGGCACTGGCTTCCAGTTCAGGCAGATGATGTGAGTGGTACTACAGGAATGCAATAGGTACAAGGAGATGAACACAGAGAGTCCTCACTGGGAACAAAAACCACATGAATGACGGTTTGTGACCTCTACTTTCACCAGACAGCATCCACTGCTGTCCCTATCAATCGAGCCCTTTGGTGTTGCGCTTTCTCAGTGTACCTGTCTCCTCTGAATCGCTGACATTTTGCTTTTCCAGTGCTGCATTTTCATTTTCTGACTCCACAGACAGGTCCTCTTGGCTCGTCTCTTCTGCTTCGCTGCAGCTCTCAGAGTGGAACCCGGCATTCTCTGCTCTGACAGCGGGATCAGCATCACAACAGCAGCAGCACTGCCCAGTGCTCTGGGAGGGAGGGAGGTCACTCTTCTCCTCCCTGACCAGAGTGACCTCATCCTTTTCCTGTGTCAAACCCTGACCACCCACGGTGAGATCACTTAGCAGGGTTTCATCGTAAGGATACTCCTCATCTTCCATGCCCTCCATTCTCTCTGCCAGCTCTTCTGGAGAGGGCTGGCTCAGGTCAGGGTAATCCACGAGGATCGTGTCCTGTTTGCGCTTGGAGCAATTGGAATTATCATAGGCAGGATAGGTCTCTTCTGGATAACCTTAGGAATAAAGGGAAATGCAGCTTGGAGTGTTATCAGCATTTAAAAGTACCCCTGACTGCAAAGTTGGCCAGGACAGTTGTTATTTCTGCTGCCAGTGCAAGTGGAACTGGAATTGTCTGCCCAGGGAGGTAGTGGAGTCACCATCCCTGGATGTGTTTAAAAAAAGACTGGACGTGGCACTTGGTACCATGGTTTAGCGGAGGTGTTGGGGCATGGGTTGGGCTCGATGATCTCGGAGGTCTCTTCCAACCCAGTGATTCTGTGATTCTGTGAAGTGCCAGCTCTTTAATGCCATGTACACATCACAGCATTAAATCGATGGCAAGGATGTGCAAAGCATCTCTTCTTGGGGGATGATGGAAAAAAAAATCATTTATTTTTCGGGTGCCAGGATATCAACCCTGACTTTGAGGAGTGAAAGCTGAGCTTTGCTGGAACCTGTGGGAGCTAACAGGTAAAAATGGCGTGTCTTAGATTTTTAAATGGATCTTTTTTTTGCCTGCAGATTGATGGTTTGAACACTTGCTATCAACAGCATTACTTAGAAAGTTGAAAAACCAGATACATCGATGACTGTGCATTTCATTTTAGACGTAACATCATAAACTTGACTTTATAAACAGAGCTCAAGGCCACTGTTTATGCTTTATGTTTTGGATCATTTTTGAAAGCTTTTTAAAAAGCAAGAAATTAAGTCTGCATTTAAAATTATGATAGTGAGGAGCTCAGTTATGATATCTTGAAAACACTTTTATGTAGCAGGTAAACACCAAGGAATGGAAAGTACATTAAAATAAATAGTTTTTAAAATATAGACTTCCTGGAGCTGACTTTTACAGCATTGGAGCTAACAAAGAGTGACTAATCAAAAGTAGAAACTGTGAGTTATCTAAAACATACTAATTGTGATTTTAAAGGTTTTATGACTGTCATGAAATCCAGCCCAGCAAAGAAAGGGAAAGATACAAACCCAGAGCAGCCAAGCCCCAGCAGCAGATGGAGCATATGTGAATATTCAGATGCCACTTTGGGCAGCAGAAAGTGCAATTCAGCACAGAATGCTGAACTAAAAGAAACGTTAGATACCTCAAAATCTACTTTTTTTTGTTGTGGTTGGGTGGGGTAAAAAAGCCAAGAAACCTCTTGCAAAGTTTTGAACACTGGCTTCTGGAAAGGAAGAATAAAGTTAATCGAAACCTTGAAAGGATCTGGAACTGTGAGTAACCTTTATTCCATTTTTCTTGTAAGGGTGATGGTAAGAAAGGCTCTTGCTTACCTTCCCAATCTGCCATGTATGGCGCTTCCTCAGCTTCCTTCTCAGGAGAGATGTCATCTATGAACTTTCCTTCCTTCATAACTCTGGTAATTTCTCGGAGTTGTTGAAGTAACATTTTCTCCTGGTCTGTTGTAACATTTTGAGTCCTGCTAGAAAATATCAGACACCAGAATTTAATCCACCATTATTGCAAATTATTAAAAGAGTTTGAACCCAACATTTTGGTCCATGCCAGCAGCACAGTGGAGAAACCTACTGAGGAGTGTTATCCCTCCTCAACATCTGTGTGTGCTCTGCTCTTCAGCTGGGGATGGTTTATCCCTTTATTCAAAAAGCCTGCAATTTGAACAGGTAAAAGAAGGCAGGTAAAGCCAATGTGAGAGCAAGATGAAAGCAACACACACACACAAGTTATGGTACAAAAGACACTTCAGAAATTTCTTGCCTTTAAAAGCGTGTGAGGTAAGAATTAGAGTGCAGTGCTTTGTATGAAGTGTTATAAGGAAAGGAAATTCTGAACCTGTGTAGCTTGTAGGGCTGATCAAAATTTCTCACAGTCATCAGTCTCAAGGCTCTAAAACCTCTCATTATGACCATTAAATTTGCGAGTTTGACAGATCATCCTGTCACTACAGACAGTCAGCAATGCAGCCTGGTCGGGAGGTGCAGGGAGAAACAGGAAGGAAGATTTAAAAATGGAAAGACGGTGTTACGTTTAACTGTAACTTGCCCTTCAGAATTAGAGGGAGAGGACACAGATTTTTATCAGATTGAAAGCAAACTTCTGGCTGGTTCCACACTGCTGAATCTAGTAATTATTACTGCTTGGGTAAAATGGTCACTGCTATAACAAAAATGCATCCAACAGATAAGATCATGTAGCCATTACAAGTTATTTCCCCTGAAATGAAAAAAGGCTTCTAAAAATCTTAGGGACAAAAAAGCAGTATTTGGAGGGTGGTGCTCTGCAGTCTGTTAGGTCAGAATGAGAAACACACTGGCTGTTACCAGGCACCAGGGGTGGAAATGCTTTGATCAATGGTGCTTGTTTTATCCTGAGTTTAAAATTACAATATCCTGAGGTTTGAGCCAGTGAATCGCAGGGATGAGATGGGAAGAGAGGAGCTGGATTTTGGCTCTAGGTTGTCAATATCTATGCAAACCTCATTTTAGTTACCTGAATTCTAACAAACTTGCAATGTCCATCCTCAGGCTCTGCTCTAAGCAGCTGCTGGGGCTGGAGCAGCACTCCAGGAGGTGCTGGGTGCCACTCCGCCTGCATGGGAACGATGGTGACACCATGGCCACTCCACTAAGGGCAGCAAGGTCACCCTGGTTTAAATTAAGATCAATGTCCTGCTGCTGGCTGCTGTGATGGTGGTGGGTTTTATGGGGCTGAATTTTGTGCACAGCTGCAAACACAGGTGCCTGTGATAGTGGTGGATTTCATGGGCTGGATTTTGAGGACAACTGCAAACACAGGTGTCTGTAACAGAGCTCAGCTCAGGTTTCATTAGCACCTACCCAGAACAAACTGCTTCTCTGAGATCACAAGGCAGAACATCACTTCTCTGCATTTCCACCAAGGAGCACTTTGCCCCACGGTTTGCAAAGCTGATATCCCAACACTACATGGAGGTTGCACTGATTTCTCCAAGTTGTGGTGGCAGTCTGCTCCATAAACAGTGAAGGTGTGATGCAGCATCTTCCCAAAAGCCTGGCTTGTGCAGGTGTGGCATTTGAGATGTGATTTAAGAGGCTCACAAATGGAATGGTTTCATCATCAGCCTTTGAGCAAAGCTGTGACAGAACTGCCAAAGGAATCCTCCTTTCACAGACAAAGCTGTGCCAAATTTGAATATCTATCATTTGGATGAAGACAGAGAGGCCTCACTCTTCAGCACACTTGGCAGATAAGCTAGCTCAGGTAACAGGATCAGTCAATGCAGCTGCACCACTGTGGCATTTCATACAGGAAAATTCCTGATTTGTGGGATGTCCTCATTAGAAACCACTCCTGTCTCATTGCAACACAAGGGCTCTGCATTTCAGAGTATTCCTCCTCCAAACACCTTGCTGAAAAGGCGAATTTCCCTGCAGAGAGGGAGAAAGTGAAGCCCATGTGTTGTTCTGACTTCGTTTATGGCCTCTGGGAAGGCTGACTGCAGGATGCTGGCAGTGTGTAAGACATCTGGCTGCCTGCACATGGGAGATTTACCAGGATATAATGCACTGAGAGGATAAGAGATGCAGGAAGTTTGTAGTGTTTTCTTACACTACAAACTCTTATTTTTGCTCTCTGTGTTTGTAGCTCCAACACAACGATCACTTTTCATAATGGCAATGCTTACACTTTGTAGAGTCTCAAAGTGCTCACTAACTAGAGATTTCTTATTCTTACTCTGAGATTAGAAGATTTCATAAAGAGCCATCATGCTTGCAGGGAAAATAATCTAAATAGTCTAAAATGGTGCCTCAGACATGTTAACTGTTATTTTTTTAGCTTCATGATCTTAAAATAATCACTATCAAAATGCAGCTACATCCCAAAAAATGGTAACCCACAGAGCCCCTCACTCTTCCATATCACCATATATCCATATCCATATCCATATCACCTTTGCTCAGTTTATGATAGAAAGAAAAATTTTTCCAGTTGACAGCCTGGTGACCAGGACTTTAAAAGCAGGAAGGTGAGCTGCATTATTTCTACCTCTTACCTGACCACCAGGAATAGAAGTTTTTGGTTACAGTGTTGAGGACCTGGCCAGGCAGTTCTTTCTTCCTCTTGCTTTCTTTACCTGGCTCCTCATTCTTCCTACAACATGCCAGGCCTTATTAAAAGTACCTGCACTTGTACTTTTGGATAGTTTTGCATTTCTGGAAAGGTGTTCCTCTGCTTAAGGATGTAGCAATTCCAGCTGGTGTGCTGGTTTGGAAGGAGGGTTGGTCTTCAAACCTCATTCAGAAAAAAAAGCAAATCCAAGTTTCTGGCTACTATTAGTTATTTTATCTATATATGCTGAAAAAAGAAAAACTGCAGAACAAGAATTGTGATGTGTAAAATCAAACTTCTACAACTGGAAGCAGCAATAAAAATGCTATTTTAATACAGATAATGCAAGAAAGGTTAATTTCTAATCAGAGCAGAACCTTTCCTTAAAATGCTGTAATTTGAAACACACCTGTCATAAGTAGGTCCCACTCTGTTGATTAATTTTTCCATTGCTTCCTCTGTCTCTCTGAGTCTTTCCTGGAGTTGAGTGAGCTCATAGTCAGCTGTAAAACAAAACAAAAAAATTGAAAATGTGTCCATTATCACAGGTAGCAAATGCTGTACCAGAAAGTGGCTGTGAGGAAATGAAACCATTCAGCTCAGAGAGTTCCACCTGCTTTTCCTGGCCTAAGAAGGTGAGGAATATTCCCAGTATTCCACCCATTAAAGCAGCACAAAGGCACAATGGAACTGCAGCATGGCAGGAATGGAGAAATCCATGCACAAACATCCTGCTTTCAGACAGATCTCTCTTCTGCACAGATTGTCACTGATGTAATTATTTTGCATGTCTGAGACTTTAAAAACAGAGGAAGGGAGATTCGAAGAGAGAAAAGCAGTTCCTTCCTCCAGGGCACTTGTAAGTGGTGACTCAGCCTTCAGGTTCCTGGTGCAGTGACCTGTCCCCTGCTCTTCTAAAACTTGCCATGAATGCTTTAGGAATATAAATAAAGAGCTCTACAAAAAGGCACAATAGTTTTCATTGTGAGCTCTTTGGGATATAATGGTGGCAAGGCTGACTTACTGCAGAGTTACTTTCTCTCACCAAGCAGCAGAAAAAAACCCCACAATTACCACTGCTGATACATTGCCCAAAAATGCCAGGCACAGTGCAGTACGAGTGCACTGGAGACACAATCTGCAGCACAGAGTGTATTAGATATTCCTAATATGTGCATTCATGTCCAGATAATTGTTAAGAGAATTACCTTCTTGCTATCACTTTCTATAAAGCCCTAAGTACTTTTCTTTCCTATTACAGTTTAGCCAGTTAAACACAACACACTTGAAAGCTGTAATGGTAACTAATCTTCCAATCCTCAATAGTAAGCTTATTAATTTATCTAATAAGTGCCTACAAATTCTTAAATCTATCTCACCAATGTTTAGGTAAAATCAAATTAACATTTCAGAATATTGTTTGCTGTCTTTATTGCACGTGTGAAAACTGTGTTGCAAAAAAGGGAAGGGACAAATTAGAGAACTGTCTAGGAATTCACCAATTCAAAAAGAATGAAACTAGCTTTTTGGTATCTTTATATGCTCTTACTAGGCTATTAGGGATTATAGAATAATTACAGCTGGACATCCTATTAACCATTTTTAATCATCAGCGACAGAGCTTTTCTGCAAATCCATGCAGTTAATTCAGCAAACCTCATGAGAAGCCATTCCTTTCAGAGGGGTTTGGGATCAGGCTGCTATCACAGCCTCATGGGCTGAATGAAATTATTGCAGTAATTCTTTCTAACTCCTGCTCATTCTGGCTTGGTTTTCTGGGTTTTTTTTTGGGAGAGGGAACATCAGCTTTACAGTACCCCCAGAACTTGAAGAACCCTGTTGGACCATTATAGTCAGCAGCTACACAGATTCAAGTCAGAGCCATACTCACTGATTTTCCTCTTCATGTTCCCAGATGTGGCAGTGGGGCATTTCCTCTCTGCTGGAGTCGTTCTTCCCTTGGAAGCCAGCTGATGAGGAAAAGAACACGGCCCTTCTGTGAGTTACAATAACAGTAATATACAGGCCTCAGAGGCAATGGAACAAAATACAGAAAACTGAAATATGCCAGAAGGCAGCCATGAAAAAGCATATCCAGGAGCAAAACCATGAAGGATGCCAGGCAGATTCTGCCAGATGAAAACCCCTGTAAGACTCTTGGAACAAATAACAATGTGTGATATGTCTGGTATTGTGCTGGTTTAGGGCAAATCTGGAGGAAATACAATGTGTAATCACACATAATACGGAAAAGGATACTACGTGCATATTTAAAATTATTCTAACGTTTTGTTTTCCAGGGGAAAAATCCTTAAAAAAATGTTAAGAGGTCAGAGGCCAAGGCAGGATCAGAGAAATCCTTCCCTGCATTCTTAGCTGCAGTCTTTGCAACAGCAAAACCCACAGGACACTCCAGTCTTTTGACCACCAGGAAAAGGTTCAGCGTAAGCATTTTTTTGAGCATAGCTGAAAGGGAACAAGGTACTGAAATGAGTGTCTAATTTTTTTTCAAAGTTTTTTAAAATTATTTGAATTATTTTATTATGACTTCTCAATTTACGTTGGTCTTACCTTAAATAAAATGTACAGGATATATAAGAAGATGTCAACAAGGTATTGAAATGAAAGTATAAGTTTTTTTTCAAAGTTTTTTGAGTAATTTCCCTGACTTCTCAATTTGTGTTGGTCTGACCTTAAATAAAATGTACAGGATATATAAGAAGATGCCAACAAGTTACTGAAATGAGAGTATAATTTCTTTTTCAAATTTTTCCCTGACTTCTCAATTTGTGTTGGTCTGACCTTAAATAAAATGTACAGGATATATAAGAAGATGCCAAATCCATAGATAGGGATAATCTGTCCCACAAGACCTCTTCCGCTTCCAGCAGTGCTTCCACTGCCACCTCCACCTGCCTTGGCTTTGGCAACTGCTTCGGTGAGGTGAGACCTCGGGAAATGAGGGACGCCTCGGCCGGCGGGAGTGGTATGGGAATGCAGCCCCGGGGGAAGGCGGCCGAGCTTCCCTGCAGAGAAACACAATGATCATTTCGGGATTGGCTCGGGAACAGCTTGAGAACGGCTCGGGAATGTGTTGAGAACGGCTCGGGAATGTGTTGGGAATGTGTTGGGAACTGCACGGGAACAGCTCAGGAAGGAATGGTTCGGGAACGTGTTGGGAATGGCTCGGGAATGTGTCGGGAGCCATTTACTCCTAGGTTTTGCTTAAAGCCATTCACTTCTAGCAATTTTACTCCTACACAATTAGGAACAGAATCACACAATTAAAATCTCTTGATTTGAAGCAGAGAAAGAGCTTGCAGGGCAATTAGCAAAGCATGGATTTTAACAGGGATATTCTTGTCCGAATAGCTGACAGGTCAGCATCTCCAGAGGGATGAAATGCCACACTCCTACTTGTTTCTCTCCTCAAAATATCCCAACACATCAGTTTTCCAGTGTGAGCCTGATCTTCCAATACTGCCCAAAGCCATTTAATGTGCAGTTATACAATGTAAATTATAAATATATAATATATAAATAAATTAAATTATATAATGTATAATTTAATATAATTTAATGTATTAATGTCTGAACCATTACCCACCCAACACCCTGACACATAACTGCAGGGTTTGCCCACCACAGAGTTTTAGCTATGGCCATAAGAAACAGTATTTTATCTGATTTTACCAAGTGAATAATGGAAGATTAAGAAAAGTGGTGTTACCTCAAGCTGCTCTCCTTAAAAACATCTAAGGTAAAGCAATGTGAGAAAGGAGATTGACTATAGCCCAGGATATATTATCTCTGGCATTTTAGAGGGAAAAGAATTTAGAGGCTTCAAACCTTTCTGGGCAGAGCTAATTTACCACAGGAAAGGAGAGCAAGCATAAATGGATGTACTGATGCTAGAGTAAGACTGCAGAGAGCCTGAAACAGTGCTGCAGATGATTTGATGAAACAGAGGCGCAAGAGCCTCAGGAAACTGAAGCTCCTGCATTATTCTACTTTCCTGTTGCCATCAGTTCAACAATTTTGCTGCAAAATTCAATGCTTCCCATCCCCATATCCAGCTTGGATGTGCACCTGCACTCCCTTCCACCAACTGGTGGGATTACTCAGCTCCTCTGCCATGGAACCCGGTGGCAGGAGGTGCTGGAGCCAGGGACTGCCAGGCTGGGCTGCAGCTCCCTCCCTGATCCCAGCTGGAAAACTCCCCCTCCCTGGCACTCGTGGCCTGGACGCTGCTGCTGAGATAGGCTGCCTGTGCTGGCAGAAAGGAAATGAAAAGCGGGTTTGAATTGGCACTGCAAATCACTGACTTTATTTCTGTGAGTACGCAGCTGCAAATACTTTTGTGAGACACAAGAGAAAAATTTAATTAACATTCGATCCCGCTAGGAAACACCATCACAGGCAGAAAAATTCCTGAGCATAGAAAACTGCAGTAAACACTCACTAGGAAGCGATATCAATAATTCATGAGGTTCCTCTATTAAAAACACATTTTTCTTGCAGGTGACAGCACACATTCCGTGAGTTCCTCAGCGTAACTGCCAGGGTGCACCACCACTGACCAAACCCGCTCTCAGATTAGCTTAACTTGGAGGAAGCTGTTACCATGCACTTAATTTGTCATCATACAATTAATTTGTTATCATGCACTGAAATTTTAGTGATTTATTCAAAATCTGTGATGGAAAGCAGAGCATCTGGTTTAGAAGATGCAGCAATGCCCCGTAGCAGTAGGTCACTGTGGAAACGAGCGTGATGCCGTGCAGAGAGCAGCAGCATCACTGAGGTGGGGATGAAGCTGCAGGGGAGGCAAACATTTGTAAAGCATCTTGTGCAAATATTTTTTATTTAAAAAAAAGATATTAAGAAAGCAGAAGATAATTGACAAAGGTGAGGCTGTATTTAAAGTGAATAGTTTTCTAAATTATCCACAAAGCCTCGTTTGTGCTTTGAAATATTCAATTCAATTAAATATAATCAGGCCAAGGGGATAGACACTACACATTTCATTGTCAAAATAATTTTAACGGGGAATTTCAAAGCTCCTATTTCTAAACCTACCCTGTAATTATTCCCTTAATAAACAAATACTATCTTCCATAGTTTTTTATTGTGAAGAATCCATACAAATTACAAAGGAAACTGAGGGCCCAGGCAACTGGAAAGCAACGCATGCAAAGCTCTTAAATGCAATGCGTACAAATGGAACATGTAACGATCTCATAACAATATTAACACTCAACTGAAAAGCAGCAAATCTTAAAAACTGTATTTACAACACAATGAATACAACACCCAACCAGATGGTGATACTCAGACCATTCAAGCACCTTTTTCCAAGAAAGCTGTTATGTGTTCTACTTAATGGGTTCTAAGACTTGCTCCTGAGCCCAACTTGACCATTTATAAAGTGATTTAGACTTATGTTACTGTGCTATTCAGCAATTCTCAATCCAGGTAATTTGTCTCTCTGCCACAACCTTTTCTTCAGGACACCAGGAGGCAACTGATGCTGATTGCACAAATTCAAGCTGAGCACAGGGGTTACTGTCACATGTATTTTTTTTGTAAAGCTGATGCCACTTGATAGTTTGCAAGAAAGCAGAGTCTACTGCTATCATGGAGCTGTAAGGTTTTTCTGAAATTAGCAACTTAGTAACTTTACAAAATGCATGGCCTATATTTATGAACATGAGACTTAAAATGTACTTTTAAAACCTTCTGCTCCTATTTAACAGAAGATAAACATTCTAATGCCTCTCTGTGAAGTCAACTGGGAATGTGGTACAATCACAGGAAGTTCTTTAAGTAAGCTTTGTCATATTTATGAAATTATTACTGTGAAAAAGAACGTAATAAAAAATGAAAATAAAGATAATATTAACTTCTATAGTCCAGTGCTCAGCATTTTCCTAAAAGAGACCTCTGAAAATGAATGGCTTAATAAAAGAAAGCGCCATTCCCATGCTCGAAGCCTGTTTCGATACAAAGACTTTTGGTAATACTGAGTGATAACAAATGGTACTAAACCCTGAGCATGTTTTATTCACAGACATTCTGCCCCCAAGACTACAATAAACACTTTATTAACTTCAAGAATGACATGATTACTTCAAGCCCCTGAAACTCCCGTTAGGTAACTGCAGTTATCAGACTAATGACAGAGATATGAACTGAGCAGTTCAATCCAGATGTATTCCTCCAATAAAAAAATAACTTCAGGTGAAATAAAGTTTTGTCTGCGGAGCAGGTATAATGGAATCCTTGCTATCAAGTTGAAAATAAGGGCTATGAACTCTCATCTGACACCGAGCAGCTGAGGTGAGTTATTGCATCCTCAGCCAGACAGGTGCTGGGGTGGAACAGGGGAACAGTGCTGGGTGCTTGTGCTGTCCTGTGACCTCTGCAGGAATGATGGAAGTATTTATGCAATTGAGGATGGAAAGAGTATTTATGTAAGGTATTTTAAGAATTTAACTATGGCAGCCTCAGCACTGCTCAAAGCACTAGAACAGGTATGAGCATCATTCATCAGACAGATGCCACTGAAAAGAATTTGGGAATCTGGGGGGCAAGTTTGTTGTTGGGTTTTTCAAAGCTGGTTTTTCTGTCAGATTAACCTGCAGCCAAAGAAAGGAACACCACAACCTTAACTGAGAACTGCTTAAGTCTACATTGCTGTGGGAAAATGGTGTGTCAAATTCCATCCTCTGGTACCACCGTGGGATCACCTGGGAGCTGTGCAGGGGCAGGAGTTAATGTGGAGCCAGGTACCCCCTCCCAGAGCATCTGCTCCAGGCAAGTGACTCCACACCCCTCACCTGTGCCAGCTGCTGGGCCTTGGTGGGTTCTCAGTGTATGGACATTCTGCAATGGAACTGCATGCCTGCAGCTTACTTTCAACTTCTTAAAGACCAAAAATACATGTGGTAACCACGGAGGTGCTGTTGTGGCATGGAAACCCTGTATTTGGCTTCAACATAACACTGTTTCAGCAGTTAACTTCAGCCTGAAGGGCCCCAGAAAACACTGAAATGGAACACTAAATGAAATCCAGATCACTGAAGTGTGCAGACATGGAAGAAGTAGGAAGGATGCACAAGGTACAGCATGAGTCCCTGTGGGACAGCATCCAGAAGAACCTGTAAGTTCTCTGTGCTTCCACTAGCCTCGCCTCTGGCTTAAATTCCTTTTCTGCTGGGGTTATGATAGCAGCTACTCTTCTGGAGTGCCTCGGGGAAAAAGAACCTCTCAGCAAAACGCAATGGGCACAAAAACATGGGAGATGCTTGTATGAACCCATTTCTTGAGAGCTTGGGGGGCTGCATGGACAAGACCCGAGCCTAAAAGGAGCTCTTGCAGAGTGCCTCGGGGAAAAATAACCTCTGCAGTAAAAGGAAATGGGCACAAAAACATGGGAGATGCTTGTGTGAACCCATTCCTTGAGAGCTTAGAGCTCGGGGGGCTGCATGGACAGGACCTGAGCCTAAAATGAGCCATCCCGTGGCGACAGCATTATTATGAGAATCTGGTGCATGAAAACAAAAGTTTAGAATGCTGGCGTAGGAAACTGAACAATGAAGACAATTCAAATGAAATTTTTATTTCAGACACAACACAGAATAACAAAATAATGAAGGGGTGTATTGAAATGAGAAAAAACAAAACAAACGAAAAAGTGGAACGAATATCACTTTTCAATAGCTTTAATACCCCCGCACATAAATGAAATGATATTTCAAAGTTTTTAAGCTATCAAAAAAACCCCCCAAAAAACCACCAAACCAAAAAACCTCCCCCAAACCCCCCCAAAAAACCTCAAAAAAAAAAAAAAAACAAACCAAAAAAAAACCCAAAACACGCAAAAAAGCAGGTCCCAGTGGTAAGCACGGAGAAATCCTCCGGCACTCCACACCTCGCTAAGGGAGAAGAACGGGGGGTGACGTGTGGAGGGGGAACTACGCTACGTTTCTATCACGGCAGCGCTCCCTGCGAGCAGCCCCGGCCCCTCACGGAGCCCCCTCAGCCCGCCCGCCCCGGGCTCACCCCGAGCGGGATCGCGGGCCGAGGAGCGGCATCTTACCGTCCGGCTGCTGCGTGCTGCCGGGCTGCTGCGTGCCGCCGGGCCGGGGCAGGAGGGTGCGCGGCAGCAGCAGGGACACGCAGAGCACCAGGCACGACACGGCCGCCACCCGGCACCACGTCNCCCCCAAAATTCCCCCAAAATCTCCGAAATTTCCCCCCAAATCTCCAACATCACCCCAAATCTCCCAAAAATCCCCTAAAATTTCCCCAAAATCTCCATCTCCCAAAATTCCCCCCAAAATCCCCAAAAATCCCCTCAAAATCTCAAAAAATCGCCCCAAATTCCCAAAAATGCCACAAAAATCCCCCAAAATCTCCTCCATTCCCCCAAAATCTCCCAAAAATCCCTCAAAATCTCCCAAAAATCCCCCCAAATCTCCCAAAAATCACTAAAAGCACTGCTGGAGGCCATGGCTAACCCGAATTCTCCATGTGGATTTGTTTCCTGCTTTGAGCACATGGGACAGGTATAGAAAAGTCCAGACCGTACTTTAAATTATTTCAATTTACTGAATAATAATCTAAAACATTAAAAATTTAAAATGTGCATGTATTTTCAAAAGAGAGTGTGAAATATGCCTCTTGTTTAAGGTGCTGCTGTGCAAAGTCATCCTGAACCCAGCTCCCTCCTGCACCAACAATAAAAAAATCGAAGAGGGAAGTTCAGTGTTTGTACTTGTTCATTTTCACCGACTTAAGCAAAAAAGTGCCAGTCATGTCAAATTAAATGATACGGTTTTGTATTTCCATTATATTTATATTGCACTGTATTACTGTAGTTGAATTAGACTATTTTCCATGGGGTCTGGGCTGTGACTACTGAATTTAAGTCACTTTACGTAAGAGCTGCCCTTAATTAGCCTTGAGCTGGGAGCAGAATTGCTTTTACTATGGCTGCAGAATACCACAGGCTATTAAATTAACTTCAAAAGAGACATCCACTGTCTGAACTGGACAGACAATTCCAGAAATCCTCCTTAGTGAGCACCTCGGCCCCACCAGCCCTTCCAAACCAACCTGGCTGGGCTGTCTCACTCCACAGGTTTCCTCACAGCAGCATTTCTGGGAGTGCCTGCACTGTCCCTGGAAATGGGAATTGTGAGAGCTGCTGTTTCCGTGTCTGTGCCTCTTTCCTGAACTTGTCAGCAGCTCTTGAGGCCAAGTTCACAGGTAGGGGCATCAAAGGGAGCGTTGCCTTGATCAGAAATGTGTCATCAGCTCACTAACAATTCCCTTGTTCCATCCTGAAAAATAGATTGTTGTTCTCTGACAATTTATGACATTCAGAAACAACTCAATATAGCAAAACACCCTCCAGCCAGTGTAAAAAAATATTCAGCAGGTATCAATAGAAATCTCCAATAAGTTATTTATTTTGAGCTTCTGGACAGGAACATTAGAAAGTAATTTAATTTTATTCCTATTTATTTAACTCTCCTGTTTTCCCACCTGCTTGTCTCTCTGCTATCACATGCTCACTGACTTTCCCAGTTTTTCCTTATTGTGGAACAAAGCTTTAAAAGCATTTTAGAGGTGGGCTTTTCCCTTGGTTTTATCCTTTTTCCTTAAAGACGTTCTTGGGCTATTTTATTTTTGAGCAAGAAAGCCCAAAACCCAGCAGATGCCAGTGGGAGGTGGGGAAATTGTAAAAATTTATGCTGCTGGCAATATCAGCATTGAAGCAAACATCCTTTTCCACAAGTATTTACAACTTATTTTTAATTTTACCTTTTATGAAGGAAGGCGGAACCTTTTCCATGTGCGTAGGTGAGGATCTACACAAGCCACAATTTATGGCCTAAGGAACTCTGGATTATGTAAATCAGTATTCAGCTGTCCCGAAAAACAGGAGAGGCATGAATGCTCAAGAATGATTGCTGATAATTCAGTGAAAAGAAAACGTGAAAGAACTTGAATGAATCATTTAAAGCCTGTCTTTTTCTCTCTCTCTTTTTTTTTTTTTTTTTTTTTTTGGTCTGCTTTTGCAGAGGAAACACCCTTTCCTGGCACCTTTCTTGCTGTTATTGATCAGCAGAAAGGAAGCTCTGATGGATTCTGTGGCCATCCTGNTTGGGGCCACCCTGCACAAAAAAAAAAAAAAAAAAAAAAAAAAAGGGAGTAGTATTGTGCTCCAATCAATTAAACAAACTGATATAAATTCTGCGCTTAAATCGCACTTTGCATATCCATAATCTCTGCACTACATTTTATGTACGCTTTACCCTTGGGTAAAAATTTGTGAGCATATAAATGCTTTCTCATATAATCTTGCTAAAGCACGCTCTTCCCTATAAATATTCATACCACTGCCAAAACATTTGCAAGCTTTCCCCAAAGGTGAAATATGTGTAATGTACTTTGCCTTCTGGGTATAAATATTATCCAATACATTTTGGTTAATATGAATACACTAATTATTCTTGTAACCCTTTTTAAAAGGGTCATCCTCATGATGTGAATTTTTTAAAAATGTAATTACAGTAATTGGATACTTAATCTAATTAAAATTTGCTTTATCTTTAATGGGAATTTTTCTAAAGAGGCAGAATGACAATTGACTTTCTGATAATCACTGTTTTCTTTCAGTTGGAGGATGCATTTAGTACAACAGGAACCAGAGTACATGGCCGCTTTACCACTTGCAGTCACCTTTAGGGCCAGTTAAACTGCAATTTTATCCATAAAAACTTCCACTTTACTTGGGAATAATTCATGCTGAATTGATTCCATCGTGGCTCAGGTGGAGATAATTTCGGGAGTGTTTATGGTGCTGATTGTGATGCAAGGTGTGCACAGGGGAAGATGCCAGACCCCAAAGCCTGGCTCTGTTCAGGGCTGGAGGCACAGTCATGTTCAATGAGCTCCTCTGCCTTTGGGAGGTGCACCCAGCACCCTTGGGATGAATGGAAATTCTCACTGACTTCAGCAGAACTCCAGACAGTTCAGATTATCTCCTGGGTTTTTAACTGGGATCAGCGTTCCCAGTGTGCTCCCTTAAAGGCACCTTCCGTGCAGAGTGTCGGCAGGACTGCCGCTGCTCAAAGGGGGAAAATTATTTTGAGTCCACAATTATTTTGAGTGCCTGCCTTGAAGGAGCATCTTCTACTGTGGGAAGCCAAGAAGAACGAGTTAGGAGTTGTACAGCAGAGAGTGAGGAAGTGGATCCATGTGACTGCCTTCACATACCTGTGAGACAAACATTTGTATCTGCTGTAAAGCTGCTGCACCTCTCAGGGCCTTTGCTATTCTGGGAGCCAGGCAAGAAAGGCCTTCCAGGAAAATCAATCAGCTGTTTTGTAGGCTCAGCTTGCCATTGGTATGTTCTCATGTGGCTAAAGACACAGAAATATTTCATAGAAGAGTAAATCATTGTTTTCTAATAAAGATAATCAGTATTTTCTAAAGAGAGAAGATTAAAAGAAAAGACAAATTACATGGAATGGGCCAAATCATAACCTAGTGCAAAGAAGCCCCCCTGATTTTGATACACCTGTATTTGATTGATCTCAGTGTCAGCTGGGGGATTATCTGATTGCCACAAGAGCCTTTTGGGTTTTGTCCCTGCAGCCTGGTGTGTGCCACAGCAAGAGCCCTTTGCAAGATGGCAGTGCCAGCTCTGACAGAAAATCTGTGCCTCTCCCCTGGGTCCAGTTGCTGTGCCAGGGGAGACACTTAGAGCTGACATACCAGCAGCACATTTCCCATAGGAAGCTGATTTTTCTGCCCAGATATTTTTCATAGGAAGCCGTTCCTTGTGCCCAGACATTTTGCATAGGAAGCCCTTCTTTGTGCCCAGACATTTTCCATGGGAAGCCGTTCTTTGTGCCCAGACATTTTCCACATGTAGCCCTTCTTTGTGCCCAGACATTTTCCATGTGGAGCCCTTCTTTGTGCCCAGACATTTTCCATGGGAAGCCATTCTTTGTGCCCAGATATTTTCCATGTGGAGCCCTTCTTTGTGCCCAGACATTTTCCATAGGAAGCCGTTCTTTGTGCCCAGATATTTTCCATGTGGAGCCCTTCTTTGTGCCCAGACATTTTCCATAGGAAGCCGTTCTTTGTGCCCAGACATTTTCCACATGGAGCCCTTCTTTGTGCCCAGACATTTTCCACATGGAGCCCTTCTTTGTGCCCAGACATTTTCCACATGGAGCCCTTCTTTGTGCCCAGACATTTTCCATGTGGAGCCATTCTTTGTGCCCAGACATTTCCACATGGAGCCCTTCTTTGTGCCCAGACATTTTCCACATGGAGCCCTTCTTTGTGCCCAGACGTATTCCATAGGAAGCTGTTTTTGTGCTCAGAGAGCTCTGATTGAAACCCTGTCTTTCAGTAATAACTTGTATGCAGAACCCATGATAGCAAAGAGGCTTCCAAGAGAGCCACTTATATATTGCAAAACAATCATTAATATTGGAATGAAATTAGCAATGATTAAATGAAGCATTTCAATTAAGGAGCAAGCATCAGGAAAAGCTGATCATAAAATGAGTTTACAAGTTCAAAACAGTATCAGAAGTGCCAAGGAAGCCTCAAGTTTTATCTAAGAACTGCAAGTGGTCTCAAGCTTTCAGCTTCAAATGAAAAACATTTGACTTATGAAAAAATGTTGATGCTGGGAATATTGAAAAGCATGCCATTTCCCATCAGTTTGTTTTAGCAAAGTGATATCTCTGTGCAAGCTGAACCATTAGATAAAGAAATAAGGATATTACCTGGTAGGCTGCACTAAGCTTGAAGATTCCAGGTGAAATTGAACATGGAGACAGTATTGAACCTTTCCGTGCACCTTTAGTGACAAATCCCAGTGCTTTGTCAGGTCCTGTGCTCACCAGAAAAATCTGAGCTCTTCAGCAATCAATTTTTGGGGTGCCACAGGAATTCCTGTCTCTATTTACAAGGGCAGTTCCAGCTACACTTGCAGTAGCTGGTGGCTGAGGAACCTATCTGAATACTTAGAAAAACAGGAGCAATGTGGTTTCACAATCTGTCTTGGGTAAAATCTCTGCACTGCTGATGTGGTCTCCAGATAGGAGATATTGTGAAACTGATGTCAAATATTGCTCTGAGCATGAGAGGAAGAGTTTTGCTGGCTGAAGGGAATGGATGTGCTCAGGGAGGGAAAAGAGCCTGTTGTCTTTCTCTTTGCACTCATGCAAATGTTCCTCATCTGCTGGGAAGATGCAGGAAGAGAGTGCCAAGTAACCATCTTGGCAATGCACATATCCTGCAAAACCACAGGAAAAGTTTTCCTGCCTAAGAGAAAACGACTCTTGTTTAAGAGAAAGGTCTATGACAAGGTATGGTGTAAAAATCTTGCAGAGGAGATCAGGTAGAACAAAAGGAAGGCCAGGCATAACTTCTGCTTTGACCATAGCCAAAAAAGAGGCTGCCACTTTCCAAACTGCCGCTATCCACAGGATTATTTCAGAGAGCAATTCAACACCCTGCACAGTGAGAAATGAGCAGGCTGGGCAGCTGAGTGCTGGCAACTTCCTTTGCAGCAGCTTTGATATCTTACATGCATCATGGGCAGAAAAAAAAATAAATCAGAAAGCAAAGGATTAGGGAAAGGCTGTGCAATTTTTGTATGTCTCTGAGGTCAGCAGCCCTGTGTGTGCTGGGAGGAGCTGTGCAGCTGGAGCTGTGCGTGGCTGGCTGACCCAAGGCAATTCCAGTACTGTGGGGATGGGAATGGGCCCAGCTGAGTGTGACTGATAAAACATGAATAGTTCACACACAGCCTCTGTCCAACGGAGAGACAGGAACTGGAGGTGAAATTTGAATCAAAAAACCCACTTGGTTTTGATTGAAAATATCCTGAAAACAAAGCATGGGAAAAAGTAAAATTTGACTAAGAAAACTGAGCCAGTGCCTGGAAACGTGGGAAGTGTGTTTGGAGATGGAGAAATCCTCTAGCACAGCCAGAAACACTGCTTAGTAAGCTAGTAGGATGGTCAGTGCTAAACATTACAGGGTAGCTCAGGAAAGGCCAAGAAAGCAGACAAAGATCTGCAATGCCATCTCCTTTCAGATGAAAGCTGCAGCAGAACCCTCTTGGCAGCTAAAGTCAGAAAGCACCTGTTCCTGGGTGCCTGACTGCTGGCGGCATCGAGTGATCCTGCAAAATGTCTTGGGGGGTAGCCCGTTTTGTGTTTGGGGTTGTGCTTTGTAAAGAAACCCCAAACTGCTGCAGCACCTGGGAACTCCTGTCATCTCCTTTGAGCAGGAGTAGTCCCCAACAACCCACACACCACATCCATTCTTGTTCCTCGGCGAAATCCTCTGATAACAAAAGTCGTGCAGCCGCTCCTACACCAAAACCAGGCGCCTCAGCCACACCTAAAGCCTCAAATTGCCTCAGATTTAAGAGTTTTGTTAGCTTTTGTACTCAACCTTGTGGAGGTGGTTCAGCTGCCCAGAGAGGCATTTAGGCCCTGGAGGAAAGAGACTGATCACCCCTTGGGAGGAGAATAAACTTGGTATCCTCCAGGGCAGGACTGAAAGATCTAGGGGCAGGACGTCCCCTAAGAACATTGGCCACCTCCACCATCAATCATGAGAAGCAGACCTGTCCATCACTTATGAGTTCCAGAAAGTTCTGTTGCGTTCGGTCGTTTATTGTTTGCCCCTGTTGTCAGTCATCCCCTCTCCTCCCCTCTGTTGTCCCCGTTGGCTCCTCTCCCTTTGTTCCTCCCTTGTTCCAGCCCCGAGCCTGACAGTCTTTGGTTACTGTATCTCAAATAAAAGATCGGTGCACCAAGAGCTCGGGGTCTCTCGACCTTGGTTGCCCTGAGTGCTGTTAACCTCCGAAAATACAGTGTCTCATTTATACCAAGGCGAGGGGCCTCTCCTTTTACCACCTCGGTAACAGTGTCAACCCTGGGAGTAGCAGCCTCTTTGCTCAGGAAAATCCTGCTGTCCGGAGACCTTCTCAGAGGCACTCCGTGTCGGGTCTGCCTGGAGGTCTGTGCCCACCAGACCAGCGGACAGGGGCGGACGCGACACAACCTCTCTCTTGCTCTTGGAAAGTTTCGTTCAAGGTGACACATTTGGAAGCACAGTTTCAGTTTTTCCAGGAGATGGCAGTGCTACTACAGAAAATAGCTGAGCAGCTAAGGTGACTGCTCCATAATTTGCCAGTTTAAAACTCGTATATAGCAAGTTTTGATTTTTTTAAAATAGATGATCAGATAATTATACCTCAATGACTGTCAAAAGCAATAATGATAGCACTCATTACAAGTTTAAAGTGTGTCTGAATTCCCAGGGGCTCACAACAAGCATTAATTCATCTGAATGGCAACAGGAGACGTAATTGGGCAGTAACTCATTTATAACACATACAGAATATGCTGTAATTAATTCTCACCTCACGTT
Source organism: Drymodes brunneopygia (assembly GCA_013400955.1). Lineage (NCBI taxonomy): Eukaryota > Metazoa > Chordata > Aves > Passeriformes > Petroicidae > Drymodes > Drymodes brunneopygia. Next base: position 454,903 of record VZTZ01030486.1, on the reverse strand, counting down.
TTCCCACTGGATGTTGATCTGCCCTCCGAACACCCATCTCCTCTGGTTGGGGCAAGTGCAGGAATTGCACCATCAGGCAGCAAACTCTGGATTCAATCCCAGGAAATGTCGCAGCACATCTGGCAATTCTGAAGTATAAAGCAGGTGAATAAATGTATTGAAAATTAATAAGGAGCAGAGCACTGCACCAGATGCAGGGCTGTGCTAAGGACATTGCTAAATAGATGGCAATATGCTAACTATACTGAAATATATTCTTGCTTTCATGAACTCTGTGAGCTGATGCCTTTCATTTTCAAGTTGAGCTTGATTTCTGATTATTTTTGTCACATCGTATTTCAAGGATTTCATATTATGATTAGATGTGATTTACTAAAAAAAACAGATCAATGAAAAGATGCAGAACTTACTGTGCTTCTCTTTCCATTCACTTATTATATTTTCATCAGTCTTTCATTGCAAAAAAAAAGGCCTCTATTCACACTAGAAAGGCTACCTGCCAGTTCAGTGAGAAGGAGGCAAGCAAAGAGCTATTCTACACCCTGCTAACATATTCATATAAAACTCATCCAATTTTGTTAAGACCTTTTGTGGAGAATCAAAAGTTAGCTAAGACTGCATTGTAATTCCTCTTGCTGATCTGAAAGTCACACAGCTGGATTCAAGTAGGCCAGAAACGTGTGCTTTACAGAAGTTCCTTGTGGCTGGGGCTGCTTTTGAAGCTCTGGAAGTTTGTGCTGCTGACCCACAGCCGAGTCTCCAGCAGGACCTCACGGCAGAAGACAATTTGTCACCACTGTCAAATAGCAAAGATCCTCCTTGTTTCATCCATGTCAGCCCCTGCATTTCCCCTGTAACAGCGCAGGAGTTACACACTGCTCATTAGACCCAGGGGATTCTGGTTCTGGGGGACACAATCACAATTTAAATACCCTGGAGGAAAATAATTTGCTGCTTGATCCAGCAGCACCTTTTGAAGTCGGTGCAGAAATGTTCATTAGCATCAGTGAGATTCAGATTAGATCCTTGTTTCATAGCAGTAATAGAACATAATTGACTGCTCAACAGCATCTTTTGCAAATCACAGGAATTTGTGGAAAGCCGTGTCAACAGCAGTCCCATTTGTCCGAGCAGCAGCAGCAGCACCTCCGTGCTCCTCACAGCCCGGCAGGCACAAATGTTCTGTCATTTGCAGCCCTCCCAGGTCCCAAAGTGTGTGGGAACACCACTTCTCTGGTGGGTGCTGCTAGGAAGGACTGATCATTTGTGATAATGGGCACAACTAAGATAATTTGTAAAGCAGACATAACTAAGATACAAGAAGGAAATTAAGGCATTGCATAATAACATTTTATATGTGTAAATTTTAATTCTCGTTGTTAGGGATGATGGTGAAGTAACTGGCAGTGGTACTTTGCATTTTGCATATATGATAAAAACATCAGGAAATTCATGTACGTTGCAACTGATCTCTCCATTATTTCTCCCTTTTAATTTACTGCTTAGTCTTTACAACAAAATCCGCACATAAATAAGGTATTTCAATAATAATTTTTTCAAATATAACATTCCATTAAACTGTGCATCAGGACAGGGTGACACTAAGAGCTGAAGAGGAGCTCAGGTCCTATGGCTGATACCCCTCATGTGAGGGAAAAGGAAATTATCTCTCATCCTGATTTCTGACTGAGCAGTGCTTCCAGTGAAGATCATGGCCTGACTCTGCACTGGTGGGTGAGAGGGTGGCTGGGCAGGGCTTGGGAACTGCACTTCAGCAGTGCGACCTTGGTTTATATCCACTCAGGATTTCATTCTTGAATGAAATATTGCCATTTAGTACAAGCAATGCCAGCACAGGTGTCACAGACTGCTTTTCAGAAGTGTTGCTTCTGTACATGTGCACATCAGTGAGCACCAAACAGGCCAGGCCATTGTGGAGTGAGGGCCACTAGAACCAACAAAAAGAGCACAGCAGGAACATATACAATACGTATAATATATATGTTATATGTANATAATATATAAATATAAGGAAAAGAATGAAAGAAAGTGAAAAAATCCCTGAGTTATCAGTGGGTGTGAGCTGATAGTGCAGGTTTTCCTTGCTTGGCTGTGCAGCAGAGCATCACATGGTGCCATACCAGCAAGGCTCTGCTCCTGATGGCTGACAGATCCCTGGTGGAGCTGCTGCTGCTCTGGGGGCAGAAGATCTGTGAGCCACAGCTCTGCAGCGAGCCCAGCTCAGCCAACACACCAGCCAAAATGTTTATGCCACTCATTACTGCCTGCATTTGGCAAAGCCTGGCACTGCCAAGCACCTGCACCTGCAGATAATTCCCTGGGAGTGACTGGTACAGCCTGGAGCTCAGCAGCCTCTCTGCTGCTCCATTAACTCCGGGAGATGTTTATTACAGAGCAAGAACCTATTCAACCAAATCTCACAACAAATGGAAAGTGTAATAAAAACATTCGGTCAGCACTTGATAAAACAGTAAAGAACGTGCTGTTTACCAGGGTGAGTCTCGGGGCTGGTTAATTCGTGGCAGAAGCAGATGTAGGAGGAGACCTGCAAGGGACTTCTTGAAGCAGACCTTTCCTCTCTGATCCTGTGGGAGTTGCTCACCTGTGCTCCAGTCACTGGAAATGCAAAGCTGGGTCTGTTAAACCTCTCCAAAATCCAGTGGGGTTTGGGCGGAGGAGTCCTGTGTGTCTGAGGATGTTCTGGCTGCCTGGCTGCTGGGGTGTGGGGTGCAGTGCCAGGCTCCATCCTGCTGCCCTGGCACACAGTCCCAGGCGTGCTGTGGCCTCTCCAGGAGTGCATCCCTGCACATCCATCCTCAGGGAGGGACAGTTATAGATCCAAATGCAGGACAATGGGAGCACGGTGATTTAAATCTGAGCAGTTAATTGCATGTAAGGGTCCCCACCCTCCTCTTGGTTTGCTAATTGCTGATATACTTAACATTGATTTTATCAATAGTCCATGATATATAAAACTACTTCATATCAGCTCATTAGTTAATTAATTACAGGAAGGACACACACATCAAAACCAAACATAGGCTGAGGACCCAAAGTTCTCCCTGAGGACAAGGAGCAGCTCTGGTTCAGTGGTGCCAATTCCCACTGCTCTGTGTATTTTTCCTGATCCTCATTCACAGCAATGCAGCTTTGCAAAGGACAGGTAAGAAGATGTGGTCACCACACCAGGACCAGCCTGTCATTTCAGCTTTTTGGGACTTTATCTTTAAGGACAAAGAAGTTCCTGGGTGAACCACAGCTCAGAGCTGCAGCCAGCAGATCGGTGGCTGAAAGAAAGTACAGCATTAAAATTTATATATATGTATATATGCTGTTTTTTGAACCTCCTCCAAATAGTTGAATGAGTATGCTAAGAAATGGGATATAAACTTAATTTTTCTATGAGAGTAGCTCAGTAAACCAACAGAGAAAAATATTAGTTTTTCTAATTTTCTATTTAGTTTTTCTAATTTTTTTTCTAATTATTTCTAATTAGTTTTTCTACCCAGACAAGCACTCCAAGCTCTGTTCAGTGACTGCCTTCTCCATGGCTGGTTTTGGTGAGGGTGAAATACCACATTTTCCCTACATTACACAAGAATTGGGTGAACTGAGTGTTTCTGATTGCTCGACCCAACAAAGTCATTTCAAGCCACCACACTCTGCTTCTAAAATAAGTCTGGAAAGTGACAGGCAGCCATGAAACTGAGGTGGAACAACCCTCTAAGTGATGGTTTGTCCATAACCTGGAGGTCATCACTCATTTTTGAGTAAGGATAGACAGGATTGCTCAGAAATCTGTGGGGTTTTGCCTTTTTCTTTCCTGGTCCAAGTGGAGCAGGAAATGGAGGAAGGCTGCTCCTGCAACACAGAGGTTTTTCTACTCTTTGATTGTCCAGTGAGCCAAAATTTGATTAATTCTCTATTATTAACATCCTGTACAGAGCAAAATGATCACAACTTTCTTCCCAACCTTGTTAAATGGTTTCAGGTTCCTCGTCTAGGATCTCTCCCTTTTGTGGGGCTGGAGACCCCTCCGCCCAGCCCACTCTCAGCCTCCTTCCCTGCAGTCTCTGCATGGGATATATATGGATATAAAGAAAATGTGAACAGCCAGCTAAAGTGAACAACATGGATTTTAGATTTACAGCCTTTCAGTTTATGGTCTACAGAGAAACCCAAACCCCTGTGTTTGCTTCATGCTGATGAAGTTATTACTTCATCATAATAATGATGATTAGTTAGAACTAATAGTTTTCTCTGTTGGTTTACTGAGATACTCTCATAGAAAAATTAACTTTATATCCCATTCTTCTGGGGATTAAAAAAAAAAAAGTGTTGATTTTTCTTTTACCCTAATTTCCCCATTGCTCCCGTGCAAACAGTCTATGTACACCCTTACATGATTTTTTTTCCCCTCCTATTGAAGACCAAAATGAGGACTTTTTGCTTTTTGCAGCCACAGATTCTTGTGAGTGACTCGTTTGTCCCATTTCTCACCCCAGCCTGGAATTACCCCTCTGGTTTCATGTGTTTTATTGCTCAGGACTGCATTTTCCATTAGGGGAGAGGAAGGGAGGGGGGTACCAAACCAACTCCAGTGGCTGCATTCAAAGTGCAATGCTCCTTATCACAAATAATTTAAAAAATGCAAGAACCCAAATTTGCAGCTAGGAGGCCCACTTGAGGGATCAGTTAAAATTCACTCTTTTATACACATGCCAACTCTGACTTCAAAAAGACTTTATTCCCAAGGATAAACAACCCAATATTTGTGTAATATAATTAAGTGAAGGCATCTTTAAATGTCATACCAGCTTGTGCCATGCTTTAAATTGTTATGCATCAACAGAATTTAACGAGATGGCCAAGGATCCTGCTTCCTGCGTGAATGAGATAAGCCACAAATACTGGATAGCTCTTTAATAGATTGCCAAAATAAAGCATTTTGTATGCAAATTATTCATGGAGTGGCAAAGCTAATGTGGTGCCAAAATTACGCCCACCGGTCCCCTGCAATTAGTAGTTAAGTTGAAGTATCTTCAAACTGCAGAATTTCTTTCAGTGTCTCCCAACACTTGAAACATCTTTTCATTTTATGAAAATAGGAAAATAACAGCTTTTATTTTCTTTTTAAGGTTTAGGGTATGTGTGCTGTAGCAGAGAAGTGGCAAGACGGATCTAATCAGAATAATTGCACATAGGGCTGCCCGGGAAATAAATGTGGAAGTCTGGTGACTTGCAAGGAAGTTGAAGGAGAAAGGAAAAATTTGATTTCCCCCTCCCCAGCCCATGCCCCTGAAATAAAGTCTGTGAGAAGTGGGGCTCAAAAAGCTGTGTGGAAAAACCATAGCAAAGAGAAGGGAAAGTAAAAGCATTTGCTGGTGAGTGGGAAGGGATTTTGGTGTCCCCTCAGGTACAGCACCTTCCCATCTCCTCCCAAAATCTCCCTGTCCAAAAAACACCCAAATCCTCCTGGCAACACCAAAACTTCCTTGGGGTGCAGGAGGCAGAGGAGCTGCCACCACGTAAAGCCCACATCTACAAACCATTTAAGCTATAGCTTCACTGGCAAGAAATGTTCTTTTCCAGCAGATTCGGGGATCAGCCATCCATAACCAGGAGCTCTCAGTTTCAGGTTAAGCAGACAAATAACCAACAGCATCACCTGGGAAACACTTGCAAAACTCTCAGTTTTTCTGTGAATTAATAATACCCTGCCTTGAGTGTTGGTAACAGGAATCCTTTGTGAGAAATAGAAAGTATTTCCCAGTCTCCACATTTCCAGTAAAAAATCAAAATCTCTCTCCCTCTTTTTCTGCTCTCTGAGACAAACATGGGGCTGGTGAGGGACCCATGGCAAGGGGGCAAAGCAGCACTTTTTTTTTCTCTTTTTTCCGAGTGCCATTATTTTTTAAAATTATTTTTTTGCATTGTGCATAATTGAATCTTCGCAGCTGCCAGCATCTTCTGCATGATTTGGCAAAAAAAAAAAACTGAAAGGAAGAAAGATGGACAAGGCTTTGGAGAAACCTTAACCTGCAGAGTTTCAGGCTGCTTTTACCTTCTTTAGTCACCTGCAGCAGCGTGTGGAGATGCAGATCAGTGAAGGATGGAGGGGCAGGTCCTGTAGATGAAGTCCCCATTCTGCAGAGGCAACTCCAGCTGTATTTCCCATTTACAATCTCATCATCAGAGGAGTGTGGTACCTGCCAGGGGCCTGGCACGGTGATTTAAGGAGCCTGTGTCAAACTGCTTGGACCTGGATGGCCTCTCCAAGCTGACCTGGAGGATTTACTGCCAGCTGAACAACAAATGTAATCTCACTCACAAACTGCTGTATGAAATGTTGTGGGATGCCATAAACAGCCCTGTTCAGGCCAGTGAGCTCCAAAAGCTGTGATCTACAGCACTCTCCTAACCTGGGGGGCACCCAAAGTCACCAGACCCACTTCCAATTTTTGGTGTTAAGGGAGGGCAAGCACAGCAAGGCCTTACAGCAGAAACCNAACCCGGCAACCAATGAAAATCAATCTCCTGATGCTCGGCTGCCTTAAATACCACTGGAGCAAGCAAACAGCCCTAAACAATGCGGCAGCAGCCATATATCAATTACCCTAAATGCTGGAGCACTTTGCAGCACCGTGGGGCTGTGCCCGCATCCCTCCTGCTCCGGGATGATAACGGGGCCGCTTTGTTCTCCCGTGCCTGGCAGCCCGATAAGAGCTGCCTGTGCTCACACGATAATGACAGCGGGCACACTCAACACCGCGATTGCGAAACTTCTCCGGCTCTCACAAAAGGGTTCTATTAAGCCCACTGACCCCAATTGAATATTAATTAGCTAATTAACAGATTTATTGTTCCACGCGATTTCTGGAGAGGCGGTTTGTTTTTTTTTCTCGAGTGCCNAAATAAATAAAAGTAAATAAAAGCAGTCACTGCCACTCATGACACAGATCTCGCATTTTGTCATTTTTTATGGTGAGGCAGGTTTAAATGTGTCCTTTTTTATGGGGATGTGGGTTTTTATGAGCACCCTGCTGAGGGTAGCATTGCCACAGCATCTCTGCAGGAGCAGATTTGGCAGAAGGCATGGGGGTGCTGCTGGCCAGTCATGCTGGAAGGTGCCAAATCTGCCAAATCTGGTCCTGCAGAGATGCTGTGGGAATACTCCCCTTAGTGAGGCAGCCATAAAAACCCCACATGCCCATAAAAAAGGACACATTTGAACCTACCTCACCATAAGAAAATGACAAAATGCCAGATCTGAGTTGTGAGTGGTGGTGGCTGCNGTTGTGCATAATTGAATCTTCGCAGCTGCCAGCATCTTCTGCATGATTTGGCAAAAAAAAGAAAGAAAAAGCACTTATAGCTTTCCCCTTTTTTTTTTTTTTGAGACCCAAATGTTTCCAATGGCTTTAGCGAGTGTTTGGGGGTGAGAGAGGAAGGGAGGGGGAAAGGCTGATTTATGTTACATTCTACAGATTTATTTATTCTTAAAAGCTCAACTTAAAAATGTCCACACTTTTTTTTTTTTAAATTTTCTATTCTGATTCACTGGTCTGCCTTTCAGCCTGGGGTTACTCCACAGTGCACTGCTATTCCCAAGGAATGTTTTTCTAAATACTGAATTATTGGAGAGAGAAGAGGTGATGTTTTTTACCATATGGATGATTTCTGACCATTCCAAAGAAGTTTATTTGGCACAGGCTGCTCCAAGAGCCTCACATGGAAGTGAGCAGGGGCCCACAGTGGATGCTATTTCTGGGTTGTGGGGGATGTCACAATTCCTTACAGATCATTTGCTGCATCACATCTTTTCCTAAAGGAGAAAGATGTCTTTTAAATAAACCGTGGTGTTTTTGCTCTTCAAAGACACCAACATAAGCACTTTTTAAAGTTTCAGTATTGAAAATCACAGATATTCTTACAATGTTACAAGCTGCAGTGGAAAATGCCAACAGAGAACAGCATTACCCTGTTAAAAGTAGAAAAGAGAGGAATAATCTTGCATTAGACAACAGAGAACTCACAATTTAAATGGTGCAAGAGGGCGTACAGATCTCTTAAATCCACGCACCTGGACTTAGGGCAACTTCTGATGTCCAAACACAGGATTTGCACAATCTGCTGTGGCAAATGTTGTTCAAAACCTGGATCTTCTAACAGTGCCTGCTTTTAGGGCATGTATGACCAAGACAACTCTACATATTATGGTTAAAAACTGCAAAAAAATACACCCTGAAGGGACTTGTGAAAGGCTCTTGGGCACTCATAGAAATGAACCTGCATTTGTCTTGTGTCCCATTGACAGAAGACAACACAAGAGAGACAAGTTCTTGCCTGCCACAGCTACAGGGGGTTGCAAGGATGGTGAAAGCTCACAGACAACCTCCTTGGTTTCCTTCTCAGACTGATGATTTTTCTGTTCTTTTTCTTTTACATAAAACTGCCCGCGTTCAGTGAAATAATTAATTAGTAGCTTTTAAACAATTCATGTTTCTACAACTCGCAGTCATGTTTGGAAACCTCTGAAGCAGGTCCTTGATAACTCAGGACACTTTTTGGATCCACAGAAAGGCTGGTCCTGCCAAATTAAATGAGTTAGAACACTCCCAGTACCTTGACTGCTGTGGGTGACACTGGTGCAGATTTTGGACTGTACTTGCACAGCAGCACAAAACCCAGCTTGTGTCACCGCTTCTGAGGGGGGACTGACACTGTCACTCACTGTCCAGAACTCAGCTCTATGACCCAAACACAACAAGCCAGCAGGGGCAGCCCTGGGCCCTGCCTAAACTTGGATCCAGCCAGCAGCTTGAGCAGTCCTGGGGAGCAGGGCAGGGACCGGGGTGCTCTTGTCCATTGCTGAGATATCACTGAACTGAAATATTCTAATCACAGAATCACAGAATTGTTAGGGTTGGAAAAGACCTCTGGAGCTCATCCAGTCCAACTTCTCCATCAAGGCAGGGTCACCTGGAGCAGTGACACAGGAACACATTCAGGTGGGTTTGGATGTCTGCAGAGACTCCACGACCTCCCTGGACAGACCATTCCAATAATCATTCCTTCTGTGAATAAGATCTTGATTTGTTATACTCCTTTTGTCAAACTGTTAGTTGGAAGGGACCTCTGGAGCTCATGCCGTCCAATTCCCCTGCCAAGGCAGGGTCACCTCCAGCAGGTGACACAGGAATACATTCAGGTGGGTTTGAGACTCCACGACCTCCCTGAGCAGCTGTTCCAGTGCTCTGCCACCCTCAGCGTAAAGAAGTTTTTCCTCATGTTGAGGTGCAGCTCCTTGTGTTTCAGTTTAAGGCCATTGCTCCTTGTCCTGTCCCTGGGCACCACTGACAAGAGCCTGGCACCATCCTCTTCACACCCACCTTTGAGATATTTGTGTGTACCTGTGCTGGTTCTTGGGGTGATTCCTCCCCAGCTCAGCACCCTGCACTTGCCCTTGGTCAATCTCATCAGTTTTCCCTCTGGCCTAAGAGAATCAAGACATTTTCATCAAATGCTCCTGGCGTAAACTTCTCTTTATTCAGATTTCTCTGCCTTTTTAACAGCTGTACCCAGTCCTGAAGTGTGCCAGTCAGGGAGGTGGTGTTTAAACCACATGGTCATTTACTCAAAAATGTTAGATGAAATACTACTGGGGGACTCCAAATAAAAACACCACAAAATGGGATTTCTATTTAAGCTTAAAACCACAAGGAATAGGCAAAGAGAAACATAAATCTTGCACTGGGACTTGTGGAGATGTGTGGACTATGCCAGCAAAGAGCCTGGACCAGACTCATCAAAAGGTTGCTTGATACTATTTCATATTGACTTTGACCTTCTACTCTAATGTAATTACTAGGAACAATTTAAATAACTTTCCTTTTTTTTTTTTTTTTTTCCCAGAGGGGAAAAAAAAACATTTTCCATTGCTTAAAACTGGAAAACAAAATGTTTGATTGAGGTCATCTTGACATCCATTAGTGTGATAAATGAAGTGGAATTCAAGGCTGCTCCATTATCAAGGTTCATTTTCGTTGTTCAGATCTGGTTTCCCCCTCCCTTCTCCCTTCTTCTTTTTTTCTCTTTTTTTTTTCTTTTTTAAACAACATGGCCTCAGACTCAAGGCTGATTACAATAATTACATTTTCTCCCCATAATAGTACAAATGATTCAAAGAGTTATTCAGAATGTTTCAATGTCAGCACTTAGATAAATGCCCCTTCTTTGCCAGGGATTGCATTTTTTATGCAGAATGTTAGTTAGCAGTGGCAGCAACGGTGCAGTTGTCACAAAACCCCTGAATTTACGTGCCCAGCAACTGCATTCACAATTGTTTGGTACTTGGCCGGGCAGCAGGGCTGAATGGGACACCAGATAATTTATAACTGCTCCCCAATACAAGAAGAACAATTATATTGTGTGCAGTGTAAAATGGCCATTATTTAACTCAATTTTTAAAAGTTATCAGAACAAAATGCCTATCCTTTGCAGGGCTATTTTCTTCCTGTGTCTAATTAGATACCTGAGGAATACAGGATGTATAAATTTTAGCCAGCAAATTTATTTATGGCATTTTAATTTGCTTCTCATATACCTCTGCCATAAACCTTGTTGGGCTTTCTTTGGGAGGTTTTTAATCTTAAAGGTAAAAAAAAAAGTGAAAAAACCCAAGAGTTATACAAAAAGTAGCTGCTGTTTTTCTGGCTGTGCATTTTTCCTCTGGCACCATAAAATTACTGCTGTTTTATGAGAATTGGTTTGTTTCTGCAGGTTTGACAGATTGCATCTCCTGGTGGGGAGGAGCTGGGTGGGTTTGGAGGGGCCTCGGGAGGGTTGGGATCCAAGGGACCCCCTGGCACTTGGGTTTTTTTTTTCTTTTTTTTTTCTTTTTCTTTTTTTTTTTTTTCTTTAGAACCCTGTTCTAAATGAATGAGGGGTGTGCACACGAAGGAGTGCTTGAGTTCACCTCCCTGACTGGCACACTTCAGGATTGGGTACAGCTGTTAAAAAGGCAGAGAAATCTGAATAAAGAGAAGTTTACGCCAGGAGCGTTTGATGAAAATGTCTTGATTCTCTTAGGCCAGAGGGAAAACTGATGAGATTGACCAAGGGCAAGTGCAGGGTGCTGAGCTGGGGAGGAATCACCCCAAGAACCAGCACAGGTACACACAAATATCTCAAAGGTGGGTGTGAAGAGGATGGTGCCAGGCTCTTGTCAGTGGTGCCCAGGGACAGGACAAGGAGCAATGGCCTTAAACTGAAACACAAGGAGCTGCACCTCAACATGAGGAAAAACTTGTTTATGTTGAGGGTGGCAGATACAGTTAATGTTTGTAGGAAACCTGCCTCTTAACACCTTGTGAATGAGGAGTGTGCAAATGAGGGAGTGCGTGAGTTCCCTCTCCTGTGTGCTGGAAACTCACAGTGCTTGCTGGAGAGACTACAGGCTTCCTTCCCAAGGCGAATATTTTCTCAGGGTTCTAAAGGCATTCTGGAAAGGCAGTGCAGGGGCGCAGAAGATACAGCTCTCTGCTGAAAAAAAATCCCAATCAAATGTTTTGTTCTGCAGAAGGCCAAAGCAGAAGTTCTGTGTGTTGGGCATCCCCAGCCTCCATCATCCCCTGCCCCGAGCCTCCCCTTGGTTCTCACAAAGAGCAGCTGTGGAAGGAACCCCCTGGGAAAAATCCTCCACATATCAGCTCTGGCATCTCACAGAAAAGAAAACAGCCTCCAAAATACTTCATGAGCTCCTGACTGCAAAGAAGACAGAAATTCCCTTTTTCACGTGGAAAAGACGAGCGGTAATGGCTGTGAGTTACTCATGGGGATATTCCAGTTGGACACAAGAGGAAATGTTTTCACAATGAGCACAATCCGCCTTTGGAATAATCTCCACAGGAAAATGGCAGATTCTGCAACCTTGGACACTTCTAAGATTCAGCTGGGCCATTTTTTCCTGGACCAGATAATCCCTGAGGTCCCTTTTCTATGATCCCATGAGTTTGTGAGTGCCCACCTTCCTCTGAATGGGAGCAGAGGGGTCCCACAGCACTCGCAACACCTGGCTCTGGTACCTGCTGTGATTTTCCTTTGCAAAACATGGGAATTTTAGTCTAGATGGCAAAATTGCTTTTGATTCACAAGGGTGGCACTTTTCCTCACTTTGCTCCAAAGTAATTCATCAAAATACATGAGTAGGGATTGGAGGAAGGTCAGGTTTGACCAGTCTCTGTATAATCTGTACCTAAACTGGAATTCAGGTAGAGAAGGGACAGACAGGTGTCAGAATGCTCAGGTTTGTTAATTACTGGGGCCAGTTTAAGACATCATTGAAACTTAAATTTTGCCAATTTTGCAAGGAAATTATCCATGCTATTACCGAGATGGGCATTCCATCAAAGTCTAAAATTAGGCTTTCTCCTGAATGAAACCTTAAAATATCTGACATGTATTAATCTAATCCAGCTGTCTGAGAGTTGGTGTCACCCATCACTGCAGAGCCAGGTCACAAAATATTGCATTAACCCCTGCCTTGGGAAGGAGATCCTTCATGGAATTACATCTACATCTGTCTAACTAAAGCAAACCCAGCTTCCAATGGAAAAAAATAATCATTGAGAGTGGGAAGGTAGCAGGCAGGGAGGGGCTGCAGTGGTGACCTGCCAGAATTTCAGCTGCCACAGCTCCCACCTGCCCTTCCCTCTGCAGAGTCCAAGGGTAGGGATGCAGGAGAAAGCTGGGATGAGAGGCTGAGTGCAATTAATTTATATCTCCATTTAAATAAAACCCTCTCACAGACGCAGCTTGGGAGGAGGCAGAGCCACTTGGCAAACAAAATTGTATTAAGTGCATTTCACTGGAAATGTTTATACTTTGTCCCTGAGAAATGTTTATGCTGGAGTACAGTATTTAACTTATCAATTTGAAAGTGAGTGATGAGGAGAGGAGCACTGAGGTTTTCTTCTTTCAGGAGCATTTGTTAAGAGCCTTTCATTTGTGGCAGCTCCAAAGTCAGGGTAAATCCTCTTTGAGGAGTCTGCAGTGACCAGAGCAGTGCTGAGCGTGCTCGTGGGGACACTTCAGCAAAAAATGAATGGAAGTTTGGGGAAATACCTTCCTTTCTGATTGAATTCCTTTCTTCTCACCCTCTCCTGGTGCTGAATTGCCCTGTGAGCCCAAAATTATGTTAGAGCAACTGGACCAGAATTTAAAAGAGAAGACTGTACCCATGAGCATGAATTTCTCCCTCTCACTGAGCAAACATTTTGGTCAGTGCCTCCAGGTTTTGGTCAGGGCCAGCAGCCAGCTGTGTCCATCAGGGGCCAGCTGTGTCCATCAGGGCCAGCTGTGTCCATCAGGGGCAGCTGTGTTCATCAGGGGCCAGCAGCCAGCTGTGTCCATCAGGGGCAGCTGTGTCCATCAGGGGCCAGCTGTGTCCATCAGGGGCAGCTGTGTCCATCAGGGGCCAGCTGTGTCCATCGGCTCTCTGCTGAAAAAAAATTCCTAATTAAATATTGCATTCTGCAGAAGGTCAAAGCAGAACTTTTGTGGCATCTCCAGGAGGCTCCAAACCAGGATTATCTTGTCCTCCCCCAGCAGCTGCTTTTCCTATCACATCCCAAAAATGCCACGAAAGACTACGCTGCCTGTCCCGGCTGCTTTTGCTTGGTGCAATGTGGAAAAGATCAACCAGACTGGGGGGCAATAAATAAATAAACAAACAAATAAATAAATAAATAAAAGGGGCAGGAGGAGAAGGAAGATTGCTCACTTTAACATCATCCATAACATGGAATGTGATCTTTCCATGAGGCTCCCAGGCAATGAGGGGAGCTCAGCAGCTCGTGGACAAGGAGCAGGAAGAGAAGAACAAAAGCCACACGTCCACATGGCAGTCTCAGCATTGAACACAGCATCAAACAGGCTCTTCATTTTGTCCCTGATAATTGTTCCCTCCTCCAAAGCTTTGCTTTAGAATACACATGACCTGGGTGCCTGAATCAGCTCAGGAGCAGCAGCATTGTGATTAAAATAATAATAATAATAATAATAATTTTTAAAAAGCATTCATGAAGAGTGGGAGAAGTAAGCATGACCTCTGAGAAACCCAGAAAACTCTGCAACTCTTGGGTACGAGCATTAGATGAAGTTTAAAAACTTGTTGCCCTCTCCAGCACGTGTCAAGACCAGAGGTGGTGGAAGACTGAAGGAGAATAATTTGCAAGGGAGAGGTGTGATTTATCAAGTTCTGGGGAACTCATCACTTTGCATTGGATGGAAACTTGCCGCAAAAATAGCTGGTGGTGATGAACAGGTTTTGAGAGGCACCTGCTCCAGAAGTGCTTTGTATTATGCAGAAACAGAAAAATATAATTTTAAAATGATTTTGCTTTCCCCGTTATTCATTTGGTCTCCTCTCACCAAGTGAATGAGACAAACAAAAAAGAAAAGCTCTCTGAGAAAAGCAACATGTGTCCCTGCTGAAGGGGACAGAGCTGCTGCCTTTGGGAGATCTCAGGCCAAAGGCTGCACTTTTTTCCCCCCCAGTTTATTCCTTTATTTTAGGAAAGTTCCATCTCATTACTAAGAATAGCATTCTGCATCAACAGTTAGAAGCACACGTGGTCAGCCTTGAATGACAGGAAAAGTTGTTTCCTGCTAACAGCATGTACTCTCAGGGATGAGAAATCACGATCAAAGAGGGTAACATGCCTGATCCTGCAATTATTCCTGACTCTGGCCCGTGGTGAGCTGCAGCCGTGGCATCAAATCTCATCTCAGTGCATGGGAAGGGTTTCACTGGGCATCCTCAGGGCTTTCCAGGGCAGGGAATCCCCCATGCACCTCAGGGTGCATCCTGTTCCTCGCCATGGCTGCTTGCAGAGTGATCTGACCCAGCCCGGTCCAGCATCATCGTTTATCTGGGGCTTTTCCTAACACCAAGTGCCCAAAGCAGGTGGCCGAGGTCACGTCTGGGGCTGTCCCCAAATGGCTCCCAGCCACATGTGGCAACTGGGCTCATGTCAGCATCCCTGTGGCTGGACAGAGCCAGCACCCCACGCACAGAAAGCCCTAGGCCACTCTCCCAGGGACAGCTCTGAAATGCAGAGGGGACACGTGTGGCAGGCACAGCTTGGTGACACAGGGGGACATGTGTGGCAGGCACAGCTTGGTGACCGCAGGGTCCAGGGACACACCAGTGCCACTGCACTCCCCCAGCTGCACAAACACAGCCAGGAGAGCACGGAGCCCTGCCCCAAGCAGAGAGAGGGAGCTGCTCCTTTATGAACCCTGGAGTTGGGGCACCGCAGGGTCCCTCTGGTACCCGCAGCGAGATTTATACAGGAGGAGGAGGAGCACAGGCACACGGGCTCGAGAAACTGGATACCCTCAGATTTACACCCCATTTGGGATGATAATGAGCTGGTTAATACAGAAATACACGGCAGCAATAAAGCACTGACTTTTATGGATCTCAGCGCGGATCTGAATCATCATTTGGTGGGCAGGAGATGGGTGATATACAGCAGCCTGTCCC
Organism: Drymodes brunneopygia; assembly: GCA_013400955.1. Classification (NCBI taxonomy): domain Eukaryota; kingdom Metazoa; phylum Chordata; class Aves; order Passeriformes; family Petroicidae; genus Drymodes; species Drymodes brunneopygia. Next base: position 439,332 of record VZTZ01030486.1, on the reverse strand, counting down.
TGCGAGAGCAGCAGCACCAGGGGAGCTCCAGGGCTGATAAATCCTGCCTGCCTCGCAGGAACGGTGTCCACGGGATGGGGTTTGCTAATGGAACATGGATCAACTTGTCTCAATTAAAAGCATGTTCTTTTTACATCGAGAGACCTTTTCCTCTACTCAGGTTTTGCTCGTTTTTAAACCCTTACATTCCGCTGGCAGCTGAAGGCAGATTGGGTTCCTTGCTTTAGTAAAGGACTAAAAACGACCTGGTTCTGATGGGCAAGGAGCATCAACTACCACTAAATGATCTGCTTTCAGGCCACACAGAGCCATCCAAACGTGCGTCAACCTGTGCATAACTTTGAAAAAAAAAGACCCACACGGCTATGGAACATGTGCTGTAAATGCCTCAAAGCTCTCAAGAGTTAAAAAAAAAAAAATAGCAACTTGGCAAATTAATGGCTTGAAAGGCCCCTTTACCTCACAATATGACACCTCCTCACAGCTGCCCCCAAAGCACAGACACTGGGGGATGGAGAGATGTTGTGGGCAGGTGCCCAGCCCTGGGTGCTCAGTTGTTCCTCTTGCAGCTCTGCCCTGAGCTGCTCCTGCTGACGCTGGTTTTTTGGGGTTTTTTTTTTGGTCTTGGACCAGGAAAGCAAAAAAATCCTTATAGAGGAGATATAAGTATATGTATATGATATGTTTATATATGATATATATATATCATATATATATATGTATATATATAGAGAAAA
>VZTZ01030486.1:367408-437849 GCA_013400955.1 Drymodes brunneopygia | reverse complement strand
TGGTATTATTATTATTATTATTATTATTATTATTATTATTATTGTTGTTGTTGTTGTTGTTGTTGTTGCTGTTGTTGTTGTTGTTGTTGTCATTGTTATTATCATTATCATTATTTTTATTATTATTTTAATTGAGAATGCTTTTTCTTCCCAAGAAAATAGTTTATGTAGAACGTCCTGAGAAGCTTCAATTTTTGTTTATATATCCGTATATATATATGACTGGTGGTAATTTGAAGTCCTCCGAACAATCACTTGTAAATTACAGCCTTTCTAAGCAGCAATAAATATCCACAAATCAGTCCCAGGACACTGAGGCTCTGTAGGAAATCTCTATTAATGTTACTCCCGGCAGAGAAAAAAAATTCGCTCGGTTTTATATAAAAGAAAATTTCTTATTAAAGTGTACAGTTAATTGGATAATAAAGAAAAAAGAAGACTTGGACTGACTAAAAAGGTGATGTACGGAGCTCCTGAGCAGTGTCATTTACCAGGGCAGCCATCCCTGATTTACCTGCATGGCCCCAGGGGTGGCTCCTGTGCCCCACACAGGCACTGGGAATGCTCCTGGGGCACTGGGAACGCTCCTGTGCCCCACACAGGCACTGGGAATGCTCCTGGGGCACTGGGAATGCTCCTGTGTCCCACAAACACACACACTGGGAATGCTCCTGGGGCACTGGGAATGCTCCTGGGGCACTGGGGAGGAGCAGCCCTGCTGCAGGAGGGGGTCTGGAACTGAGCAGTCCCCAGGAGTGACCCTGCAGGAAACTCTTGCAATGCTTAGGGCAGAGCTGACAAGGTGACAGGAGGCAGGGTTGGAGCAGGGGGGCTGAGGGACAACGCCCCTGATCCCAAATTCCAGCTCCCACAGGCACAGCAAGCAGCTCTGGAATCTCCTCCCATGTCAGACCCTCTCCAGCCACGGGAAAGTGGTTCTGGTTTGAACTTTTGGTGATGGGGACAAAACCTGGGCTCATTTCACTTTCCTGGGGTGGTCAGCACTCACCACACCCCCCGGCAGGTGCTGCCCATCACACCTGGCTGCCGAAGAAGCTGCAAGGTAGCCCCTTGGGCCCCTGATCTGAGACAGGGATGGGCAGTGTTTGGCCAGATCAACCCTGCCAGTGTGTTATGAATGGATGTGGGAGTTAAAATCAGTGCTTGCCTTCTGCCCAGGCCTTGGCAGTCGGTAGTAACCTTATTGAGGTAACCAGCACCCCAAACCCACCCTCGTGTATGAGTTATTTTAATGATGACTGATTCTGTCTATTATAGAATGCATCATTTATTAATAGACGGGGAAACTCACAGACATAAGACTTAAAGTACTACACAGGAATAAAAACAAAAATAAAGAGTACTAGTATACAGTGCACGACAATGGTACCTTTTTCAATTACAGCTAGTGAAGAAATAGTATAAGCTTAGGATTCAATGTATCTTACCATCCAATTGATGGTGCAGTACATGGAAAATCCTTTCCCTCAATCCCCAGGGAAGTAACCACGAAACCTGTGTCCAAGCTTTGGGGAGAAGCTTCAAACACTTTCAGGGTGTAAGAGGCTTCAGCCTCAGTGATAGCTCGTGTATCTTTTATAGTGTAAACCCATGGCTCTCAGTCAATAATTTTTCCTCTACCTCTCCTTCCATCATCTCTGCAGACTAAGATGTTAATTCTTAGCTGAGGTTTAAGCCCCCTGGCGCCAGAGATGACCCTGCTGGGCCTTTGTGCCCTTGGGTTGTCTCTTTATGCACCAGTTATCTGGGACACACAGGAGGAGGAAGTGATAGAGTAGTCGTCCTGCCACACAGTGATCTGAGTGCAAGGAAAGGCAGCAAAGGCTCAAAGCAAGGTGTGTCTGCACCTGCAGCTTCCTCCCAGCCTCTCTCTCCTGCTGCAAATGCAACGTTCTGGGGGCAGGGCTGAGGCAGGAAAGCTGCCACGGTGCTGCTTTTCCTGTTACAAGCAATAATTTGAGTTCCCAGGACCCTGAGCCTGTAACAGCAGAGTCCAGATCACACACACACTGTTTAAAATGTGCTTTTCCTCAAAGCAAGGAGAAGCTGATCACAAAGCCAGCAAATGATATCAACCAAAGGTTCCATTCATCATGGGGCTTCTGAAGTGGCAGGAGTACTTTACAGGGACTAGAGCATCTGTTTGCTGCACCTTTTCCTTCCATAAATTACACTCTTGGCTTCCTCAGTGCATTGCCACTGGAAATGTGAAAGAAAAGTAACAGTTGTATTGAGTCAAAGATAAGAAAATAAAAATTACTGGGAAAACGCACTTCCTCAAACACTCAGGTGAGTTTAAATGTGAGCAGCTCTGCTTAGAGGGCTTTTCGTCTTCCATCACTGAGGAAGCTTTGCCTCCAGAGCCTTTTGTGTTAGGTGAATATTAATCCTGTCCACACAAGTCCTTGCTTTTGCCATATTTCCAGGGAATTAGGACATTTCTAGGACCTTTGCCCTGTCTGTGCAGGGCTGGGGTGCTCTGGCAGGCTGCCAGACTGGCAATTGGTGTGAGCCACTGAGCACAGACAGAACAACACACGCCAAACCTAAACGGGGAACAAAAAGCAAACCCCATTAATTCTCAGTGCCAGCAGTTTCAGGAAGAGCTCAGCCCCTTTGCAGACATTCAAAAACAGGACCTGTGCTTGCTGAAGGAATTATTCACTGTGAGTTATTTGCTGTACTAACAAGCTGCTTTCCCTCCCTCCGTGTGCTTGTAGGAGGTGAGAGACTCCCCCTGCACCAGGCTTCAATCAGGCCTCGTTATAAATGTCACCTGAATCACCCCAAATTTCCACCCGCACTGGGACAGGAAGGCATCATCCACACGGGGGGGCTGAGGGGGAAAGCTGCTGGATTTTGGTGAGAGAGAGGCCCCACTGCCATAGCCAGGGCTTGGCATCAGGGCTGTCACAGCCCGAGGATGCTGTCCTGGAGCCGTGCCGGAGCCGCCTGGTGCCGCAGCCCATCCGCAGCAGGGCAGGAGCAGGGAAACAGCGGGAGCATAGGCTGGCAGCACAGCAGGAGCTGAGGGGATGCGCGAGCGGGGCACTCGCGCTCAGAGCGGGTGGAGATGCTCAGAAATAACCACAGAGACAACTTTACAGAAGGCTCACTTTTTGGGGATGCTGCAAATCCATTCCCTGCATCCCGGCAGGCAGGATGGGGCTGCAGGGCACCCCCTGCAAGGGACACTGTCCCAGCAGCCCTGTCACACACCAGCGAGGCAGCACAGAGACAGCTCCTGTGCTCTGTGTGCTGTTCTCCCCAAAATTGCCAGTGATGCTCTGCACAAGTCTCAGGCTCGAGTCTGCAGCCCCTCTCCCAAAATCTGCTCCCAAAATCTGCTGGCCAAAATCAGAGCAGAGCTGGCACCTTCTGATCTTGGGGAAGTGACACCCCAAAAGCAAGGGCTCTCCCTGCTGCAGCAAGGGGACAACAAATGCCATCAGGGTTGAAAGCCTTCAGTAATTCAAAGGTTTTTGATCTTGGAATAATCCCTCTGTGCAGCGCCACTTGGAGCAGACTTTGATTAAAGGATATCTTGTTAATTGATGTTTAAAAGAAGGAGGTTTTTAAATTTTTTTTTCATTTATTTTTTGCCTTTTAAAGAGGGGTTTAGTGCTTGTGCTATCCTCAAGCTGCCAGAGCTGTGTGACACTGCTGGGCTTCACAGCAGCATGGCAAGAGCCTGAGCTCCTGGTCATTAATTGCTGGATGGCTCCATGTCCTCCAGCTCCTTCCCCCTTTCCAGCTCCAGACACTGATGAATTTTAAGCTAAAAGACCAGCCAAATTTATTATCTTCCATTAGTCTAATACAATATAATTTATTTTTAAACAGCAAAAGCATCCCAAAATGATTCACAGCAGCTGACAGGCTCTGCATGCAAATCCAGGCAGATTATACCCTCCTGCATGAGCTGTCCCACTGGCTGGACCACAACCAGGAGGATTTAATTATCCACAAAACGGCATCATTGTGCTTTGTCCCGCAGAATATGCAATCAAAACAAGGTAAATATGGGAAACAACACGAATAGACAGAGACAAAAGTGGATTAAAACACAAAACGAAGGTTGAGCAAATCACACTGCAAAAAATGATGCTCAAGAAGTTTGGAGGGAGAAGCAGAAGGAGCAAGTAAGGGTATTGTGTGGAAACCAGTGGGAGCTGCTATGGAAGAGCAGGAAGCTGGCTCAGGACTCAGGGGATGAGAGAAATTCAGTGGCTTGACAGGCAACAAATCTATTTGCATCAGTGCAGGATCCAGCCTGGTGCCATTTCTAAAAACCAACAACCATCACTTCCCAAAAAACACTCACAGGAGTTTCTCTGACCAAGCCTCTCCCCTAAGTTGTGGTTGGGACAGATTTACTGAAATGACAGAGGTGAAAGGGACACATACGGTACAGTGACACACATGGCAAAGTGACACACATGGCAAAGTGACACATGGTAAAGTGACACACATGGTACAGTGACACACGTGGTACAGTGACACACGTGGTACAGTGACACACACGGTACAGTGACACACATGGCAAAGTGACACACATGGCAGAGTGACACACATGGTACAGTGACACATGGCAGAGTGACACACATGGCAAAGTGACACACATGGTAGAGTGACACACATGGTACAGTGACACACATGGTACTGTGACACACATGGTAGAGTGACACATATGGCAAAGTGACACACGTGGTACAGTGACACACATGGTACAGTGACACACGTGGTACAGTGACACACGTGGTACAGTGACACACACGGTACAGTGACACACATGGCAAAGTGACACACATGGCAGAGTGACACACATGGTACAGTGACACATGGCAGAGTGACACACATGGCAAAGTGACACACATGGTACAGTGACACACATGGCAAAGTGACACACACGGTACAGTGACACACATGGTACAGTGACACACGTGGTACAGTGACACACGTGGTACAGTGACACACACGGTACAGTGACACACATGGCAAAGTGACACACATGGCAGAGTGACACACATGGTACAGTGACACATGGCAGAGTGACACACATGGCAAAGTGACACACATGGTAGAGTGACACACATGGTACAGTGACACACATGGTACAGTGACACACATGGTAGAGTGACACATATGGCAAAGTGACACACATGGTAGAGTGACACATGTGGCAAAGGGACACACGTGGCAAAGTGACACACATGGTACAGTGACACACATGGTAGAGTGACACATATGGCAAAGTGACACACATGGTAGAGTGACACACGTGGCAAAGTGACACAGCCACAGTCAAAACAAGGCCCTGCCATGGCAGGTCCCTTTCCCTGAGCTGGTCAATCAGTGCCACCAGCCCCACTCTGCCGCCCATCACTGAACTGGGACCACCCTCAGCCCTGGCTGCAGGTCTGGGAACATCCCCTGGCCCACGCTCACAGACTCTGAATGTTTGCTCTGGAAAACAACTCTCTGGGGGTGAAGTTAAGTCAGATGGCCCAAAAATCAAAACAGATTAATTCTACATGATTAATTGCATCCCACATGATTAATAGCATAAAAGCTGCCTTGATTTCTTGATTCTTTTTTTTCCTCTCATAAAGAAACAGACACTTATGCCATGTGACAAATAAATTTTTCCTTCTGATTTTCTCCTTGTCTGTAGAACATTTATAAAGTGGAAAAGCCAGCGGCAAAACATGTCAGAATTGTCTTTTAAGGGGTTAACATTTGTAAGATGAATGCTGCAAGAACTCTTTTTTTTTTAATTAAAAATATATTTCTGGAGCAAAAACACAAGCAATAAAGAGTGTTTGCCTGTTGGGAGGCTTGTTTTGTGATGTGGCATGAATAACCAGCTGACAATCCGGTTTTTTTTGTTTTCTGTTCGTATGGCCAATGGCCACGAGCCAGCCAACTTTATTGTCCTTGAAATGTCATGATTTTGAGTATGCACAGAATTCTTAACTGCCCAATTTACTGCATAACATCCCTTTTTATTATATGGCAACAATGTGATCCTGGGCTCAAAGACTTACTAGTTAAGAAGATTATGTGTTTTCCTTTTTCTGTTTTGTTAAAGTGCCAAGTCTTGCATTTTGGCATCTTCTAAAGAATAAAATATCTTCTGAAATATTCTTTCCAAGCACATAAGTTACCTCAGAGGAGCTCGGCATGGCAGGGCTTTTCAGTACTTTCTTTCTTGCTCAGAAGTTCAGACACATTTCTTTTCCTCAAAAGCTTCCAATTTTTGTCTCTTTGTGTGTATTGATGGCAAAAAAAATTGTCCTTCATAAGTTTGTGTTTCTTTACTGATAATTCATTTCTCTCTCTTTTTGTTTTTTCCCCCCTTCCCAAGTTCATGCTGGTGAGCAGGAGTGGGCAGGGGATGGTAAGGATGAGCAGGGACCCCCTGCATCCTTGGCTGCATCTGTGCACCCACAGCATCCTTGTCCTGCAAAGCCTTGGCCACCCCATCAGCCGTGCTGGGGGTGCACACCCCAAACTGGCAGAGTTTTGGCCAAATCCAGCTGTGGCACACGTGTGAAATCCTGCTGTGGTGGGAGCTGGGTGCATTAGGTGTGCCTGGCACCCAAGGAGGAGGAAAATGCTGCAGCTGGAGAGTGCAGGGGTCCCTCACTGCTGCCCTGGGTTCCAGGGTGGCAGGAAACAGCTTGGCTTTGCATCCCCTCTCCTCCAGCTGCCTGTGCTGCCCCGGCAATGGAGCCCTCTAAATATGTTTTCATCAGCTGACATTTAAGTATGAATAAACAGCTATTATGCATGCACTAAATATTCATGTTTTACACCATTGCCACTACACTGAGGAATTATTTATGAGGCTGCTGCTCCTTGGTGGGGTGAGAGGACCCAGCTCAGGGCAGCCAGGAGCAGCCCCTGGGCTGTCACTGTGGCCACGACCGAGCCACAATGTTGATGTTTGTTTCTTGCCAAAGGGTGGCATTTCCTAGAGCTTCCTCTGAGGTGCAAAGGTGAGGCATCCTCCTCTGGAGGATGCTGTGTCCTGAACCTTTGTGTTCCAGCTGAGACTTTGGGGCACTCCTCCTCCTCCTCCTCCTCCTCCTCTGGCAGAGGTCACTGCCTCAGCCCCTAGGGCTGCTGTGACTGCACTGTGTGTGCTGCCAAGGCAAGATGCTTCACTGCTTCTCTGGGCTCTGTTCAGCAAGAATTTTAAGAAATAATAATTTAAAAACCCCCTAAATTATGACTAAGATACTCTCTTCTCAGAAAAACAAACTGCAGAAAGAAATCCCTCCCTCTGAACCCAAGCTCTGAACATTAAAGGATTACTCAGGTTAAATAACAGACTCACAAAAAAGCCATCCTTGGAGGATGGGGGCCCTGGAGGATGGGGACAGGGATACCTTGGGCAGTGTCCTGGACATCCACTGCCCTTGAGCCACCAGCTGGAGGCCATAGCTTGAGGAGTCACCCCTGTGATGGGATCCGAAGCCAAAGGGAGGAGAGAGAACCAGCAGCTCCCAGGGTGGAAGTGTCACAAGGGTTTGTCCTTGGAGGGTGGCAGCCCAGTTCTGAGCAGCACTGATGGCCACTCTTACCACTAACAGGCTTATTTGGAACTCTACTGGGATAAGCATGGATGGCAAAGTGTTTAGGGAAGCATTTTGAGGGTGGAAAAACCTTGGGTGAGCTGCAGAGGGAGAGGCAGAGCAGAGGAAATCGATGCTTTCCCACTGCTGGGATGCACATGGGCCTGCAGGGTTAAGCCCCAGAGCCAAACAGGTTTTGAACAACAATATTTTCATTGAATAAAATCACAATTTTCTATGGTTTCTGCAGGGATGTCAAGACCTTTAAAAAATTGTCTGATTCTATTCAATGATAACAAAGCTATTCTCAATGTAATTTTATAAGTTAAATCACCCATATGTTGCATTAGCAACATTTCTTTCCAGCAGTGTTATTATCAAGGACTAAAAGAGGCAGTTGGCCCCTCTGCTCCCCTTCAGGCAGGCAGCAGCCAGCACCTTCCTCTCCTGAAATAATTTAAGTTGGCAATGAAACATTCCTTCCAGAAAGCTCCTGCAGCTTCAAGTTTGTGTGCCTGGCCTGAAGTAGAGCCTGGATGGGCATTTATATTTACACTTCCACTGTTTACATCACTTCTGAGGGGCTTCCTGGTGCTTCTGTGGGAAGATTGATCTCTGTTTTGGGCACTAGCGCTCCAATTGCTCAGAAAAATCACTCAATATTTGGTACATTCATTAGCAGCTGATCCTCTGCTTCATTCCACCTCTCTGTCTCCTGCTGCTTCTCTGGGGTTGGTCCTTCCAGCCCTGCTTTCTCTCAGAATTTCACTGGAAATCTTCAGCACCACACAACTTCCCTGCCAGATGTCTCAGCCTGGCTGTGGTTGCCCTTGGCATCCTTGGGCATTTTGCTATTAGAGCCCGAGCAGGACAGGCAGATGGGGTCATTCCCTCCCTGTGAGCAGTGGGAGGCAGCAGCTGCTGGAGCAGGTGGGGGGTCAGGGCCCCATGAACAAGGACAGGGTTTAGCAATGGGACACAGAGCGAGCTTATGGACAATTAACTCAGAAACTTTCACTGGGAAGCCATTTCCACCTTCAGCAACTCCACATCCCCTGCCCCAGCGGGGACAACCCCAGGTACAGCATCATTGATGTCACCATGGGCCATCCCCAGCTCCATCCCACCTGCCTTCAAGCACAGCAGCTGGCATGGCTCCGTGGAGCTGCTGGGTCATTGGGGAGTGGCTGGGTCATTGGGGAAGTGGGAGTGATTGGCTGGAGGACTTTGCTCAGGGTTCCCCCACCCCAGCAATCTGGAGTTGAGGCGCAGGGCGCTCACCGTGCTGGGGGACAGACAGACAGACCTGGGTGAGTCCCTGCTGCGTGGCAGGGGCTGGCATGGGAGCACTCCCTGGAATCCTGAGGAGGCTGTTGGTGCTGCAGACACCTGCCCCGTGCCCAAACATCTGCTGATTCCCATGGTAAAGGCATTTCCTGTGTGTGTTTGCTGCCAGGGAAAGCGGCTGTCCACTACTCAGCTCTGTTACTGGAAGAGCAGCGGCGGCGGCGTTCGTGCTCCTCTCAATATTGCATTTCCAGGGCCTGCTCCATGGTTTGAAATTCTCCTCTGAGCTCCCCACATCCCCCCTGACCAGTTAGGGGAGAGGGGTGGGGGTGGTGGCCCCCTCCCCACGTGGTGGTGCTGCACTGGGACTGGTGCCGATCCCCTCTTGGCCTTGGGAAGGGCGGTGCACCAGCCAGTGACAGAGGAGTGGAATGCAAATACAGCATTTATTGTGAAGTAAATTAAGCTACCAACAAGGTAACAAACCACTGTTGATATCAGATTAACTTGTTTGGCAGGATAGGTAGTGGGGTGAGCTGGATTGCGCGGTGCTCAACAGATCTAATGCTGCTCAGGGAAGTAAAACATCCCTCTGACAGGCAGGGGCACGCTCCAAAAGTAAAATAAATTAAGTCTGCAGGAAGAGCCAGGATCTGTGCAGCAATTACACCAGCATTAAAGATGAATGGAGACGAAGCCAAAGATTTTGATTGTCTTTAAACACTGGCTTGTTTTTTAATCTCAAAATCAGACTGTGCTGTGATCAGCCATTAGCCCCAACCGCAAAGAGAGAAAGAGACAGAAGATCCCAGATTTTAACATCTGTAGTATGAACTTCAAATTCCTCTTTGATCTAAGATAGGGAGGCAAATGGCAGATAATGCAGAAGTCAAAGCCAGCTGAGTGCAGTTGGCAGCTGGGGCTGACATTGGAGTGAGGGAGGCTCAGGCAGAGGGGTCACTGGTGGCCGTGTACCCAACATGGGGACTGAGGCACAGGCTTAAATGTCAGCCTGTGTGCCAGTGGTCACTAAACTGATTAAGCAGTGGTTATCTTCAGCAGTAAAAAGGCAATCTGCTAATGCTAAATGATTAGTGGCTAAAATGCCATTTACTCTGCTCTGATTCCTTGAATGAATATTTATGCCGAGTGATGACTGTAACACCATCAAAAGGTTCCTGTGCTCTGCTCCGTAGAGTGGAAGTGATTATTCAACAGCTTGGTCTGCACTCCAGCTCTTGTTCCTATTAAGCACATTTGCAGCATTCAGACAAGAATTCATGATTGCATTGTCCCCCTGGGATTTTTATTTTCAAAGACTTCCCACCTCCAATGCTCCTTGGGGCACAGACTGTGGCAGGTGTAGGCCTCATCTGCTCTGCAGACACAGGGAAGAGGGACACAGATGCTGCACCATTTCTCCCTTGTATTTTTTCTTTTTAAAACATAAGACAATTGGGCATTCGGCACACCTCATCCAGCAGTGAGGAGTTGTGCCCTGCCCCAGGCTTCCCTCCCATCCACGCTGGGGCTTTTGCATGAACCAGCATCTTGAAATTCCTTCTTGGGTACCAGGAATCAGACCTACAGCAGTGGTGACAAATCACAAGGGCTGCCCACCAGAAATGAAGCCCCTGCTCTACAGCAGGGCAGCAGGGCCTGCATTTCACAGCGAGGGCAAGTGCAGGGAGGCAACGAGAAGCCACAGCTCCTGAGTCATGGTGTAACTAAGGCACCTTTCTCTGAAGGATTCTGTCTTTAAACTGGTACCAAAACCCTCCTTAAGAATTGGAGCTGAAAGTGAGCAGCCCCGCCAGCTGGCTTGGGTGGTTTTGGTTTAGTTTTACTGCTCCCTTCCCCACCATGGGCCAGCAGCCTTGCCCTGCCATGGTGTGCTGGATTGCAGCAAATCCCACAGCCAGGCAGGCAGGCAGGCAGGGAGCCTTCAACCCAGAGCACAGGCAGAGCCAGTGGCTGCCTGGCAGCCCAGCTCAAAGCAAGGAATCAAAACATTTGGGCAACAAACTGCTCCTTCCATAGCCCCAGGGTGGCTGCCTCCAACAGTCTCTACAAAAAGAGCATCAACTCCACAGTTCCTCAAAAAACAACCTCCCCCAGCCCAAGAAGCACTGAAATGGAACAACAGCTTAAACACCACATATCTGCAAGTGGCTCTTTAATTGCTATTCCATGTTTATGGGAATAAAAAAGGGACGAGGCCATGCATTTTCTACTGGGTGTCCCAACACAAAACATCTGTTTGCGAAGAAAAATCCCTCAATCCATCCACGTGTCTGAGGCAGCTGTAGATGCCAGGCAGTATTTTGAAGCATGCTTAGTGTCGGGAGGTGTTTTGCTCCTGCTTAGCCATTATTCATACACCTGTACACAAAAGCATTTCATGCAACAGGCAGAGCAGCACCAAGCTGCACCACATGTGGCATTTGCAATTCAGAGAACACACACAGGCGGCCCAGGACCAGCAACCAATTAAGTCACATCTGAAAAAAATGTTCTCAGTGTCTATTTATTAAAGGAAAGGGGGGTAAATCTAAGAAAAAGCAAGAAGACAAAATAAATAGAATTGCAGCCATCCTTTACAGCCACTGGTACACTATATTAAAGCGACACTCACTGTAGAAAGAAATGTGTTTGATACAGTCCAGTGGGCTGCACATGAATTGCAAAACCTTGAAAATCATTGCACAAAGCATCGCAGCAGGAACACAGCTCAGGATTTCTTCTCCAGGGGATTCTCCAAACTTGATCCCTTTTATTGTATGGGAGGTCACAGCACCTGGCACAGAGCGAGCAGAAAGGGCTGGGAGCAGGGATCTGCTGCGTCAAGTCTGCCCTGGACAAGGGATGCCCCACGGGAAAACCCCACTGCCCAGCAAAGCCTGGAAATGAATGTTCTCATCAATGCCCAGGCACCTGTTGGTAGGGCTGAAGGGAGCCTGTTCCTCCAGCCCAGATTGGAGACACTGGATCAGGCAGCAGGAATTCCACGGAAATGCTCTGTCTGAACCCACAAGAAGGCTCTCAGCCAGCAGGAATTCCATGGAAATGCTCAGTCTGAACCCACAAGGAGGCTCTCAGCCAGCAGGAATTCCATGGAAATGCTCAGTCTGAACCCACAAGGAGGCTCTCAGCCAGCAGCTCAGCATGGCACAGCAGCCTGGCTGCTGGCTCCCAGGTGCCACCTGCCCCCAGCTCGTTCCCTCCCATTCTCCAGGGAAGCAGGTGGTTAGATGGAAGTCTCCACAGCCCTGCAGCTGCATTTCCCCCAGTTACTATGAGAGAACCTGTCCCTGCTGTGATCCAGGCAGTTTCCAGGGATTTATGTGCATTTTCCCAATATTCTGCTCAGCTGAAGCACAGGAAATCCATTCTTTTGCCACTCAGGGAAGAAACCACAGCAAAGATGACCAGGAAAACATTCATAATTTTTAATTCACACCAGTAATAAAATTGCATTACATTTCTCATAAAATAAATGTTCCAGTTTATATACAGAAAACAGACTGTACAGAGCCCTCCCCCAGACCCCAAAAACTCACAAACATACAGGCAATGCAGTGCTCAGCTAAGCAGGCACAACTGTACATCTAAAACTGTAACTGCTTTGTGTTGGGGGGGAAAAGGTACTACCATGTATTATACAGTCCTCTCTGGACCAAGAATTACAAAAATATTGCAGGCAAGCTGACAGGCTGAGCGCCCATCCCACAGTGCTCCAGCCAGGCAGGGGCTGTTATTGAACCTGCGACTCGAAGCTCCCGTTCAGCTGCCCTTCCTCATAGTCCATCTGACACAAGATCATGTTGTTCTTCAGGAAAAATTTGTCTCCCACACAGAATCTGGAAGGCAAAAAAAAAAAAAGAAAAAAAGGATTAGTGGGTGTGAGTACAGGGGGATGTTGAGGCAGTTTGGGTCTGAAGGTGACTCTGGTGGCAGAGTTTGATTTCCACCTCTGCCCCTTGCCATCCCAGGGTTTTGCTGTCCCTTTCCCATCCCTGCTTGGCTCCAGGCCACAGGGAGCAGTCTGGGGAGCAGGTCCCCATCTCTGCAGGTTGGGATTTGTCCCTGCACACAGGAGATGTTGGCTCTCCAGCCAGGAAATCAAGCGGGCTGATATTACACGGAGCTTATTTGAAGTTTGTGCTGGTATCCACATCTCCACAGCCCCCTCGGGTGAAGCAGTATTTACACTAATTTCCAGGCAAGGACTGGCTATTAAGTCCTCCCTCACCCCCTTGTGTACAGTGCTGAACAATAAATAGAAATTTCTCCGTGGCTGGACTGCTAACCTTTATCTTCATTGAGCCAAGGGCACTGCTCTCTATATACCATGTAAATTGTTCTGTTTGTCTTCAAGTTGACAGAGAAGCTTGTGATATTTAACAATTTTATTTGACCATTAAGGTCAAAAAAGTTCCACATATAAGACGAGAGAGGTGTGAATTGACAACCAATAGCTTTTCCTGCCCTGCCGCCTTGCTCAGAAATCAGGAGCTAATCTTTACTTCTTAAGATAACAAATAATGTTCTCTGCACCCAATTCTGGGGCTGTTTTTCGTCCATCACACTGGCAGGGCAGTGACAGCCCAGAGCACAGGCTGCCCCAAGAGCTGAGTCTGAAATCAGCCTCGGGTCCCTGAAGCAGAGAGACACCCTGTGTCAGGCACTGTGCCTCAAGGCAGCTCTGCACTGAGAGGAAGGGGCAGGTACCAGCCTCTGGCCAGGCCAGATACCCACTGGGCTTTGAAGGGAGATCATTGGAGATGACCCCATCCTCAGGAGACTCAGCAGACCTCAAATGTCCATTTCTCCTGCTCCCAGGCAGAGCTTTGGCACTGCCTGCTCCTTGTCTAAAGTGCTTTCATCATCTGTAACTCAGGCAGCTACAGGCCAGCTTCTCCACAAAACTGAGTATTTCCTGCTAAAAGAACAGGACTGGTAATTTTAGAGCTCCTTTATAGACGCACCATGGGCACAAGTTTTCTCCAGCTGGACACCTGCAAATAAGCTGATTAATGTGCCCAGTTGGTACAGAGAGAACTGGGCATGGGTTCACACTTCATAGGATTTCACTGAAGACCTTCCATCTTCTCCCCTCTGTGGCACATGATCTTGTAGTTCTGAAATTCAACCTTTTCTGTTTATTAAAAAGATAAAAATTATTCCTAATTTAAATTAACAGCTTTTATGGTAAAAACTGTACACTCTCCTCAAAACTGCACACACTCTCCTCAACACCACCTTCCCTAGCACCAGGTTTACTCATAATAAATAGATAAATAAATAACAGTTATTTGCTTTTCATTACTTATCCCCACCTTAAGTGCCATATAAACCTCCAGGAAGAGAAATGCAGAAATTACTCTTGCCACCAGCATCATCAAAAGCTGTCTCTTGCTAAGCCTGGTTCTGGGTTTAGAGGAGCCAAAGCAGGAGCTGGAGAATCTGTGAGTTTGTGGGGGTTTGTACCAGCACATGGGAACTGAAATGCTCTGCAGGGGTACCCTGATGTGATGCGAGGCTTTGGGAGAAGGGTTTGATTCACTGGAAAGGCAATTGTTTGTACCTGTAAACCCACCAATGACCTGGGATCTCCTCAGCTAATGCATCACATTTGGAGACAAAGGATTTAACAGGCCCAGTTTGACACAGCCAGACCCCATGCTTGGGGCTGAGCCCATCTGGGTGATCAAATTCCAGCCAGCAGCAGTGAGAAATAGGTGCTGAACCTACTCTGCCATTTCCTAGAGACTGATTTGCCTCTGAGCAAATCTGCTCTTCAGATAATGGCAGGAGAAGCAGCTGGATTTCCTGCCACCCCTGTAACACTGACCAGTTACAGCAGTGACCAGCTTGGATTCAGCACCACTATGACCATGGTGACTTCAGAACAGCTTAAAGCATGTCAGGCTGAGTGAAAATGCAGGACTTGCTGCAAACCTGGAGTTCTAGGGAATTAAACTGATGAAAACGCTGCACACTTGGTAAAATATGAGAGATTTTGCTGTGATTGATTTAGCACTCTATGCAGAGTCCAGCTTTAGAAGGGCAAGCCAGCTGGAAGAAAACTAAGGAAAAGACTTCATCATCAAATCTTTTCAGAGCTGAAGAACAAGGTGGGGTTTCAGGTGAGGTTTCCAATTCAGAACTAGAACTGGCATCCACCTCTGCAATTCTGACTTTAGGGTTACTCAATCTCAGTGTCCTCAGTTCAGCATCCAGTGCTGTCTGTTACAGGATCACTTCCATTCTGCCCTTTCAAGCCAAAATCCCTACAGAACAAGTCATAAAAATTGTTAACCCTCCGACCTCAGACAGAAGTAGGAATCTACACACAGCCTATCTTTCAGAACACCTCAGCCCCTCACAAAGTGAGCAAACCCCTTGTGTATCACAGCAGAGCTCTGCCAGAACGTGGGGATCACCTGGGCTCTCCTGCCAGGCAGGGACAGCCCTGGAGGTGTCTGAAGGGCACAGTGGGACCACACTGGCCATTGAAGAGGGAAGGGAGGCACAGAGGTGCTTCAGAGACTTTGAAACAAAGGGTGTAATTTAAAAGAAATTACTGAGAAGGAAAACTAGGCAGCACCAGGATTTTCTGGGCGAGGAGAAGGGTGGAGGAGGGGTTAGATGAGAGGGACTCATCCTGCAGAGTCCAAGGCCAACCAGCACTGCTGCCTGGAGGGACATTTAGAATGCTCCAGCCCTAGGTTCAGCGTGGAGCTTGGGAGAACTCCTGTCCTGCCCGGGAATCATCCATCAGCAGGCTGAAAAGAGCTGATCCTGAGAGCTGAGCCCGGCAGCACCCACAACACTCCCGAGACTGCAGACAAACCCAGAACCCGTCGGTGACTGAAGCAGTGTGGCAGGAGCATCTCGGGGGATGAGGGGCTCAGCCCTATGTTCAAGAGTCACAGAACAAGCCTGGGCAAGTGGGAGATGCCGCACAGAGCCCAGGGCCAGGAGCCACTAGATGTCACTGCCGGCCCGGCACTGCCACCGCGCCCGGGCGGGGACAGCGTCAATGGGAGTGCGGTACCTCGGATAAACACCGCCCCGCCTCTCTGCAGAGTCCAGCCTCCTCATCCGCCTCCTCCGTGCTCTGGCACCAACCACCTGACACCAAATTCATCCCTGGGAGGGTGCGAAAGGAGAACCCCACAGGATGTCTGAAGGTCAGGGGGAGCTGGCAGGGGTTTGCACTCACACACGTGTGAGATACCACTGGGACTCTTCTCTAGAGTGAGCAAGGAATGTTAAAGTCAGGCTTTTACCTTGGCTTTTACAGAACTGGGCTCTCCATCTTCCCACAAGTTTTGTCATCTCTCTCATACTTTCCCACGGGATGAGGCATTGCATCCTAGATTCATCTTTGGGAAACACAACCTCAGATACAGAACAGGAACCCCAGCACAGCCCCTGGGCCCTGGGCAGTCACTACAGCCTGACAAAGCAAGCAGTAAGAACAGCAAGCAGTTCCAGGTCTGTCTTAGACAAGGATGGACAGAAGGAGGCATCAGAAGGTGGCACATTATCACATCTGGTTCTGGGGGCTTCCATTCTGCCTGTGATGATCAGCAAACATGGTGCTGGGAAGAATTTTCATGGCCCTCCCAAACTCTACTGGCTACAGGTAGCCCAAGTGAAAACACTGCATGGCTCTTTATTACACTCCCTGATGTGCATCTTCCACTGGGTAAAACCCAGCAGAAACACATAACCCCACTCAAAATTACACCACCAAGATCCGCTATTAGTTACACAACAACTAAAGGGATTTGTTCCTAGTGTTGGAAAGGGCCTAGCCAGAGTATTTTCCTCCTTCCTGTCCCTTTTTTTAACCCTTCTTCTTTTCCACCCCCAGTTTTGAGCGTGTCACAAGTGTGATTTCAGTGAGATAACATCAGTTTGCCAGAGGAGGTCCATCCTCCATTGCCTGCCTTCTGCAGAGAGGGCAGGCCCTGAAAGGATGCTGGAGCAGTTTGTTTTATTCAGCAGCAGCTGTACAGTCTGTGTCTGTGTCCTCCCCCTGGCCCCTCCAACTCCCACCAGCTCCAAGGGGATTTGCAGTGAAAGGGCTGCAGGTACTCCCATGCATACCCCAGGGGAGCCTGGCCACCCAGCCTGAGCAGGCTGCGAGCCCCAGACAGGCAGCCTGCATCAAACATTTCCCCTATTTCATGGGCAGAGGTATAAATTGGTTTGTGTGCACAATAACTGTGTCCTCACCGCTGGTTGCAGAGCTGACAGGCAAAGCAGTCCAAATGGTAAACATTATCTCTGGCCCTCATCACCATCTCAAAGGCAGGGATCAGTTTACTGCAGGCAGCACAATTCCCGGTGGTACCAAAGAGCCTGCCAAAGAAGCACAATCATTAGAAGCCATTTTAATTAAATGGTGGAAGGACTAATTAAGTGTAATTAGCAGTATCAAATATTGTATTGCACCAATAAATAGAAGTTGCAGTCTCCATTTCACTGACCAACCAGTGTGCAGGAACTTGGGATAAAACTGCCTGGTGAGCAGGCTCCGATCACCGAGACGAAACTTCATTTGCTTTGTGAGCCTAGGGCTAATTTGCTGGCTAATGGAGAAAAGCATTAAACACTCAGAGCACTATTTTGGGGCTCACAAAATTTCAGTCAAAAACTATCTGCCTCTCTGCAGCAGTGGGGCAGGTGCTGGGAGCTCCACATGGGCTTGGCCGCAGCCTGACGAAGGGACAGGCTGGCAGCAGGACACATAAGTCCTGCAAACTTTGCCAATCCTGTAACAGAGCTCAGGAAGAACCTCACTTACCTGCTGTTTCAAAAGGAAAAGAACGACTTCTCTTGCCATGAGTGCCCAGCATTTCAGCAGGCATCTCAGAGAGTGAGCCCTCCTGGCTGGCTGTGCCCCCCGGGAGCCAGCTAAGCCCTGAACAGCACACTCAGCCATTCCACTCCAGCTCCCCGCTCCTGCAGGACAGCCCTTCAGCACTGCAAGCCTTGCCATTTCCATCCTGCCTTTCACTATCTGTCTCCCCAGATGTCTGCTGCTGTTACAGCTCCCGCCGGGGGACTCGAGCAGGACTGGGGCATCCTTCCCCCAGCTCCCCTGCCTGACGTGTCCCTGCAGAGCGGCCAGGAGCACTGAGCCACAGGCTGACAGCACCAAGCCTCTGGTCAGTAGCTGTGTGGTGAGTTACTTTGCCCACGAAATGATAAAAATGGTATTTTGGGGGTGATGAACCTCAAGATGTACAGTCCCTGCTGGGCATCAGCTCTGCGCACACAACGCAGACAGAGCGTGGCTTGCGGGGCTGGGGGCACTGAGCCACGGGCTGAAAGCACCAAGGTTCATCCACCCTCTCTGGTCAGTAGCTGTGTGGTGAGTTACTTTGCCTGGAAGATGATAAAAATGGTGTTTTGGGGGTGATGAGCCCCAAGACGCCCAGTCCCTGCCAGACAGAGCACGGCTCACGGCTCATTTTGAGCCATCGGTTCTGCCTGGTTCCACAGCACGCAGATGAGAGGCATCAGGAAAATCCATAACCAATTTCTAAACCTGCAATTTGCCCAGCTGATCGATACTAATTATTGCTGGCCAGTAATTGTGAATTAAAACACCCGGCAGTGTTATAGAAACCTCCGCACAACTCTCCCACCCTCCTGCAGTGCTGTGCTCCCAAAGTCAGCTTGCTCTCCAGCTGCAAGAAAGCCCACCCTTATTTTTCTTTAGAACTGGTCTTTCATAAAGCCTGGCTGGAAGATCCCAGGCCCTTCTATGAAGAAGCAGCACTACGTTTTCCCTGAGAACGAAACAATGCAAACCAAAACAGGAACACTCGGGCAGGACGGAAAATCTGCAAAGGGAGCACCGAAATTTCTTCCCCTGTGATTCCATCAACTGGAGGCTGAAAGGCAGAGTGGAATCCCAGCTGTACAATTTGCACCAGCAAAAGGCAGCCCCTTTCACCCCGAAAACCCCTCTTGCTCCTGTCCCCACAGGCAGGGGAGGCAGCTGGGCACAGGGAGCAGACTGGACTGGAAAAATGCGGCACTGAAAAGCGTCCAGGTCTCCACCCTGCAATGCCCTGGCTCTCATTCAGCACCCACTCACAAATCAAGCCATTACTCCAGACATCCCTCCCTGCCCCGGCCTGGCTGCCCCTTTCCACTCAGGCACAGCAAAGCCTGACAGCTTTTGCCAGGATTGTCCTGTTTCCCATAAAACCAGGCAACTGTTTTTAGAGCACCCAAGTCACAGCAAACTCAAAAAAAATGAGTCAAATGCATTAGGCAGGGAAACTGGGAGGTTAATCCTAGATTTGCTCTATGCCCAGCACTGCTACATGCACAAGTATAAAATATCCATTATTCATTAGCATCACAGTTGTGTGGAGCTCAATCTAGATTAAACAAAATAAAGGGGCCCCAGACAGCACCATTTGCATTGTTAAGCAGGTGCTTTTCTTCAGTCTTCAAATGGGAGACTTTTCTAAATGGAAATGATGGGGAAATTTGGACAGATGTTCACTTAACTATTTAAACAGTTAGCTTAAGAAACATGAAAAATGTATTTGGCATCGTATTCACCTGTCTCCTTTCAGGGGTTCTGGGGGTAAACCAATTGTTAAACAGCTTTGGCTGTTTGCATAAGATCTGAAGCTTATGTTCTGTCCAGCTGAAATCGTGTTGCCTTCTAATGTCTACATAATGTGGCTTCCAGCGAGGCAGTGTGCTAATCTTTTTCTCTTCTATCAAGTTTCACAGTCCTCCATACCCTCCCTTTCCCAACAGATGAACATTTCACACTTATTCTAGCACCTCCTAATTTTAATCTGCTTTTTGGGGAGTGATTTAGAGCCCCATGTATTCACCATGCTGCTAAAATAGGCTGTAACTTGTAGCTCGGTGAACATGACTTTTTTTTAATCTGTTGGAAGAAAACACAAAATGAACAGAGTCTTTTGCCCTTTTTTTTGTTTGTTTGCTTGTGAAAAACCTCTGCCACCTCTGATATCTCCTGATCCAGAAGCTGCTTGAGCTTAACTTCCTGAAGTGGGGAGCTTAATGTTATTGCAAGGAGGGAGAGAAGATAAGGAGCAGGAGGAAAAACCTGCAAGCCCAATCTGTGGTTAAATTTAAAATAACCCCACATGAACAAACTGATCTGCATTCTGTCCCCCAGAAGCAGATGCAACACTCTCACACATTCACACACACCAAGTTGAGGCACATTAGAAAAATCTATCAGAAGGTGTTCAGCCTCTACTTACCAGCTTGGAGCCATTGGCATTAAAATAAGCTGGAAATACAGAAAGTTTTCAGTTTGGGGTTGTTTTGCTTCTTCTAAAAAACCCCTATTTATTCACTTCCCTTTGAAGTTAAAAGGCAACAATTTTTAAGCACAGATTTATTCCCCTTTATGTAACAGGAAGACCCAGTCAGCTTGTAAATAAGCAGAGACTATGCAGATTTAAAATTTAGCACAATTAAACTTTTACCCTGTGGTAGTAATTACGTTTGATGGCTCTTAGCCTGAACTTAACCATGTCTATTGTTGTCAGGCAGCCTAAAAGCAGGAGTTTGTCCAAGGACAATTTTCTGTAGTTTATGGGCACACTAAAAACCCCTGCTCTCATTGGCCACTGATGTCAGTGTGTACTGTAAAAATTAAAGCTAATTGGCACACAGGAGCAGACCTGAATGCAAATGAATTAATGGGAAAAGAAGGGAGCTCCTGGAAGCAGTGGGGGATGTCAGAGGATGGGTTTTATACAGTCTGGGCCAAAGAGGAGTCCTGTGCATGGGGATCCAGACCTCAATAGCTCCATGAGCACACCTTAAGTTAATTCAAACTAGAGCAATGTCACAGCATCCTGCAGGGCTTTTTTGGGGGGGGAAAAAAGAATGGTAAAGGGTTCATACTGCAGGGAAAACAGTAAGAAACTTCTATGAAAACATGAAGTTTAACACCTTTTAACAGATTTTTCATTCAACCAAGATGTTCAGGGGGGCTAAAGTGAGAACCTGTTTGCCTATTTCTGTCACCACTAGGAACAACAATCTGGTTCAGTCATTGCCTGCAAGGAGAGAGCCCCCATTTCTTCTCGCCCCCTCTAGCCTGGTGTCTGACTAGATAGCAGCTTGCAAGCAAAAAAACAAGGAGAAAATCTTCCCTCTGCAGAAAAAGTAAAAATTTTGGAGCTGTTGACTTCACAGGAGACAGAAGAAGAGGAAGCAGGACAGGCACAAATAAAGAATGAGTGGTACAGAAAGGAAAGGTTGGCAATGTCAATCGGATTTTTTTTGACACAAGAACAAAACAAGTTCAAAATTCAAAAAGCTGAGCGAGGCTGGTAATTCCCCACCAAAAAAGGTTTTGTCAACACTGAAAGTAAATTATGAACTGAAGGAGGACTAAACACTAACCTATAGATAAATATCTACTTTTGTAGATATTGTGTACAAGTGCGTATTTCTCTACACATTTATATATCCAGATTATCTGGATATACAAGTTTTTGAAGAACTGTGGAACTCCATGCTCATATCCTCTCCATTCAGAAGGTGAAATAGGTTTTCCCATACCCACTTCCTATTTGCCTGCTGCTGTTTATTTCTTAGTTCATCAGGACCTGATGTAGAACAAGACTTGCTTTATGTACCTGAAATCCATCCTCATGAAAAGAGAAAGTTTTGCTTCTACCTTTTGAAACAACCCAACAACTTTTTCAGTGAGGGTGGCTCTCAAATACTCCAATCAGTATTTTTCCTATCTGTGGATATTAGAAATACGCTGAGCTACAAAAGTGTGATTTGACCGGAGTATTGAATATACCAATAAATGCAGGGAAAGCTTGAACATCACTTAGAATGATAAAAAGAATAAGCTTAAAAGCAACTTCAGACAACTTTCCTGTAATCAGCCTTTGTGTAATATTAGAGGAAGCCTCAGTGATGGGAGATTGAGCACAGTAAATACATTTTAGCTGGTGCACCCTCCTGTCCAGGACTCCTGTCAGTGCTGCAGCTGAAGTCATGTCAGCTGAAGGAAAGGAAATGCATTTTGATATTAATGAAGTTGGTCAAGCTGTCCCCTCATGAAGCCTTCAAGTTCAATCCCAAAGAATTTCCACTCTGCATGCCAAAGGGTTTGGCATTCAAGGACAGCAGAGCAGGGGGAGCTGAACCAGGACAAAGCAGCCCCTGGCCAAGTGACTGCACTGGTTCAGAGATTACTGGGGCTGAACTCCAAGGCTGCTCCGGGGAGTCTGTTTGCACTAGAAGGCCACATCTGAATGTCCACTTACTTTCACTCCTTTGGCCTCTCCCTCCATGTTTTCAGTGGGTATTTACAGAGGGCTTGGGACCATGAGCAGGTAGGAGAAGTCCAGGTCCTCCTCCCCACCCCAGCCTTTCCCTTAAACTGACCTTAAAGCCATCCTTGCCCTGGCACTGCTGCACACAAGTGCAACAACGTTCTCTTAAGAGAGTTTAAACACAGCAGTCAGCAAACTGCAAAGCTGAAAGTGCTGGAGGCATGTCACTGTACCACAGCCAGGCAGAATCATCCCCATTAGCTCTCCTCCTCAGTGAGAAGTTGTGGAGATGAAAAAAAAAAAAAAAAGGGCAAAAGGCAAACAAACAAACCAAGTACAGGCACAGGCCGTGAGAAACTCCTGGACCAGCTACTGCAGGGGAAAAAAAAAAAATCTGTACTTTAACATCACAAAGCACAGCAATGTTGCCAAGACACATTGTATTTTGAGCCTAATTTACCCTCCCTAATCTGCACAGACACCAAGTGCAGAAGTGAGGGTGTCCTGTGCAGCATGCAAGAGGCTCCCTATTGCCAGGCAAAAGAAGCACTTGGGTTTAGTGACATTTTTAGGCTCTGAGCAGACACCATTTGTTCAGCCACACTGCATTTATACCTCTCCTTCCCACGCTCAACATGTCCCTTGAAAATCCAGCAGGGCATGCTCCAGGTGCATGCATCCATACTGTGCTTCTCCAGGGGAAAAAAAATCCCAAATTCTCTCCTTTCTGCCCCAGAGGTGCTGCAGCTCGGGGGAGGAAAAACATCCCAAATTCTCCCCTTCCTGCCTCAGAGGTGCTGCAGCTCCTGCAGCTGATAGCCACGTTCTGAATGTTAGTGATGTCTTGGGGAGATTAACTCAAAATCTGCCTGCTGGGGCACACACACCTTGGTTCCCAAAGGCTTCTTCTCACACATCCAGGTCTGGTTCAGTGGTTTGGCTCAGGGCTGTTGTCACTGACTGGGGGAAGGCAACCAGCAGGAGGGAATTTGTCCACATCCTCCTGTGCCAACAGAACAGGGCACCCATATTTGTGCTCCTATCCCACAAGAAAATTAAACCCTGCACGTTTGCCAGACACGGAACACCTCACCTAAAGGGCTCCTGAAGCGATTCCCTGACAGAATGAACACCCTGGGGTGTTTGGAGTAGAGCAAAACCCCAGGGCTCAGCATCTGAGTCATTTGAGGCAGGAGCTGCTGAGGGTGGAGTTCAAGCCTCTGTGATACAGACAATGAGTGCTGAGGAGTGGCAGGGGATGGCAGTCCTGCCACGAGGTCCCTGTCCCTCAGGTGGGATGCAGAGGGCTGCTCTGCTCCCTGGAGGCACCAACACCACGTGCAGAGCGATGCCGTGCTGGTTTTACAGCCCTGATCCAAACGTGTGGGAAAGTGAGTGAAAAGAACTGCCATGAAACCCACTGAGAACAGCATTGAGGTTTCCCAGAGAACCCTTCTCTTTTACTGATCCACCATCATTTTTTAATGCAGGTTTAGAGCTCTCTTTGGAGTCTAATTAAGGCCCCAATCAGTTTACAGGATGAAAAACTTTCCCATATCAAACACACAGAAGCAACAGTTCTGCTCCTCTCAAAGCAAGCCTGGCTCGCCTTTGCTCGTGCAAGGGCACCACGCTGAGTAAAAAAGGGAAAATCACAACATTCTCCATCAGCACTTCACAGTGAAATTTAAGTTGTCAGCTCCTCACAGGAAATCCTGATCAGCACCCAGCCTGTCCCTGTGAGGCAGAGCTTGGTGAATGTTTAATTATGCCTTGGAACAAACACAGGAGCTGCGTGGGGGCTGCCAGAAGCCATCTGAGCCTGCTTGCTCTGTCCCACAAGCAGCTCCTCCAACAGCACTTGCTTATCAAAAATAGAGGTAGGAAGGCTGGAACTGCGATTACGAAACAAATGGTAAATCTATTTGCTGTATTGAAAGATGCATCGAGACACAGCTGGAGACTGGGGTGATACCACAAGGATAACAACTCGAGATCCAATTTCATCTTTCATGATTAAAAAATGAGCAAGAAAGTGTTTTATGAAACGTGAAGGTTAACAAATGTTCCTTCACAAGCAATGACGACAGTTTATCTTTTGAAACAAATGATCAGGCTGTGGGCTGCTGGCAGCTCCTGGGAGATTTCTGCTGAAATGCCACTGAGGATCAGCACACAGGGCTGGGATCCACCTCCCCGGTGCTCCCTGGAACAGAGCCAGCCCCAAGGGAATGTTGCCACAGGGGCAAGGAGCTGCCTGTGCTCCTGTCCTGACCCTCTGCCATGAGCCCAGCCCCAGTCCCTGCAGTGCCGTGGCTCATCCACACCTGCCCTCAGAAGGGGTGCACAGAACTGCAAATTGACAACTAAACATTCCAGGGACCTCTTGACTGAATTCCTCTGACTGTTCTCCAGGTAAAGTGCTCCCTCTATGGTGTAAAACCAGCATGAAGTATGAAAAGTTATTTTTAGGAATGAGTTCTGCTAAAATCTGACCAGCTGACCAAACGCCATGAGTTGTTTAACAAGGAAAAAAAAATGTGGCTGGAGACTCTAAAACTGCTAATGTGAAGGAATTATGTAATGATGGGAATTGTTAATTCTCCAAGAAGAAAAATTCAAATTACCAGGAGGGAACAGATCGTGATGGCAACTTAAGCTCCTTCTATTAATAGAACTAATAGTTATAATTGAGAAAGAAAGAAATATTATGTATAGAAGCCAACACAAGATCTTTTAAAGTAAAAAAAAATTGCTTTGTACTTCTATAAATACAGGACTGTGTAGCAATGGCCTTATTGCTATCCTGGGAGCCTGAAAGGGTTCCTTAGCATCAGGGGGACAGACCCCAGAACCCTCCCGAAAAACCCAGTGTAAACTAAATTTACTTAGTAAGAATATAAGCCCTGATAGCTGTAAAGCTGCCTAAACTAGCTGAAGGCTAGCTAACAACATTAATTACGGAATTAATGCTATTCCTTCCTACCTGAGTCTTTGTCAAATTTTCTGGGGTATGACAAACAAAACAAAAACAGTCAAAGCTCCGACACCTTAAGTCCAGATGGAGTAAAATATTTAATGTAAAACTTCCCAGTTTAAGCATGCTACACAAATAGCAACAGATTTCCCTTTTGTTGGGCCAGGAACTATTCCAACCCCAAAAACAGTGACAGAGATGTTACAAGACCCCTCTCAGGCATAAGAATTTGTTCCAGAGACCACATTTAACAGGTGCTGTGACAGAAGCTGCGTGGCCATGGTTGAACACGAGTCCCACCTCCTGCCTCCCATTGTTCATGTCACAAAGTACCCTCTCTCCTCAAAGCTGGGACATGGCCATTTCCTGGGCTCTGCAGTGCCTGGCTTCTTTTCCATCCCCAGCACAGGCTTCTGGTGTGCCCCAGAAAATTCCCATCATCCAGGGGCCAGTGCGAAAATCACAGATTAAACTTTTCCACCTCAAACTTTTCACCTTGGTTTATCTTGGGATAAACCAAGGAAAAAGAGAAGTGCTCTATAACTTCAGTGGAAAACAGGTCCTTCTAAGCCTGACAGCATCAATACTGCTGTCCTTTGGCACTGTAACGTGTCTGGTTTGATGGCACACATTATTTTTGTTATGAAACTGGAATAAACCAAAATCAATATGGTGCTTATTAAATGGACAAAATGTGGGGGAGCTCCTAGGTCTCAAAAAGCAAATGTAAATTGGAAACACTGTCCAGCTCAGTGTTTCTAGCAGGGTTCTGCAACACATAAAATAAAGCTGAATATCTATCTTCAGGGTAAAATTTAAAAAAAAAATAAATCACAAACACAAGACTTTATCAAGAGCAGAAATGACAAAGTCAAGTGATGAACAATGAAGTGGAGGGTGACAGATGGACAGACCCAGATCACCTGGCAAGCTGGGTGCAAACACGATAAAGAAAAGATAATGGATAAACAAGATAAAGTACAAAAAAATACTTCAGAAAATAATGCAGCTGTTCTTCCTGGAAAGAAAACTATTCCTGGAAGTGGCTCTCCTGAGAGATTTTGGGGGTCCTTGTGACAGTATCCAGCATGACCCAATTGTGATTCTGTGACAAAAGGCTTCCTCAAAAAGGGAAGATCAAGAACTGAAATAGTCTTCACTGACACATCAGAATTATGCCCACAACACAGAGAGTACAGCTGAGCTGAAGAAGAACCAGAATGGTAATCTGGGGTTGGGAATCTCTGTGTTGAATTTGAACCTTCTGGAGCTCATTTTTTTTTAGCTTAGCACAGACAGGGTTAAGGATGCTTCCAGAGCAAGTGACTTGTGACATTATTAAATAGTTAGAGTCAAGGAAGGTACAAAAATTATTTTATTATAGTGAAGAAAGTTAGCTCTTTCCTCTTCACACCCTTTCCATTTTTCCAAAGGTTGCTTATCCTGTCTTTTCCCTTGAATGTGTTCACCCTTACCCAAGCTCCTCCTCACCTAGATTTTTGGAGACACACCCCCAGTTGTGGAGCTGCAAGTTCTGTGTCATAATTTCAGCTGGGACGTTTCATGGGTGCCCAGGAAGGTTTCAGCTCTAAAACCCTGCTGTGGGCAGGATGCTCCTGAGCACTGCTGGGCTGGAGGGCGAGGTGACAACTCTCACATGACAGCTGATACACTCAGTCCTTCTGCTCAGCTCAGCTCTTTATTCCTCATCTTGAGAAAGAGAAACTTGTTTGTTCAAGTTTACTGAGGAAATATTTACTGGAAATTTTCAGAAATACGTTTTACATTGAGCATCTGAGCACTGCTACTGACCTAGGCAGTCCCTGAGCACTGCAAGGTTAGAAAGAATTTGCCTTCCTGTCCTACAGCAATGTGCTGGGTTTGTTTTGTTTCAGATGTTTCGGGTGCTTGAGCCTGCCTGGGAAATGCTATCAGTGCTTGAGGAGAAATAAAAGAAAACACACTCATCAGCTGGAGATCAAGTACATTCTTCCAAAGCAAAACCAAAGCAAAACTCAGAGTGTTTTGTAGTGTGACCCTCATAATAATGTTTGTATTAGGTCTGCTGTCTCATTAATATTCATTTATGTTTGCAGAAAATATTTTGCACAAAACCCCCATAAACACCAGGCAAAAAATCCCATGTGTTGTTATATATTGCAGATACAGACTGACAGGATGGTTCTAACTCTGAACTAGTGATGGTCTCTGCTGACTTCCTCAGACAGAAGCATTTTTTGAAGTAAGTTGATCTGTAATTTTGGAGTTTTGCTCTGTTTAGTTAGGGAAGAGACAAGTGCCCCTCGGGAGGAACCTTACTCAAGACTAGAAGTCTGCCTAAAAGCTATGACTGAAAAGGTAAAGGTTTGATCAGCTCTCAGGTAATACGCAGGAGTGCAGCATCAGAGATGTGCAAGGAGAATTAGGAGTTTTTCCTCATTTACTCAGCAAGCAGAGCTTGTTCTTGTCAGTCCGTAATAATGAAAAATCACAACCTCCGCCTTCTGCCTTCACCTAAAGACAGGATTTCACCTCCCTGATTACAATACATGCTAAGTGCAGATAAAAAGCCCTGCTTGGACAGAGGAAGAAGCTCCAGCCTGCTCTGGGCAGGGCTGGCCATGCAGGAGCACAGGTTTCACAGCAGAGCTTTGGGAAGGCAGCACTGAGAGCCCACAGTGCCGCCCTCTATTTACCTCAGGTAATCTCTGCGGCACAGAATGAGATTTGCTTTTGTGTAAAGAGTTGATCCAACCTCTCCAAGACGACAGTCACAGCAGGCACACTTCAGGCAGTCCTCGTGCCAGTACTTATCCAGAGCCTTCAGCAGGTACCGGTCCTTGATCTTGCGGTTGCAGCCGGCACAGCCCTTCTGCTTCCCTTTGGGTTGTACAGACAGCATGGGCACACCTGCAAGGCAAACACAGCACTCCTTCAGGGGACAGCCACACTCTGGGGCACATCTGGGAGCAAACACTGCTGCTGCTGCTGCTCTACGAGGAGCTGGCATCAAAGAAATTCTAACTCCATTTGCTGTTGCAGGCTAAGAGGGAACGCAGCCCTTTCTCCCTAAATGTGGGACTGACACAGTACACCAGACCCTTCCTAACCAACATCCTGCAGCAGGATAAACTAGCTGCAATTTCACCCTTTATTTTTTCCCCTCATTACCCGTACCCTTGTGTTGTTAATTACCTGCCAAAGGCATTTAAGAAGAGCAGAAGAGCCATCACTGTATGGACCCCTGGTCCAGCATCTTGGCTGAATCAGTTTGATGGGGAAGGGAGAGGAATGGGTATAAAAACATGTGGTATGCCACTGTTTTTCCTCTCTTGTGAATCCCGTTGGTGACAGAGGCCTGACTGAAAGCCAGAGCAGGCCAGGGGCTGCTCCAAAATCAATGTGATTCAAAAGCCCTTGAAGACTGCGGAGAATAACCCCAGCAGTGCCCCTCTGCCACGACTGAAGCCACACTCTTCAAGCAAAGCAGAGCTTTCCTCCTCCTCTTGTGTCGCTGGAGAAGTCAGCACAAAGCCAAGAGTTTCCTCCTCCCTGGAAAGCCCTGCTGGGACTGCAAAGCAAGCATGAGAGAGCTGGGTATGAGGTGGTGACAGCACACTCACGTCAGGAGGCTGGGGGAGGTTGTGGTCACCCTCCTCTCAGTGATGTCTCCAGCTTTTCCCTTTTCTCCAAGTGTCTGCCATGGTGAGCACTGGGACACCCATCACCCTTCTCAGTGTGAGAGCCAGGCAGGAAAGGACTTCATGGAATCAATAGGCAAGGTGGAAAAATAAACAAGGCTCGTACTGTGGGTGAGGGACAGGACAGGAAATGATGAAAGAAGGAATTAAGTTGCTGAGATGCCAGAATTCCATTTGCTCCAGAGCCTTGATTTAATTTGTTACGATTTTTATTTTTACTGGTGGCAGTCACTAAAAATTACAGTGCTGGGCCAGTAACAAGCACACTGTGGGCTTAACCAACGCAGAGATGTTGGGAAGAGACACTCTGGCACAGCAGCAGGTGTCATTGGTTATATACTCTCACACAAAGTTCATCCACCCTTTCTGTAGGAAGCACTGGATGTCCCAGAAAGCAGCAGCTTGATAATAGAGCTATTAACAGTCCCTTAACCAGAGAGGAGCGAGCCAGTGCCACTGCAGTGAGTGGCATTTGCTGCCTCCTTTAAAAGCCAGGGTGACCTGAGAGTGGCTAATGGGCAGCACATGTAAAGCCACCACTCCCACAGTAATAATTGCTGTATCAGAGCCACGAGCACATGACAACAGCACTTAAGACGCCTCCACACAAACAGTGAGGTATTGATCCATCTGTAATCAAAGTGGTCTCAGCAGCACATGGACACACCAAGGAACACTGAAAAGCCCTAAAGAACCCTCCTGCCCTTTGCTGCAGCACTCAAAACCCGGTTGCCAAGTCTCCACAGCAAACACTGACACCAGTGACAAACCTGCAATAATTAAGTGCGAACCTGTGTCTGTGCTAGACAGCCACGTGTGGAACCTGTAACGGCCCCGAGAGAAATTCCACCCACAAAGCCACAGAGAAACACACACACGTTTGGGAAGAGGGACAAGACAGGGGAGCATCACAAGCGGATTATGCTGCAGGTGCCAGACCTCAGACTGCAGGAGTCTCGTGTGCCTGGTGAGAGTTCCTTGCAAGAGTAAGGGAAGCAGCCCTGTTGTTCTGGACACACCTTTTTTGTTTGTTTTCTGCTTGTTTTTTTAATCCAAAATACATTTTAGTAGCAAAGAGAAGCTTCAATTTTTCGAGTTATTTCCACGCTCTTCCCGACTCCACGCCAGGATAACTGCACACTGTGAGAAGGGGCTGCCTTGTGAGGCAGAGAGGGGTAAGCACGTGAATTTGCATTTGCAAGCTGTGTGAGATCAGCACCAGTGATGAAAGAAAATAGTTCACACCTACAAAAGCCAGAACCTGGATGTGAGAATTATGTTTTTAGAGAGGAGCCCCAGACACCAGCAAGTCATCATTCACCCCCTGAAGAGGCTCTCTACATGTGCACCCTTAGAGGCAGAGGAGATTTCTCACAAGGAGGGGGTCACCATACAATTCTTTGCAAGGTTTGTGTAGGTAACACGAGGATCCTGCATCTGGAAGAACGCAGATTCCTGACAACCAGCACACCTTAAATGCCTGTGCATGAGAGCTGCTGCACAGGTGGGGTTTGAGATCAGCTCTGTGGTTCAGAAACACAAGATCCTCAGCCAGATGGGGCTTCCCAAAGCCCCACTTCGGCAGGCAGTGCCCTTTCAGAGGTGCTGCTGCCCTGATCCAGAGAGATCTCCAGTGCAGCAGCATCATCCAGCACAAGGGCAGCTGTGCAGGGATGACACCCTGACCATCAGGAGAGGCTGGTTTGATCATTTAGGGTGGGTTTGGAGGGTCTGGATGGCTGAGGGCTAACTGCAGGGGCAATTCTAGTTCCATCTGTGCCAGCCCTCGCTCTCCGCAGCCACCTGAGCTCCTTGCC
The DNA here is from genome assembly GCA_013400955.1 of Drymodes brunneopygia. Classification (NCBI taxonomy): domain Eukaryota; kingdom Metazoa; phylum Chordata; class Aves; order Passeriformes; family Petroicidae; genus Drymodes; species Drymodes brunneopygia. Next base: position 407,138 of record VZTZ01030486.1, on the reverse strand, counting down.
ATTGTAGGAGCACCACGGTCCTGTGAGAGGCTTCTGGAGAAAGGGGAATGTAACACTTTGATTTGCTTCTAATAACTAGCAAAGGAACAGATACAGATATATTTTTCAGCAGTACCTTAAGCAAGGAGAAAAGCTATGTATTTGGTCAGCATTCAGCAGGGGGCTTTCTAATGAAAAAAGGTACCATTTCAGAGATCATACGATGTTCAAAGCTGCTATTCCCACTCAGATAATAACGAGCAAGGTCAGCCTCTGCTGGTCAGGTTCAGTGTTTTGAAATTACATTTTGGGCTGTGAGGTTTGCCTGCGACACCCCAAGCAGCAGGTCTGCACGGAGCACACGAGCCACTGCAGAAAGTTGCAGCTGCAATTAGCTGGTGAGCTGACACAGCAGGCAAGGCGTGAAACAAAATTCCAAAAACTGCCAAACTCGATCAGCAAGGGTTCCTCCAACACTTGCCATGTCATTTCCAAGCAACAAGAGAGAAGTATCTCAGCAGCTTAACCCTTTTCACGGTCAGAGGCTTGCACAGAGAGGACACAGCCAACACCAAACCCTGCTCTCCTCCCCTTTCCAGCAGACCTGAAGCAGCCTGGGCTCTGCAGACAGAAATCACCCGGAGAACTGCTCTTTCTTTTTGGTAATTTCCCCACTGCAAGACTGGGGTGCCGCTTCATTTCTCCATGTACATTTCCCCCCAGTACTTGCCAAAAAATGTCAAGATACCCAGTTCAATTTGGTAAGGGGCACGTGGTGTCTAACCAGGGCTATCAATAAACAAAGGGGTCACCTTTGACAAACTCCACATGTGCTCTGGATTAGAAAATGAGAAGTGGTGTTGCAGGACTGGAAAAACTAAGAGCTGGACACTCACATATTTAAATATGAGATCACAAGGGAACACTGATTATTACCAAATTCTGAAAGCACCATCAAGTTGCTCTCTCCTCTCCTGTTGCTAGACATCCAGTGCTCTCTGTTCTTAGAAACAGTAGATGAATCCTTTCTATTTCTGGCTACCCACACTCCCTTCTTTGCCCTTTACAACTTAATAGACTTGCTGCTGGTAAATACAAAACTAAACCCGCTCTGAGTGCTCAGGGCTCCAATGCACATTAAAAAATTATAGACACCACCTCTGGACACACTGAAATTTATGTCTGTGTCTAAAGAGGCTGTTATTGTGGTGAGTAATCCAAACTCTACCTCTATTCACAGCTGGACAAACAAGCTTTAATCAGCCTGTATCTGCTCGGTCGGAGCCTTTCTGTAAAATGATTCAGCTGCCTTTAGAACACAAGTGTCCACTAAGCACACCTCTAAATTTTTCTGAGCCATTTCACTGATATTTCTATTCACATGGCAATCAGCTGCAGCTCCTCTGAGGGCACTGTTCGTAAAGCCTCCTGTCCAAGAGAGCCTGGGAACTTTTCATAAATGAAAATACCCTTTTAAATAGCAGTTCTCTGCCCTGGTCCTGCGGCGCACGGCTCCGTGGTGCCCTGGTCTGCAGGAGAGCTGCAGGTCCCCTCTGAAAGCAGCCAGGTTCACCGCCTAATTTCTCTAATGCGCCTCTAAAGGTTAATTGGTCTGAGAGAGTAATGGGGGACTGCTGGCTAATGATATATGCCTCAAGGCTTTGCCTGCCTGTGTTTCCTACAGCCCAGTCCAGAGTATGAAACCCAGGTGAGATCACCAGGACTCTGCAGGGTGGGGAGGAGGCAGCAGGGGCTGAAGGCAGCTCTGCTCCACCTGCATTTCATGCCTTGTTAGAGGGGACTCCGAGAAGTGCCTGCACTGCTCATTACCACTGCAGAGAACTAAAAACAACCCTAATGAGCAGAGCAGAGCAGAGCAGTATGGGCTGGGAGGAGGCATGTCCTCCCACTCTCCCCAAGGAGCCTGGCCAAAATCTTCAATTTGCCATTTATGACAGCTAATTAGTTATTCTATTCAAAATCTTTGCTTTAAATAAAAGAACTAATTATACACAAAGGTCAGTCCCCCACCTCCTGTGAAGCACACATAATTGGCTTATTTCCCCAACATTGTGTGTATGTTTTACACAATGCTTTAAGGCAGATGGCTTTAACTCTTTCCCTCGACAAGTTTTTTGGTATTAGCTTTTTTGTTGCTGTTGGGGCTTCTGTTTGTTTTTTGGTGTTTTTTTTTGTTATTATTATTTTGTTTTTCTTTTTTTAAAACCCCAAAACTTTTCCTCAGAATAGCTACTTTGAGAGTAAAAGCTAGCTCAACAACAAAGCAAATAACTATGGATACACAGAACACTTCTACTCTCCAAAAGGGTTGTGACAATCCCTGTTGTACAGCACCTTGCACAACACAGCACTGGAATTATGTTTTTATTCTCCACCACCAATTCTTCCTTGAGCAGTGCCTTCAGACACTGCCACCACACTTCTCAACCTTGTGGGTTTACATTACACTTACTCCTATTATTATTGTCGTTGTTGTGGTTGCTACTGTTGTTTTTTTATATATAATTTTTTTAATATAAATTTATGTAAGTGGTTATTATAAGTATGCAGCATTCCAGTGCTAAAAGCAATTCTGGTTTAAAGACCAGGGGTTTGGCAGTTGGGCACTCAAGCGCAGGTTTCAGAGTTCCACTTGAGGGAAAAAAATGTTTATTTCTAGTATCAACACCCTTTAAATGGACTGACCTCCTTTTGCCTGCTAACAAAAAACCCCAGCATTTGGCTGCAAAAGACGGAAAAGTAACTGAAGAGTAGGAGTAATCTTATTAACTCCTGTCTCATCACAATAAATAGGCTGCAGTCTTATGTCTTTTATCAGAGGATCTGATATCATTTAAAAGCATTAGAGCCCTGCATCACCCATTTAAGTAAATGCAGGCAGTCACTGCCAAAAAGATGCAGTGAATTTCATTCCCTTAAAAAGAAGCTCACTGTGTTCCCAGTATTGTATTACTCACCTTCTATGAATATTGCACCCAGTGAAACAAGTCAGACCTTGCACTCCCACTGAATGGAGAGTGGGCATCTCCACCAAGAATCTCATCAGAAGAATTATGGCCAGCAAGGTGAAACTCATCCTGTCATCTTTATATCCAATTAAAATGTTACATTTGGAACACCCAGTACCTGCAACTAAATGCTTTTGAGTGAGCCTTACACCATTCACCAAAAATACTCAATGAGAAACCACAATCTTTTTTCATTCCCAGTTTCGTGCTGCAATGTGCAACTGGTGATTTTTACAGTGGCTTTAGCAATTCATTTGGAGTGCTATTTCTTCTGAGTCATGACTGAACAAATTTCCTAAGCATGGCAAAAAAGCAGTTGGAGATGGCAGTAAATGGGAGAAAAAACATTTTGATCACCACTTATATTTTAATTATTCTGTAGTCCTCTGCCCAATAACACAGCAACTTTTTTTTTGTCCATACACTTCATGACAAGCTGCTGAGAAATATATTTTAGAGTCTAGTGATTCCTGACAGTTTCAGCTGCCTGAAAGTGACCCAAAGCTTCGTGAGTGGCTTAAACCAATTTCATGTGTAGGGACCCTGTTTTCAAACCATTTGCTCAGATAGACTAACATATCCAAAATAATTATTGGCATCATTTGAATCTGTACCAACGTAGGTCCTGATTCAGGATGTGAGGTTTAGGGTTAGAACCCAGATTTTCATTTTCTCCACAAGTTTTGAATCATTAGAATGTGCTTTTAGCGTTTCTCAATTACAGAATTGCTCCTACCAGAGGTCAGCCTGCAGCTATAAAGAAACACATGGCAGCAGGACTAAACACAAACCATCACAATTGTTGCTGCAAGACAGTTTCTATAAATCATTTCAGGAAGCAATGTTTTCCCTGTGCTCATGAAATATGTTTGTTTGAGCTTTAATTTTTCGTAATTGGCACATGTCCAAAGTTTATTCTGAGTGTTTCAGTAAAATCCATTTTTAGTGTTTGAAGCCCTGGAAACAATACAAAGACATGCAGATTTCTTCTGTTTCAACCCAATCCAAGAACATTCTGATCAAGTTTTCTCCATTAGTCACAATTCAGCATCCTGCAGTCTGTCAAGGCTCCTGATTTCAGGTGGCCAGCTCCCTCCTTCAGTGTCTGTATTGGAAAAAAGTCTGGCAATGGAGTGACTACCCTCAAACCACCTCTCCAGCAGTATAAGAATGAAAAAATTATTATTAGGGATGAGAAACAGATGAGAAAACTATTACTGGGGATGACTGGCCTGAAATTCATCCCATATTCCTCAATATTCCATCAGTTTGCAGGTGTCCATTGAAAAGACACTAAGCTCAAAAGTTGTTTATTTAGTGGGTTTAGGTGTCAGAGCAAAACAGTGGAAGAAGAGTCTCTGAGCCAAATGGTCACAAAGGTAAGAACTCATCCCTCACTTTTCAGCTCTTTTAAGAACGACCTGTGTCCCAAAATTAAATACTAGGAGGGGTTTGTTTCCCTCCCCTTTTCCAAAAGGCAAGAAAATCGGATGGAAAAACCTTCTATCAAGTTAAATATCCCAAAGAGTGGTTGAGAAGTAGAAACTCCTCAGTTATTTCCAGGCTCACGTGTGATGCTGCACAATTCTCAGCTCCCAGTTCAAATGGCCTGTTTAACACTCAGGTTTGAGACAGGAGCAGGGATGTGCAGAGTGCAGCAGGGCTCAGGCTCAGCACTGGAACATTAACATCACCCCGACAGATCTGGCATGCTATGGATGTGAATATTTTAAGGAGAACAGAACTGTATCATTGCACAATCATCATCTCTTTTCTTCTGCCTCTCTGCAGACGTATACAACGTCAACCTGAGCTTTCGGCAGCCTTAATAGAATTGCAGTGCCCACTGCCAAATGGCCATTTGATGTTCTGCTCTGTGTACACTGATGAAGCAATCTGTCACAGCCCTTAATGCAGGCAATGATCACTATCCAATCTAAAGCTTTCACAGGCTTACAGAAATTTCTCAAGACTTTTGGAGCCTGTAATAATTTGTGCAATACCACAAAAGGATTTGGAATCCTGGTGTGCTCTGTATGTAATGAAATATGAATATACTCCTTTAAATGTTTCTAGAAGAAATCCTACTCAGGCCAAAAGCATATTTTATACCATCAATCACCAGAAAGTTGTGCTGGCAACTCTGAAATAGAAAATGCTGTAGTGATTGGAAGTTATTGTAGTATGAATATAACAGCCCCTGTCTAAACTCACTGCCATGCCAAGCACTGATGCTCGTGCCCTGCACAAGATTAGTGTAATAAATATAGTAGGAGTAAAATTTATTTGCATATAAGAGGCAAGGAGAGATTTGCCTATGGAGAATGCAGAGGGAATCTATCTAATACTTAATGCAATCTGTGTTGGAGAGACAATTGCTGTTGACTGACCTTCCAGAAGTCATGGAATACACCTCTCCAGTGATTTAGAAAGATGCAGTTATCCACCAAACCTGCCCTCCTCTCCCTTTCCCAGCAAAACCAGAGCAACCCATCTGCTATTAAAAGTTGAAAGGAGAAGGGCAAGCTATTTCCTTGTCTTGTTGAATGGAAAAAACACAACAGACAGTCCTTTGCAGGACCATTTGCATGCTAAGCTGTCAGACCATGCACTTTCCATTAAAGAGATAGCATCCCTTTTCATAAGTCCATTTGGGATCCATTTTAGTGTTATCTAAAAATCAAATCTACATGGTAATCCTTTTAATGTACTCTTGACTTTTAAAAACAGCTTTATGTTCCTTCAGGAAATGTTTTAAGCCATTACTCAGTAATTACTACTCACCCATGAAAACACTGATCTTTTACAATATATAATCAGTTTGCTGACTTAAAAAATAAAGCAGACTGGAATTTTGTCTGGTGAAAGTAGCAAAGGAAAACCAAGGTTAAGAGAGCATCCCAACTCTTCCCCCCTCTCAGTTATATCCATGTGGTGTGGTTTTTGCTGTTGTGTGAGAGAGGCTGAGGTGGGCACAGCCCTGTGTGTGGAGGCTCTCAGTCTCAGTCGTGTATTGGTCTGCAAGTTAGCCAATAAATGAATACTGATTTAGGAAGTGGAGCTTGTATCACTGCAGATATAAATAATTCCCTAACTTTTTGCAAGCCCTGAAGTTTTGAGTGACACCACACGACCTTCCGAAAAGCCGTGGAATTTGTGGAGCTGCTTTGATCAGCTTCAGCTGCACAAGAAAAGCCTCACTCAGAGGAGGTGTCAAAAATGGTTCCCATCCAGTGCAGCTTTGCTGGATTTATCCACACCTGCACTCAACATAAGAATGCTCATCAGGGGCTTGAAATTACCTTGAAAGTCCTGCTACTAGCTCCTGAAAGATTTGCCTTGCTCCTCTGCAAGCTCCTTGGTTGGGAGGCTGAGGAGAGCTCGAGTGGGATGGAGAGCCAGAGCTGTCCTGTCCTTTGCAGCAGAAGGCAGAAAGATGAGCAGAGTGCATTTTGCTCAGGTACAGCTGCTCTCTGAGAAGGACCAGACAAAAGCCCATGACTTGTATGGTGCAGACACTCAACTATAGGAGGGTCCTAGGCTTGCAAGCAGTTGGACCAAAAAAAAGACCAAAGGTGTTTATACAAAGTGCAGCTCACCAACAAACAATCCTTCTTGTCCCAGTGCTGACCCTGGAGAGCACAGTGCCCTTCTTGATCGCTCTGGAAAAGCAGTTTAATATTTCAAGACTAGATAAAGGGCAGGGTGATGTTTGTCAGAAAGAATTTGCTGTACCTTGCAAATAGTATCAACCAAAGTTGTTGTTCTCTTCATGCCATGAAGATAGAGAAAGCAGAGGTTAAATACTTCATCCCCTCTGTTCTTCTGTTTTCTGAGGTCTAACTTAAGCCTTATTGAGCCACAGTTCGCTTCCACAGTCAGATTTTACTCTTCCCCATTTTGCTACTGCAATTAGGGCAGACAAAGTCCCACTCCTGGACATTTCCCCTTTCATTCCCAGGAAGAGGAATGCAGCCTCCAGCGCAAGGCTGTTCATTAAACATTTCTTATAGCTGCAGTTGGCTAGTAACTATATGCCTCAAATTAATTTTTATTATTCACTTCTGATTAAGCCAGGGCTCACAAGCCACAGCTGGCCATTAATGCTGCCCTTCTTTACAAGGAAATATGCTGATAAGAATGAAAAGTGGTTTCTTGGCTGTTGTATACTCATTCCATAATGAGCTCCTTTGAGGTGACGTATGGAGGCAGGATTTGAGCACTATTACCCTGGACAACAGGAAAGACACAAGTAAAATTGCAAGACTTTTTTCTTTTGTTCCTTTTTTTTTTCTGTTAGTTTCCTTTTTTTCAACATGTCCAAGCAAGGCTTTGAAAACCCTCCTACAATTCATATATTCCAGAATAAAGAGAGCACTATGGGTTTGGGGCAGGTTAGCATGACATTCAGTTTGCATTAAAGCATCCTAGAAGTCACATGAAGTATATCATAACAGAGCATATCCTACTCTATTAAGCATTCAGGAGCAGCACAGAAATTCAGAATACGGATGAGAAGCTGGAGTTGCACAAGACATTCCTCCTCTTAGGACTGACCACTGAGTTAAATTCAAGCTGATCCTGAGGGTGCCATTTGCATTAACCTACTGTAGCTCTCTAATCCTATTCCTTGAATTTCAGACCACCATCACTGCAAGAATTTATGAGCTGCTGCCTGCACTTTGGATGGTGCTCACACTTCACTCTTCTCAATGGATCATTGAGGAGATTGTGCTCCTCTGGATCATTACCACTGCTTCATGCAGCAACCCATCCCCTTGAAGTGGAATTTAGTTCTTTATGTTCCATTTAATTCTCACCAACACATGTGAAGATGGTGATGGTTACACTTGGCCAGAAACAATGAAAAACCATAAAAATCCTATGACCCAACCCAACATGCAGAACTGAGAGCCTCCTGAGATGTACCTTCTGAAGCCTGGCCTGGATATGCTCTGCCTGAAACCTCAGACTAACAAGACATTCTAAACCACCGACCTTCAGCTCCAAAAAATGCCACACTTCCGGGCCAAAACCCCTCCTGAACAGCTTTTCCTGCACTCCGTTTCCACCGCTTGATTTGCTCAGTTTTCACCCACCTCATCACGAGGCTCCTGACTGCTGAAAAGAACTCCTCCACTGAACTAATGAAATAAGGAGCCTTAAGTGCCCTGCAATCCTTTTTAGAAAAGGCTGTATCTCCAGATGAGTCTCAATTTCACAGCATCAGGGAGCCGTGTGCCAGCGCGCTGAACCGGAACGCCAGGGCGAGCAGGAGCTGCAGACAACAATGCTAACATCAGGGTTATTTTAGATTAGAGCACTTCCAAATCAATTTTGGATTTAAACTTTAAAATGCACTCTCCAGAAGGAATCTGCACCGACTAAGTATTTTTAAGGCTAATTTTCTAAGCTTCAATGAAACTCATTCTTATCTAAGAAAAAGATGCAACTAACCTTTGCCACAAAGGCTGGGGCACAGCTCGGAAACGAGGCAGACACAGTCCTGGAAAGGAATAAACTGCCTAACTACACATCCATAAAACTGCTAACAAAAACAACAACAACAAAGAATAGCCATACAGATTCTGCTGGGAAGAGATTTTAACTGAGGCCAGGAGCTGTCAGGATATTTGGGGTCCAGAGCACTTCTCCTATAGCCGAGGAGCCCATGACCCACAGGCAGCCCCATTCCAGCTGGGCTAAGGGAATGCTCTGGGATATCTGGGAGAGCAGATATCATGCTGCAGTGGGATAAAGGAAGAGCTGAACATCCACTGTTGGCAGCTTTTTTTCCAGACTGAAACTCCTGCCGAATTAAGACAGATCCTCAGCACTCCACAGAAGAGAAAGTGATTGTGATGAGAGAAGAGAATTTTTAAGACAGATGGGAGAGTGAAGGTTAAAGTTCAGACCAGAAGCAATTAAGACGGGCAAGAGTGCTCTGCAACTTGACACAGGTTTGCTTTGTATTCAGAACTTTTCACCAGCATTAAGCATCTTAACTTGTGTATAGAGAGATTATAATTAAAACCTGACAAGCTTAAATTAGCCATTTAGAAAAGGTTCTCCAGAAAGCTTTTAAAGTAGGCTAAACATATCTATTAAAATGGAAGAAAGGGAAAAAAAATCTGAGCCATTTTCAGTTACAATAGTTTTCCCTACCTAGATATTTCAAGAGATTAGACAAATTTGAAATCAAAGTTCTGCAACTGTCCAAAGCCACTTAAAAGGGAGGAGAGGGAGGAAGCGTGGCAATTAGAAAAACCTTTAAAACCCCCTCTATTTAATAGCCACAATGCTCTGGATGAACATAAGCACTCCAGAAACCCCCATTAANAGAGAGAGAGAGAGAGAAAGAGAGGGAGAGGGGAAAAAAAAAGAGATCCTTATTTCCCTCTGGGATTTTAAGCACTTCAGGGAGTGCTCTATTCTAGCTCCCCAGGGACAGGGGAATTATGTCAGTGTGGCCCAGGGTGGGCAGTTAGTAGGGGAGGCAGCCTGGGAACTGCCTTTCACCAGCCCATTCCAATTAGAGCACACGGAGCATTTCCACCTCGCACTGGCTATTTAGATTAAATCCCAATGTTTCAATGCTATACAACTTTTCTGTAAGTTCAGGAAACTGAATCTAAAGCAAATTTGCTCTGTATCAAAGGAACATATCTACCAGTGCCAAATGACACCAGGTAATTTATTCCCCCTCAAAACAAAAAAGGTACAAATATTTTGAAATTTCAAGAAAAAGTTCACAGACTGTATCTATAAACCAGGTTTGTGGAAATAAAAGTCATTAAGTACAAGTCTGCTGCAAAGTTCACCTTATGACTTCCAAATGACATTGTATTCCTTCTTTCCCTGCCTTGCCTGTTCATAAAGCAGATGCAGGCCTGGAGAGATGGCTGTACATCCAGCTGGGACACAAGAGTCAAGCTTTGGTTTCCCAGCACACACCCAGCCCTGCCATGCCCTCCTCTGCTGCCCAGGCCAAGCAAGGATCCCAGCTGGCTCCTGGCACACCTTTCGGTGAGGAAACAGCTCCAAACATTTGCTTATTAACCTAAAGGAGCTCCTACATTAACCTGTTCACCTATAGAACAGCCCTACATTATCCCTAGCTCTGATTGCTCCCAAAGCCACATCAGCTTCTCTCAACCCTCATTTTTAAACCTTTTATTTGCATGAAGTGCATGATGTAGGTATTTAGATAGGCCAGAGGGTGCCCTTGTCACAACCTGTTGCATATTGAAATTCAGAAATTCCATGATCCAGCATCCTGCTTTTGGGTGAGAAAGGAAGGTGGATGGGTAGTGGAGGAACAGAAAACAGCACAAATGTTTTAGGAAATACGGTGCAGACACAAGTACTGGAGTTCTTTAGAGAACCAGTGCCTGTCCCTGAGAAAAACAATCAAGCAGCAGCAGCAATGATCACTCTAAACCCGTGTCATTTATCTGCAGCATTTACTGCCTCCATTCACTGCCTCCACATGCAAACTGTAACCCTGTTCTCCAACCTGCCCCAACTCCAGTGCACTCCACACAGCACCTCTTTTCAGAGGAGTACCTAAATTACCTAAGAGCAGGAAAAAAGAATGGTACTTTAAAGCAGCCATGATCTGCCACAGCAAAGTGTGAGATGAGTAATTTGTTACTTCAAGTGCTAGGAGGTCTTTTTATTTATTTTTTCTGAGTGCCAACAGTATTTGAAGTGGTAATGTGCATGTAGAAATCTCAATTTACTTTGCTTCATCTTCACAGCCCACCAGTGTACTCATTCCTAATTCACAGTGAACCAAAAGTCTGATAAAGAAAAACAACACCTGCTCCAGATCTAATACCTGATAGAAGCATGTGAATGAGGACTTCCAGAGCTCAAGATCCATTTGGATCCTTACCTGAACTGCTTACAAACAGGAATTGGGTGAAAAAGAATAGATATATCTGCATTTCAGGCACCCTAAAGTCCAAGCAAAAAAAAATCTCTCCCAGTTCCCTCAGCCTCTCCCTGTGGGTACCACTAGTAAGATGGTTCTGAACTGGACTTGCTAAGCTCTCTCCTGTCTGTCCATAGCACTGCTGGCCAGCTTTGATGGACGTGCATCTTGTGCTCAAAATCCTACAGCTGACCTCTGACCTCTGGGGAGCACAGACTTGTCACTGGTACATGACATCACCAATGATAGGAATCAGGTACTCCAAAATATTTACTTTTATTTTAATGAGCTCCACCACAAACTATTCCTACAGCCTGAGCAACCAGAAAACGTGATTTTTTTAGAAAATATGTGTTGACACTGCATGTCTTGGTCTAGAGACTCCCATATTACAACCACAGAACTGGCAGGTGAAACGTATCCATCTCCAGAGGGAAGCAAAACCTACGGGCAGCAGTACAAGAAAACCAGGGGAAACCCTTCCAGTGCATGAGTGCTCTGAGACATCCTCTATCTATGCAAAACAGCACCTTTTCCATGCCTGAGCTCTGCCCACCCCTCTCTCCAGGACCAACCCTCAGCAGTAAGCACAGCTCATCTGCTGCTGCGAAGGTCACAGCTCCTCCAGCCCTCCGGAGATTCCAGCTGCTGGTTCCACAGAGTCTGCCACTATCAAACCTGACACTTAGAGCAGTAGGTACTCCCCAGACAGATCTAGTTTCCCATTTCTTCAGGTTCTAGTTTCAAAATACACTTGCAGTACAATATGCAAACCTCCACTGACAATACCCCCTTCTCTCTTCAGCTGTGGTGGGAGGAATGCTGATTTTTTTCAGGAAAAAGTTGTACTTTTATGTTAATGTATTATCATATATCCCTGAGCTCATGTTTTTGTTACAGGGCATCAAAAATGGTAAAGCTGCATTCCACAGTTACCACCACATTATCAGCACATAGAGAAATATTTTGGAAGTTGGCATTTAAGGCAGATGCTCTGCATTACAAACACAGAGAAGGATCAGTCTTTGATATGCAGTTCATGGATGGCTCCATCACAGTTCCATTTGGTGGCTCTCTTTGAGCCAATCCAAATCATCCTGGTCAGATTTGAATCAGCACAGGCACCTGCACATTCCCCTCCTCAGAGGGCAGTGAAGAGTTAAACCAAGGCACCACTTCTTCCCATCCCACATGACAAAACCAGAGCAAACCTGTGTCCTTGCCTCTTCCACAGCATTAGGAAATTAAAACTATCACTCACTTTTACTCATCATGAACAGGGTTTGCCTCATTTTTGTCCTAAACTGTGAAGGGGCAATTCCTGCCAGCACTTCTGCAGTCCAGGACCACTCTCACACTGCCACAAGAAGCTCCTGCCACGTCACACAAGTGCCACTGTCCCTTTGTTTTGGGATGCCAACATTTTAAATGCCTCACAAGTAAAAGGGGCAACCTGAGTAATTTCATGCCCAGCTGCAGGGAATTTTTAACAGGGAAGGAGGCAAAATGAAGCTTAAAGGGCAGGTATTAAATCTCATCAGTCCACTGTGTGCCAAGGTTATGAAGAAAGTTTGGAACTACAACAGAGCTCTGCTTCAAAACCCACAGACCTGGTTCTCTTGAACCAGCTGTTCATTCAAGATGCTTTTACACTTCTACACGAGCAGCCTGCACACAAAAACTGTTTTTGCACAGCACATGGTGGTGGAGAACAACCTGTCCCCATCAGCTCCACTGGTTAAACGGGCACCAGCTTTGTGCCATTAAATAGATTTATTTATTCCATGGCTGTGCTGGCTCCTCTCCCTCTCCCTGTCACAAGACAATCCAGCTCTGAACTCTGGGATGTTTTTATAAAACTGCCATTGATGATTTTTGGGTTCCATTAATTCAGGGACAATTCTGCAGAGGAAGAAGACCCAGGTTTGGATGCAGAGCACCTTGTAAAGTGTCAAGTGAAGAAAAGGAAGCCACGGCAGCACAGAGGCTCAGGCCACAGAGTCAGCAAGAGGACATCAAATGTTGCTTTAAGTCCTGAAATGTTTGTGCTTTGAAAGAAAAATGCCTTCAGGAATCCCAGCAGGAGTCACCTCTGTATAAAGACTTCACTTATAAAGGGACACTTACTATTCTCAATTAATGGCATTCTGATTGACACGTTTACATTTCTCCGTGTCAGATTCAGCAGAACACAAAATGACTCAAGGCCTCGGATTTTGTTCTGAAAATGGCCATAAAAGGATCTAAAGGTGATAAAAAAAGAAGAAAAAAAAAGAGGAAAATCCCACATTTTCTAGAAGACATACGATGTCCTTTGGTTCCTTACGGTTCTGAAGCCTGGCTAGTACAGCAAGGCTTTCAAAATACAGATTTGAACTGCAAACAGCAAAGGAAATGCCACTACAGTTCCTCATGAAATTAGGTGACCACCACACTGAGAGGCAGTAATAGATCTTGATCACATCCTCCCATGGATTATTAGAGAAACCTAATGTGGCAGAACACAGTACAGTAGGTTTCTGGAAAAATGAATAGCTAGAAGTCTCAAAAAAATTCCCACTTTGCCAGCAAAATGTATGTAATGGTACTGGATTTCAAACATCCCAAATAAAAGGAGACTGAGAATGAACACCTTCATCTTGTAAGAAAAAACAACTTGTTTAGGGGAAAATCTAGGAATAAAAACCACTTCAGTGCCATGTTGTAATTGAGGCACCAATGAATTCTTCACACACACACAGACATGCCCGCAGGTTGCTGGTGGCACAGCACACACATGGCCAGCACTGACACACAAATGTTTGTCCCTAGCCCTCCTAGGGCTAAGGAGAAAGAGATAACATTAACTCAACTCCAAGAAGGTAAGGATCATATTTTAAAGAAAACCAAAACAGTACAAATAGAAGTGCAGGTACTTAAGGCCCAAAGGCATTGCAGTGCCCAACTCCCTGAGGCAACATCAACCATCAAATCCTTCTTCAGTCACCTCCAAATATTATATGTATCTAGAAGAACAATTTTACTCATGCTTCACTCTCCTTTCTCTGCTGGGAAGAGCTAAAGACTGTTTGCTTTAGCAAAAATTGGAACACTGCTTGGTTTTGTCATTGGGTGGGTTTGTTGTGGGCATTCTTTGATGCTTTGTTGTTCTTGTATTTAAAATGAAGAATATTCCATAGAAAATGAAACCTACCCATCAAGGTACAGAGGACTTCAAATAAAACTGCCTAACCACTAAATCCACTATATAAATCTACATGCTGTGGGAATTCCCACCCTGTAAATAAATAATTCAGTACTCAAGTAATAGCAGCTAAATTTACAAAGCACCCACAAAACCTGCTAGCTTTAACTGCAGCCTTCAATGCCCACATTTGGTTTCTTGGGCAGGGTGGGAAATGCAATTTATTACCAAGTGTTGAAAACTGATTCAGCAATGCCTCAAAGGATGGGAGCTGTCCCTCAGCCCAGGGGATTTGTGGGCTCTGCCACCACCTCTGGACCCACAGCTCAAACCCACCCCAAAAACCCTCGGGAAGAGCTGGGATGCAGCAGCTCCCAGTTTGGATTGAGCACTACGAACCAGAAAAATCTCAGATTATAACTGCAGTTCTGCCACTGATTTTGCACATGAAAATCTCTGCACTTGCTGGCGACAGGGAACCAGCAACACCGATGATTTCCAAAAGATTTCAAGTGGGCTCCAGCACTGGCAAAAAAAGCACCAGGTTGATTTCCAAGTGTAAATTTGCTGCCAGCTGCAAAAGATTTAACATAACAGGCCACACTTACCTTATCCTAAGATCCTTTAACAAAGGCCAGGTAGATTAAAGAGATTACACTTTCCGGAGTACTTTAAAACTTCCATAAAGTCCCCACACGAGTTTACAATTTATTTTTTTTCCACAAAAAACCCTTTGGAAACTGTGAGGCAGATACAACATAGCTGTGTCCTACCAGCAAAAAGGCAGTTTTCCCTTCTTCTAAATGATGGAAAGTCAATTTGCATCATAATTAAACCAAGGCCCTGTAACGTTACTTTTAGTTAAAACAGTAAACTACTATAATAAAAGTGTACCTGGGGAATATTTAGAGAGAGCACTTATGATTTCTTCCCTAGTGGTTAATAAATTCACTTCCAGATCAATTTGTTCGTGATAGAAACTTGAGAGCATAAACAGTTACACAAGCACATTAGAGTCTGTCTTTCTCAGTATAAATGATTTATTGCAATGATTAGCAGCACATAAACAATTTAAAATACAACTCTAATTAGCTTTTTGGAAGAAAAGGAGAAAAACCTTCCTGACTCCTTCTACACATTATGTTTTACTTTTCTGAGTGTGTACTTTTTAATTAAATCCAAATGTCACAATAAATTTAAAGTGTTTTATTACCACCCTGACTAACTAAGCCATTCATGCAAACACCCATTATATTAAACCAGATGCAGGACTAAAAGTGGTTGAGGAGAGAGGAGAAAGAAAGGGGGGGGGGTGGGGGGAAGGCAATTACTTCTGTATTTGACAAGAGATTTGTACAAATGTTTAAAGACAAGAAGATCTTTGGCAAGGTTTCTCTGTTTTACCCAGGGAGGCTGGCCAGCTAATTGCTCTTTAATACCTGTTCCCAAGTTTGAAACCAAGTTAAACTTCCCCCTTCCAAAGCATCAGGAGGGGACAGGAGAAAGGCAGGAAAACCAATCTGTGTGAAACCTCATACAATTCATCACCAACAGCCAAAGCCATCCGTGCCTCTACCTGTAAATATAAAAATACACACCCACGCCTATGCCAGGGGAGAGCAGTGGGATAAAGACCTGTCCTTCCTAAAAGCTGTGAGGCCTCTCCCCCGAGGTGGCTGAGAACCAGCCCTTGCTGCCTTATGATTTTAGCCTTTATATTTTTCAAATCCTGTACTGCTTTAGTATTGCATAACTCTAAATTCCCTATACAGTGTTAGACAACTGTCTTCACATTTTCGTCACACAAAATAATCCCTCTGGGCCTGAGATCCAAGGACATCTCACAGCCTCAGGCCCCAAAAAGTATAAACAAAAGTGAGTTGGGGGGGAGCAAACTGGGGGTAGATGACTTCATTACCTGAAGCTGTAATTGGAGGATTAACCCCTGATATGTAAATTGACCAAACTTATAATTGTCTGAAAAACTTCTGGCCATTGTCCATCCTGGGTATAGCCCCTCTGGGAGGTTTTGACTGCCCAAGGTGTACCTACTGAAGGCCTTTAAATATTATTATCTCTTATTCTCCTAATCTTGTCCAGCCTCTGTTCTAGGCAGCGACTCCAAGGCATCAAGGGACAACAGCAGCAGAGGGCATTTCCCTCTCACCTGCAGGGAAAAGGGCAGGGAAACCCTTCAGGTCAGAGGGGCTGGGAGTGAGGGAAGGAAGGAGGGAGGAAGGGGGAAACCCATCCCTAGAAATTCCCAACTCATCCTGAGGCCTCAGCACTTTGTTTCACTGCCTCCTCAGCAGCCTGGCCTAAACAGGCCAGATTTAGGACAGTTCAACAAAAGCTGTCCATTGAAGAAAGCAGCTGTGATTATTAAAATAGGTTAGAGAAAATGGGCATGGTGCAGATAAAGCTCTTGACCTCAGCATGCAGCTCTCTCAAGAACATTTCAGCATAATTTATCTAAATTAAAAACCAAACACCGAATTCCAAAACGGCACGAAAAGATCATTTAAAAAATGCGATTAAAAAAGCAGGTCAGGGGTTGGAAATTAGTAATTACTACTACAATTACCCAAAATCAGACAGAGACACATGGATTGTGCACATTACTGCAGTTCACGTCAGGAAGGCAAATGTGAGCAGGGCGCAGAAGAAAAAGTCCTGAGTTGCAGAACCACTCGAATAATTAACCTCTGCCACAGCAGAGGACCTGCTCTTGTAGGTTTGCATCATTTGTTTCCAGAGAGGAGTGCTGCCAGCCCCTACACCCAGCTATCACCCCACACTCTCCACCAGCAACCCAACTCCTTGGAAAGCAATATTTTGATTTTCTTCTGGTCCAAGATCTTATTGCATCTTCACCTTATTAGCAGTGTGTTTGCCCTTCACCTCCTGTTTTAACAGCTCTGAAAAAGATGACAAAGGCCAAACTCTGAACATCCTGGTATTGTAAAGAGGTCATTTGCCAAAAATGCCACCTGCTAGAGTCCATATTGTTTGATAGCAAAAGCCTATTGAGAGCTGCAAAGAACAAATCATAAAGGTTTTCTAAAACAGACTACTTAAAACTGGATGGAGACAGAAATACTCTGTATGCAACTAGCATCCTTCAGATGGTTTTCCTTAGGTTTTGGGGGGATAAAAGATAATTTAACAATTAGCACTTTGTTCCCACTACAATCTCAGAAGGGCTCTTTGTGAGCTTCCTTGGAACAACTCTGAAAGAGCTCAGTGGGAAAGAACAGACTCACTACTGTTTTGAACTATAACCAAAATGAACTATTCTCTAGGTCCTCCCTTGAAGCTATCATCTACTTTAGGTTAGATGAGGGAAATCTAGGTTCAAATCTTATTCAGGCTCCAGTTTAATTTTGAGAGCTCAGAAGGCTCCACAAATCATTTTAAGTTAAAGTAATGAAAATAGGTGAACTTGAGAAGGTGGACAGGCACGAATGATCTCTTCCAAAATAGGGAAGAATCCATCTGTTCCCTTTTAAAGTGCATAAAAGTCTTTGTAGCAGTAATGAAAATTCAGGGATGTAAGTCATGGACATCATAGCAGTCTATTAGAGAGAGGACTGGGGCTGTATTACAGAATACTGTGAGCTGTGGTGATTAGATAAAAGGGATGCAGCAAAGGCAGCATAGCAGAGGGCAAGTAAAATGATTCAAGGACTCAAGAATCTCAGCTCTTCAAAAATGGAGGGAGAAATGAAGATTTCTATCTTTTGAAGAGGCAGGATGAGCACAGAGCCACAGGGATGGATGTCTGGGAGAAGCTGTAAAGATGAAGGTGTAAAGCAGAAAGGGCTTCTCAGAGGCAAGAGGCAAAAGGCTGCACCTCCAGGTTTGTACCACAGCTGGAACAGGGACAAACAGGCTCAGCCACGGTGCTTGGGAAAGTTTCTGAACTCCTCTCCTCATTCCATACCCCAAACCATGCCCTCAGCCATGCACTGTCAGGCAGGAGCAGGACACAGCCTCCAGCCAAACACTTCAGCTGGGGCAGGGCTGGTGAGGGCAGGGGACACCCTGGCCTGGCTGGGAGTTGTGCCTCAGCTGGGGCACAGTTGGTGGGGGCAGGGGACACCCTGGCCTGGCTGGCTGCCCACGGGGTGGGACAGAGCTGGTGAGGGTATGGAACACCCTGATCTGGCTGGAGCATCTTCAGCTGTCTTTAGCCTGGAACAGGGGCAGGTGAGGGTATGGGACACCCTGACCAGTTGTCTCCAGCCTGGAACAGGAGCTGGCTTCTGCTTCCCAGCCCTGTGCCAGCAGCAGCACCAGCAGCTCCCCCCACACTGCATCCCACGGGACAGCCACAAGGCTGGAGGCACTGAGTGCCTGCAAGAACTCTGCTGCCCCACAGCAGAACTGGAGGTGGAATCACCCTTTTGAGACTCCTGCATGGGACTGTGGCACAAAGAGGAGAAATGCCACACTCACAACCTCCCAGCTCTCTTGTTGGATCTGCCTCCTGTGAGGCACCCTGTGCAAAACCACCCAAACCTCGTAAGAAGACTTCATATGAGTAGATCAGTCATTGTGTAAAATAAAGACCAAATGTTGAAAAACCCTTAAGCAGTTAGAAATATTCTTCTGTGTATATTCTAAAAATGGCAGGTTCCACATGGCCTCTGCATCAGCTCTTCTGACTTGGAGCCAGCAATACCAGAAAGTCACAAAACCCCCAGCATGTCCTGCTTTAAACTCATGCCTGCCCTTCTCCTTAGTGGCTCCACTCACGTCCTCCCAAACACAGAGATCCAGTTTGCTTCCACATTTCCAAATGTGCTTTGTTGCATATCCCTCTGCTAATATTTCTAAAACATCACCATGTGCCTTATTTGATTTGTGCATTGTTCCCAAATTGGTTTTCCCTGTTTTACAGGAAAAGCACTTTGCCATAATACAGAGTATACAGCAGAGTAAATCAAGCATGGGGGGAGGTGAGGATGACATATTAAATTGCATAAGTGATGCAAAAAGAACAGCCAGATTAGCATTTGATGCAGCAGAACACAAAATCTTACTCCCAAAGTAAACTGGAAACAGACTGAGAGCCAGCAGCCACACTGATCTGCCCCTGGGTCTGCTAATGAAGCAAGAATCACATGAACTTACAGGGTTTTTTTGCAATTCAGCATGTAGCATTCACACCTGAGATCTGGAGCCCAGAATTTCATTCCACCACAGATTACCAAAATGCTGTTACTTTGTGAAAATTACTCTACTCTCATTGCACCTCTCAACCTTTTTCTTGAGATTTAATTCAAACATTCCAGATGTTTAATCCAAATATTCTTGCTCTTCTCTAGGCAAACACTGACCTACAGAGCACAGTACCAAAAAAAAAAAAAAAAACAAAAACCACAAGCAGGATCAAGTCCTGTTGGGTTTTTCTTGCTATATGATGTCTTAGTGATTTCTTCCAGGACACAGAAAGCATTTTCAGCATTTATTTCTTGAAAATATTGCCATTCAGCACCCACAGGACGTGCAGGACCTTTCCTTCACTGGGGAGGCATCCCTTCTGAACTCAAGGGTGAACACTTAGGTGGAAGGAGTGCTCTGAGAGCTGGCAGGGAAATGCTGAGCAAACACAGCCCTGCTATCAACACTACTCCTTTAATGACAAAATCATTCAGATGTTAAAGCTGCCTCAAGCTCTTGATCATGATATGCAGCGTGAGGAAAGCTCAGAATCAACTCCTCCTCCTGCATTCTCATACAACTTCAAACAGTAACAGGCACTTACCTGGCTTGCTTTACAGATCTTGCTTTGATAGGCAAAATTTTAACTAGGTTAATACCAGTTGAAGAGTATTCATTTAATTGAAGCAGAATGAGACTTGTCACACTGTTCACAGCTGGTACTGTAACAACTCTCATGACCCTCCCTTGTAGCAGGGACCAGCGTAATCATCTTCACAACTGCCTTGTTCTGTAGAAACTTGAGCCAAGACCAAGAAATGTTTGCTTTCTTTGATGATGGAGCACTCTTTGGAGAGCCAGTGCTGCAAGCTCACCAGCTGAATGAGAACAGCAAACACTGAGAAACCTCAAGTACAATTCAGGATTGGCAAGGGATTTGTTGAGCTCAAATTTTTATCTACCTGCTTGGGATGGGGAGTAGGGTGGGAATAAAACACTTGGAGCTTGTGCAGAGAGGAGGAAGGAGCCACCCTGAGCAGAAAGAAGACTGGATGAAAGGAAGCAGAAGCAAACACTGAGCATCCATCAAGTGTAGCAGGGGGCTACTGCAGTGTGCCCACAGCTCCTCTATGCACTGTGCAGTTTGGTGACAAGTCTATAGTGGCAAAAGATGGTCGAAATATTTGTCTCAAGAGGAGTCAGAGCTTTGTTTGCTGTACAGAAAATGGATTCAGTCGTGTACAGTGAAACTTAACACAAGTGAACTGCAGTGACCACAAGGCAGCAGCCCCTCCACCACGGCAGTGGATGTGAAGTGAGGACATGACTGTCAGCCTTTGGTGTCATTTGTCAAGTCTTGCAGATGGAAACTGTCTGACTTCATGGCTGGTCACCTGCCGGAGACATCAAAATCATTCTTTTTCCCTCCACCTTGGCTGGAGCAGTTGCTGTTGCCACCAGCTCACTGAGGATCCTGCCACCACATATTTTTCTTCTGGGAGCGACCACTGGCAAATTGCAGCCCTGGATGCGAGCGTGGCCAAGTGCCCATGGGGAGCACAGAAATTGCACTGGGCTCAATTAAAGCTGAGCAGTACATTACTGCAGCATGGCCTCTCTGCTTGCTCTAACTCAGAGCCTGGCAGCATTTCCAGCATCTCTTCCTCATGGATTTGTTACAACACTTGCAAGACAAAAAAAGGAAAAAACCCACCCCAAAACAAAAAACCACCAAGGTTTTAGTTTAGCCTGTGATCTTGGCTTACAGCCACATTCCACACACCCCAAGACAACCCAGAAGAATCCCTAAGAAATTGCTCAGGGAAATCTGATCTCTTTAACACAGATGCACCAAACCCTCAGGGTTGTTCATCTGGGAACAGCACTGATGTCTCTGTCAAATTCCTCTCTCAAAGAAGAGCCTCAGTGCCATCAGAAAGGTCTTCAGGGTACCAGAGATCACAGGAGGCACTGATGGGGAAAGACCAGACCATTATTTTGTGGAGGCAAAATGAGCAACCTTCAGCAAGATGCTCACTGACTTACACAGCTGGCCCCTGTGTCCTGGCTGAAGTCTAAGGCTGGTGGGGCACCTTCCCTGGATGCTCTGTCATTTCAAGGAGGAGGCTGACAGGAGGTCAGGAGCACATCTCAGCCCAGCTGAGGTGCTCAGCAGAACTTCCCCACGATGGGCTCAGCTGCAGCAGGAGCAGAAGCAGTGCCTGCTTTGCTCCAGACCCTGGTGGAGCCGGAACACACCAGTCTGCAGCCTGGCACTGCTTCCCACTGAGCCCATCACTGCATGCAGCAGGACCTTTTGAAAAGCTGCTCCAAGACCAGCAGCTGCAAGTGGGACACCCCAAACCCACAGCCTGGTGTGAGTCACACCATCCATGTCATACCCACATTAATGCACGATGCCTTTGAACACTGATTCTTACATGAAACCTGGTTAAAAATCCTTAATTCCTGAAAAAGGAGCAGTGATAATGCTGCAACCAAGCTAATTTTATTTGCTCTGGGGTTTGTTTTCCCATTCAAAAGGGCACTCTGGTGCCATTTCCACTGCAAGCAATACTATCTCATTACGGTCAAGCCCATGGGGTGGACTGTGCACAGGGGAAGAGAAGGAAAGATTATGTGATAACTGGGAGCTGCACTTGCTGAAGAACAGCTGCAGCAGCCAGGATCCCAACCATGTTACCACAAGTATCCCTGTGTTTCTCTCCCATCCTCCCCAAAGCATTTAATTCAGGGCAGAAGGGGTGGAACGTGCTCACCTCTGAGCTCCCATGCCACAAACAAGCCAATTCATTCAGCCTCCCTGTTTAACTGAGTGGAGTTCACGTGTGCTGCAGGATAAAGTTACCTCGTGCCATCTGAAAGCAGCCCAATCAATGCTGTACACAGAGAGCAGCATCTGAATCAGCCTTAAGTTAATTCTGAGTCGTCGGAGCTGTGACAGCATGCTGACCCTTTCAAGCCAACTGGGAGCAGGCAATCTTTGCAGAAGATCCTCAGGCCTTTAATCAGATTCTCAGTGGGTTTTAAAGAGATACTACAGCATCAGTTTGTAAACATCTCTCCAGTGAAAATAAAGATTACTTCTGACCCAGCCAATTACTCAGTCCCAGAAGATATATCCCAGAGTTATAATTGAACGAACCATAGGGAAAGAAAATACATTTTAGGTGGGGGGTGGGAAACCCAAATCCCAACTTAGGATGCAGGCAGCACTGTATCCCACAAAAAGAGCAGATACAAAGTGAAATTATTATTAAAAAAGTCCATTAAATCATCCAATCCTTTTTCCCATCGTGGCAGGATTGCTCTCTTGAGCACAGAGCCTCACCAAGAAGATTGCAAATTATCAGCTGAAGCTCCTCCTGAAAAGCAGTGATGGGGAAAGACCAGACCATTATTTTGTGGAGGCCCATAGTACAAGGTATTTGTTTACCACATTACAGAGAATCTGGGGTGAGATGCCAGCCCCTGGTAGCACAGATTTGCTGCAATACAAGCAAGGAATGAGAAAGAAAATGCTGAAGAAAGAAAACAGAAGACCTGTGCTTAGCACTGAGACTGTCAGAGACATTAAACAGTCTCTGGTTGCATTACCTTAAAACTGTGCTTTAGCACGAGGAGCCACTGCACTCCACTGCGGAGAGATATAATTACTGATTTAAAAAAAAAAAAAAAAAAGAAAGAAGTTATTTATTCTGGAGCTATTACAGACTAATGTGTAACAGACATCATCTGATGGGCTGTAAAGGCTCCAAGGGCCATTACAGCCCCACAGGTCAGGACCTATTTGAAGGTTTAAAGTTTGTGGATCACTGCTCTCAAGCTGAACAGCACAGGCAACACCTGCACACAGAAAAGCTAGGGGAGACTTCTGGGAGCAGCAGCTGCTTATGCATTTTCACACTCAGATCAAACCAAATCACATCACTGAGAAGAAGTTCAGAACCTGCAGACATGGCTCTTGCCATTCTCATCAAGGAGTTCACCCGTAAGATTGTAGCTTGTGCCTTTTTACTTACTTCTTTATTTTTTTTTAAGGGAGCGCAGAGGAAGAAAAGGACACTATAACCTCCATGTTTCCCCATCAGGGCCCCCCTTCTATTTTACTTTCACAGAAAACTCAAATTCCCAGCCAAGTGACAGGTTTATAAAATTTTAATAGGGAAGAAAAAGGTAACCTCAGGCAGGATCTTACGTGCAGACTTTGGCCATAAATGACTGTTCCTGAAAATATGGGGCTTTTATGGAAACACTGACAGAGTTTCACAGGCTGTGACATAAATGCCTCAGCATGGACTGGTGAGAAGGACTAGAGAGTCCCAGCTCCTGCAGCCAGGGGCTATTGCACCATCCCTTTCTCTAACCCAGCTTTGTGCCTCCACCATCCTCTGAGGAAAGCTGGTCTAGAGACCAGAAGCACAGAAGCTTTTAAATGGCTAGCCTAGAAACATTCTTAGCCATTTCCAACTGCTTGTTCTAATGTTTTGGGGTAAAAAGTCCACTTTCCTTCCTCCCTGGTGTTTCCCCTCCCAGAGTGCTTATCCAGAGGAGTCAGCCTTCATTTTGCAAAGGCAGATGAGCTGAAGCACTGATTGCTCTTCATGAGCATCTTCTCTGCCCCTACTTCCACATGGCTTTACTGTCCCTTAGCATGAGGGATCTGCAAGTTCCAAGGTCCACCAGTGCCTCTCTCCAGCATTATTAACAGGAATCATTATTAGCAGTTTCTTGTTCATTTATTCCAGGACTGCATTTGCCTTTTACCAACCACTTCACACCTCAGCCCTTTTGAGGTCAGCCACCATCCGTCCAACCTTTTTTCTCTTCTTCTGCCCTTTCCAGCTGGTGGTAATTCCTGCTTGTAGAGTCCAGTGATCCCAGAAGAGATCAGCTCTTTCTAGGGGTTCCTGGGCTCCTTTTCTTACCCTTGTGAGCTTCATACAGGAAGGAAACCAAGGGGCAACAGAACGACACTTCAGCCTTCCTCCCATCAGTTCTTTGCACCACAGAATCTTTCAGTGGTGGTTTGAGACCATCAGGAAACCTGTGCTGAGTGCTCACAGAGTAGCTCTCACACCCTCTGTACTTAGAGGCCATCTGAATGGCTCCTGTTGGGGAGCAGAATTCATGGCTCTGGTTCCAGGATCTAAAACACTGCTTTGGAGACAGTGATGCTTGGTGTTTATTCCCCCTCCTCTCCCAGGTTTGGAATAGAAGCATTATTTCTCATTCACAAAAAAAAAAGGAGGAGATGCCACAAGGAACAGCTACATCCTGTTCAGAGTGTCATTTCTTCAAGCAGCAGCAATCCAAGAGCCATGCTCCCCAGCCAAGGTAGCACAGAATCAGAATGGTTGAAAAGATGTTCTATAACAATCCTGCACAGAGCCAAAGGAGTTTGTTACTTTTTGCCAGCCACTGAGTATGTACAAGCACTTCTGCAAGTCAAAATTCTGCCTCTAGAAAACTTGAAGCTTCTTAATTGCAAGAGAAGTACAGGTAAAAAGGAACTGATTTAAAAACATGGATAAATGGTACCTGTGCCATAGATAAAACCAGTGGCTCTCTCAAGCATGAGAGAGACCTGAAGTGGCCAAGAGCCAGCTCCACCCAAAACCTCCTCCTGATCTCTTCAGAATTTAACTGGCATTCCTTTTAGCACATACACAAGGCAGATTAAAGAAATGCCCAAACAGTGTGCAGGGTGGAAGCACCATTACATGGTATTAAAATGTCAGAGGTTTGAGCTCTGTGTTGGTTTAGGCATGAGTTACCAACAACCACTGATGGCAGACATAAAGCTTCCCTTAAATTATTAAGCATAAAACAGCAGACTGTAATATTTTGCTAAACCAAAGTACAGACACAGACAAAGATGTCATTTCAATATTTGAAACCAGCAAGTTTAATTTAAAATAAGAGCAAACCAATAAGCTCAGAAAATAGCAATGTGTGAGAGGAAAATTACACTGCTGGAGAAAAAAGTGAAAGGACTTAAGAAATTTATAAAAGTAATCTCCAAGTGGAAATTAGAAATCAACCCCTAGAAACAGAATAACACAAAAGAAATATTACTGTCCACTTTCTAAATCAATATAACACTGCTACACGACAGAATTACCATGGTAACTCAAGTAAAAAGAATAAAGCAATTCTTATTATTTCAAAATAAAATCACAGCCTGAAGCCCAGCTTTTATTACAACTGCTGATAGATCGCTGGCTTGTATTTATCTGAAATATTGCTTTTCAATCAGCTATTTTATGAATGTACAAATTTCACTGAGCAGCCCACTTAGACTAAACGCTCAAAACCTGCCCCCCAAAAAACTAGTCAAGGAATCGATTACATACATGCATACTTTTTCTTTTTAAAGGCAGCATTACTATACATATTTTTTTCCACTCTAAGCAAGTTAAAGAGAGATAGGGAAATGAGCAAGAGTAAGTTAAAACCTTGTTTAGTCTGACCTCTTTAAATTCCAACTTAGATTCCCTGGAAAAACAACAACAATATAAAAAATAAAAAAGCAAAAGAACAAGAGTAATAAGAAAGAACAAAGAGGAATAAGAGCACACCCTGAATCCTGCAGCCCTGCACAAGGACAGGGAACGCTTGTGCATCAGGGGGTGTGCACAAACACACACATGAGAGGAGCCACAGCTGCTCCCTCCTGATCAAAGGCAGACAGAAAACACCGGCTAAACACAAAGTTACTCAAGGACGCTTTGCCTCGCCCTGCTGGGCACTCCAGACTTTTCAAACGCTGTTTGTACAGCCCGGAAAGTACAGCAAGCTCAGGATGCTCCTCTACCTTTCCAGTATGCTGAAGGCACAGCTTGGCCCCCACTGCTGATGCCACCTCTTAAACACATCAGTGCAAGGGGAAAACCAGCAGGTCACCTTCTGCTCTCCTCCCCCAGACGTTCAAAAGAGCATCGATCGGCACCTGAAAGCAACAGCTCAGGATTAAAAATACCAGGCTCCTCCTCAGCAAACAGCCCGGACCAGCCCCATATCCAGGTGTGGGAACACAGGGACACCCAACACAACTGCTGGCTGAGAAGCTAAGGCACCATCTATCAAAAAAAGGTAGCTGAGTAAATGCCTGTGGACTGTCAGGATGTTCTACAGCACAGCCTTACCCCATTTTTCCTGTTGCCCCCACGAAATGCAAGAGGGATGAGAGCGATGCTCACAGTCGCAGGAGGGGAATGTGACCACTGCCCATAATTATGGCAGGAAGATAGGCAAGCAAACAATTCTTTTCTTCAACAATTTGCAATTGCTTGGACTGAACCTCAGGGATAAAAAAAAAAAACCAAAATTAAAACTGCCAATTGAGAGGGGATCAATAAAACTGCCCCCCGGAACAGTCAAGGAGAGCAATTGTTTCAATAGCGCTCTGTCCCTCCCAGGAGATTCAGAAGTTTTTTCTCTCTTCTTCTGCAATGGTCGGACATCCTAAGCCAGCTTGGGACAGCAGGCAAGGTGGGACCAGGCCCAGCAGAGAGAGGAACAAAGCAGGGACAGCTAAAACACAAAAGCCCACCCATGCCTCATGGGGGTCAGGCACATCCCCCAGACATCCCGACCTGAGTTCCAGGGGATGATCACTTGGGGTGCACAAACTCCTCAATACTGGCAAAAGGCTTAGAGGATTAAAAGCAGCAGTGCTATGCCAAGTGTCATAGCTGGAAGTAAAGACAAATGTTGCAACAAGAGCAATAAGCCACCTGCCAGCTGTCTTTTATATTAAAATATTACAGTGTTCTTAGAGCTGCTTAATTCCCCATCTCGCCCTAAGTCCAGAGGAACTTTGTGGGTTGCTAGCTTGGCCACGCAGGAGTGACATTGCTCATTATCTTTAAAACAGACTTAGAAGCCGTGATCACACAGCTCAATCTGAAAGTATGCACTGTCTTTTAGCATAATGTGGTCCTTTGCCATCTCCTACAAATGGGTTTAGAAGCAGTGGTGGAAACAATGTGTGCTCAATCTGAATGTGGACTGCAGAGAGCTTGCACACTCAAATATCCTATTTTATGTGGTATCTGATAGTATTTTAAAACACTTTCTAGACTTGGAGCCAGCTGAGGTCACAAACAATCATACAGAAATTAGAAAAGGGAAAGAAGTTGGGGGGAGCAAAGGGGAGCCCAGTCTGGCACACTGAAACTGGACACTCTAAATACCACTTAGTATTTCTTTAAAAGAAAAACTGGCTGAAATAGTAAGCTTCAGAGAAACAATAAATGCAGAGGTGGTTAAAGAGTTTTTATTCAAATAAAGTCTTGCCCCAGGAGATGGAAATAGAGTCTTGAAATATGGAGATAGGATTTTACATGTGCTAAAAGCATCAGTGTGACACTTTTTGAAAAAAAAAGGGGGGAAAATACCTTTGTTGTTATACATGACAAAATAGCAACTAAATGTTTGCTTTGATCCCAGCGCGCAAAGGGTGAAGCTTTTAGGCAAGGAGCGGCAGGTGATCTCAGCTCTTCTGCAAGTCCTAATGCTCCTAAAAGCCACTCTTCCAGTTTCTGTAATTGGGCATCAGTAGTTAATGTAGTATTGACTGCATTACATGCTCCTGTGCATCCTCTCACTAATGCCAATTGCATCACCTTGTACATTTACCATATTGCTTAGCCAATAGCTGTTAAAAGCAATCCAAATCATGAATCATATAGGAAACTTTTAGCAAGACACGACATCCAAAGGAGACAATTTACAGTTGAGTTAATCTGGGTACATTAGCGAGACATGGATTCAGGAAGACAGACCAATTTATGTTACTTTGGTTTTACCCTTTATTGTATAGGCAAATGAATGGTAGGGCACGGAGTAAAAACAGATATAAAGGAGGCTTTTTCAAAGCAGATCTCCATTCTGTGCAGACAGGTCAAAGGCTTTGAGACTGATGCTTATTTAGGCTTTCATAACCGTAACAGGGTACTTACAAAATCATTTCCCACAAAGGAGTGCAAGGATAAATATATAATGGATTCTGAATAATGCTCAGCACCCACCCTCACTGCCAGTACATCAATGCAGAAACCTGGCTGCTCAACACTGTCTGAGGCATGGCCTGTCCAGGAGTCACCTGCCACCAGGAGTGGCTTCACACGAGGTCCCAGCCAACTCTGCTTGTGAGCTCAGGGCAGGAGGTGTTCTGGAAAATACACCAAGGCTCACCAGCTCAATCCTCTGCCCAAACATCTCCACCACATCACTTGTGAACCCCAAAGCCCAATCTCCTCCTCCCTACCTGCCTTAAGGAGACTGCACCCTTTTGAAACATTTGCTCATTTCTCTGAACACCAGGAAAGGCTACAAGCAATAGAGAGGGATTGCCTAACCCACTTCAGCTGCAAGGTAGAGTCAACCAGGAAATACATTAGGAACGAGTTCCCTCTGAAAAAGTACATTTTACAGAACAATTTCACACTGGATGCTTGACCAAAAGATGCATAGCAAATTGACATAGCCCCTTTCTGCTTTTCTGATCAAGCTCAGGAGCATCAGAAAAATAGAGATGGGGGGAAAAAAAAAATGGACAGCTAGGAAGTGTGCTGTTGCCTCAGCTTTTATGGGTAGTGAATAATTTGCAGTATTTGTGGAGGGGAAAAAAAGTGCCAAAGGAAATCTAGGGGAAATAATGGCTCATCAGCCACAGACTTTACAAAAGAAAAACTGAACTGCATCCTTAAATATTGGATTCCAAAATACTGGAAACTCTGGTGCTCTAAAAGCCTAGTTTAAAAAAAGATCATGATTCCCCTTTGAAAAACTTCCAGAAGTCCCTTCGAAAGAGTTGCACATGCAGGGAAAATGCCAAAACAAAACATTTTCACTAGCTGATCAATTTAAACAGCTGTGGTAAAGCTGCAGCCACTGGCACCATCATTAACAATTTAAAGCATGGCTGCTTTTGTCTTCCTTCCCAGTTACATTCTCATTATGCCTTTTTATTTATTAGAAACACAGTCCTCCGGAATACATTTCTATATCTCAGATCCATAATAAACCAAGTAGGAACATCCCTGGCTCCTGCTCAAATGGATGTTTGCATTGGCGAGGGGGTTAATTGTTTAATTCTGGTCCAAGTTCTCTGCAGCTCAGTCATGAATATGCAACAATCATCCACTTCTTCTTTAAGAGAAACCAGAACTGTGGATATCAATGGTTTAAACAGAAGGCAAATCATACTTTCACTGCCCAAATCACCCTTTCAGAGTTTGATTAGCATGCAAGGAACTCCAAACATCGGCGTAAAGAATTCGAAAATGTTCAATGAAATTTAAAAACCCTCTAAATTTGGACAAGAGCATCCAGTATCTGCTTTGATATGGAATGGAAGTAGAAAGTAGTTTTCAAGAACATTCACTGGAGAGCTGAGCATCTATTTGCAGGGACAGCAAACCCCACATTGTGTTTGGAAACTTGGGCTTGGGAGTCATCCCATTGGAGGACAGAGAAAACAAACATACTGAGAACTGAAAAAACAGGAGTTGTGGTGAATTCTTCTCAGACTATCTATAGGTTTAATTATGTTAATCTAATAGTGAACAACTTTCATTTTAGAAAGCCCTTCCCTCCACCCCCAAGTCTTCAGTGAATAGGAGCTCCATTCACTGAATAAATCATTCCCTGGCAACAGTTACACATATTATTGGAGTTGGGGGCAGTCATTTATACACAGTTTAAAACAATGTCTGTGTATTCCAAATGATGACAATTCTGTCCAATTTTTAAAAGATAAAGACCAATTAGAGTTTTATAGCTCAGCATTTAGCAGCAGCTGCAGCACCTTCTTTATTCCTACACTGCAACACTTAATGCTTGATACCATTATTCTGATTTTGAATTTATTTCAAGTGAAATACCTTATTTGCCATAAACTTTCATATTCTTTACCTAAGTAGGAGTCCTCGCAGATGCAATCAGTCATAATGCTAAAAGAATTTGCCTTTAGCAGGAATGTAATAGTTCATGCTAATGACAGCGAAGCAAAACTTTAAGCAGCAAGCACATTTCCAAAGAGAACAAAACCATCCCTAAACACAGCGCCTGAAAACCTTAAGAAAGCCTCCAAATGAAATCAATTAATCCTCCAACCATGATAAATTTCTTAACCATTTAAGAAACGTATTTCAGACTCCGCTGTGACCCTTTATCACCAGACCTAATGGATTACTTTATTAATAATGCACTGCTCTTAAAAGGAATTTTTCCGAAGATTCTACCAGAAGAGAGCATTTTTGGAATGGCTGTGACAAACAGGCTGACATTTTCACATTGTATTTATTAAAGATAATAAAATTTAACACTAACTCCACAGAAGATGAAATATGCTCTGCTACCAGGGTATCAAGTATACTTTCTACTGCATTAAACCAAAATTAGAGCAAACTGATTTCCAAGGGCTTCTTTTGCCCTACTACCCAAGCTGAAAAATGTCCTTACACTGTTCCAACGCTTGTTATGTCAACCAGGCAATTATCACGTGTCAACAGCATCTGGGGATGAAGTATGCTGATATCCCACCCAGATCCCTCAGGCACCCAGTCTGAACAAACTCCTAGGAACTGTTTGCCTGCCACTCCTGTGCAAAGCAGTTTGCTCCTCTCAGGCCTCCTTTCACTCCCCTCCTTCTCACAGGATGAGAGTTCTTTAAATGGATATTTAGGTTATCAGTGCTCCAACTGCAGTAGCCTTCATTTCTTGAACAGGTTTCTGTCATGCTTCCATATTTGCCATTTCAAGGGCAGAGGGAATCTCTAGGAAGAACTACCCATAGCTCCACATTTGGTCAGCTTTGGAGAAACAGTCCAAATGTCTTCTTGGTCCTTTATGGCCAAACTGAGTCTCGTGTTCTGCCTCTGAATGTGCTTCGATTTTATTAAGAATACTTCTTTGACAACTTTTTATCTCCTCTCCCTGAATATATTAATACCCACTGCTGTACCTCTGAGCCACAAAAGGACACTGTGCCATGACATAAGGCCAGACCAAACCTCCAAAATGACACCAAAACCATACGTGTAAAGATCAAGCCCTCAAAAAACCAACAGGTAACTCATCTAAGTAGGCAAAAATAAGGTGTTTGGTGACCTTTATCAGTCATTCCCTGAGTAAGTTGATGTCTGGGAAGATGTGCAGGGATTCTTCATACATGGTAAGCATATTTGGTAACCAGTGGACCACAGAGAAGGTTCAAGGCAGAGGGGCATTGGACATATAAAGGAAAAAAAGAGAGCTTCAGGAACATTGGGGAACAGAAAAGTTAAATTCCATGTCATGTGATGAAAAGCCATCGTGCCATCTCCCCTTCTCTCTCCGCTGGGGCACCATTCCTGTCCCTGACATTACACAACCCATTTCTCTGCTTTTCCAGTTCCAAATGCTGTGGTTTTTTACCTTCTGTGTGGGGTAAGATGGGCTCTCACACAACAGGGAAGCCAACTGCTGCACCAATCCAATTCCAAATTACCCAATATTCACTGCCTAAACACCTGCCATCAACCTCAGACCCATTCTCCAATCCCAATGCACACAACCACCGAGTATCCATACTTTTCTTTTAGCTTTTAAAGAAACTGTGAAATTCTCTTTCTATATAAAACCAAGGTATGGGTTTAATGGAGTCCTCTGACATGTTATTTACTCAGCCTACTCTTGTGACCTGTTTAATCAGAGTTCTGCTGGAAAACACAAAGGATCTGTGATTTGGGGTGCTCCTATCTGTGCAAACACGGGATGAACTCACAGCTGATCAGTGTTTTTATACACTCCACAATTCAGTTGAAAGATGCCACGTCTGGTTAACACAGCACAAGTTGGCTGAAAAGGAAACTTTCACCCCACACACTCATAACAAAGAGCTGTGATTTCTATTAGTGCATTTCATACCATACATGCTGATTACCAGGCTGTGCTTCATTGTTAGCAGAGATTACAGCTGGGATAAGCTGCAGCTTTTTCCTAATTGCTATTATGATGACTGAATTTTTGTTTTGTGTCAAGCATTATTCACACATTATACTCCAAAATTTGATCCCTCCATGATGCATTATTGATTCCATGCAGGCAATCATGCTGCCGCCGATGTGAAGAATTAATTTGGGCTATTCTACTTGATTTTCATTGCTCCATCATAGCAGAACACAGTTCTGTGGGGAGGCACAAACTGAAAAGGGAGATTTAACAAAATACAGGAAATGCTGCAGCCCTTTAAAAGAGATGAATCCTAAGGAGGGGGGAAAAAAACCCCAAAACCCCAAACCCAGCACAACACGTGTGGTCCAGAAAGAAGTAAGGTCAGTCAGCCAAATTCATCATAGTCACAGGAAGGTTACAAGAGTAGCCTCATGCCTCTAATAAAGTAAACGAGCTTGCTTCAACTTCTATTGCCAAAGAAAACAAGTGAACACCTCTGAGAGTGACACTGCTCCAAAGCCTTTGAAACCCTGTTAGCTTCATTTGTTTTCCCAGCATAAGCAATACCCAAACACTTAGTGTGTCTTTTATCCACAGGCCAGTCAACTGCAAAGCTGCTCTAGAAGATGTGTAACAGATGCTCCACATCTACGCTTTTTTTTTTAAAGTTCTACTGTATTAACAGAGGAACTCAGGAGATCTTAATAGAAATAAACCATGCGATTTATTTTTCTTTCCCCACGAATAAGATTATTTCATAGTTCTGGGATGCCAACTTAATTAGCACAGAATAAATTCAGAAGGGCACTTACACTTTGTTACTTATACTTTGATTTCACATTGGTCAGCTCTTAGTCCAGATGTGACTGAATCTACATACAAGAGGCACTGATAATGATGCATTTCTGCTTGCTGTCATATTTTAGAGGTGTCTAGTCCTTGTGGAAAGTCCACATTTTTTCATTGTCCCAAACGCTTCATGAAACAAAACCTCACATACCATCCCAGAAACCAGATTCAAATTCCGCTTGCATGAACAAGCCAGATGGAGAATTTTAGAAATCAAACTTATAACGAGGAAAGACCTCAAAATGCTAGGTCTAAAATACTCCCTTTTGTGGGAGGCAAGGAAAGGAGAGAGGGAAGAGAAGCTTTAGCAGAAGACTTCTGGTCTTTCAATAGTCAAGCCTTCCTAATTATTCTCCAGTGCAGTACTAATTCAGTTTTAAAATACTAGAAGACAGGTACGAATTGTGGAATAAATATCATATAATTTCAACTTAATAGCACTGAGTAGCTTTCAGTACAAGTCACAAACCATGGTTACCATGACCCTGACAGAGGAAAGTAAGTGACTTTGAATTACAAGTTAGTTTTCTCATCAATATTTTAAAAAGAAATACATATATTCAAGCAAAATCAATACTACTGCCCAAATGCCCAGCTTCCAATTTCTCCAAGCTCTTTTGCTCCCTGTGAAAAGCTGTTTCCTGTCTACAGTCTTACAAATATTCAGTAATTTCTCCTACTTTCAAATGGCAGCAGCCTATGCTGTGACTTTTTTTTTTTTTACACTTCAAGAGATTTCTGAAATAAATTAAAAAAAATCCATTCCACAGCACACTTCACCCATTTACAAAGGTGGAATGAAATAAGGAGATAATAGGTCGAAATGCCTGTTAAAAGTTGAGATGCAGCTCCCACTTTCCACGCACAAAGGCGGAGGTCCTTGGCAAGAGGCAGCACCATCGATGGAAGCCAAGGTGGATGGAAGAGTTCTGCTCTGCCTCAGTTTTAATCCTTGTTTTCAGTGTATGAGGGAAGACCTAAGCCACAAAGCAGCCTTAGAAAAAAAAAAGAAAATTAATTTAGAAGTTGTGACTGGACTCGCCACTTTCGTCCCAGAAACTACCGATGTCTGAGCGGTTACACTGCACACCCTGGCAGGCAAAGGGCAAAAGGCAGCATCAGGTCATTCAGGTGCTCACTAACCCTGCCTGATGTTCCTCACATCAGTCTGTGCCCCTTAAGCATCCCTGATAAGGACTAGGCAGCTTAAAAAAATAAGCACATGTGAAGTCCTGAAATAAGTCAGGCTCTCCTTCAGCTTCATTCATGAAATTACCTCCCAAATGAAGCTCCACTTCTGCCATTAAGAGAAGGGAGTAAATTCTTAGAATAAACCAATGTTGTTTTATTTTTTTTGCCACAGCAGCTTATTAGCTTGTTGTCATTATGTTTATAGCTATGAAGCAAAGCTGTGAGAAACAGATATTAAAGGCGCACATTAAAGAGACCTAAATGGCATGCAATGAAAAGGAAAGAAAATCTCAAAATTAGATTTACAATAAAAGCTCTTAAAATAAACAGGCTAAAATGGATATATTAGAGTAACTTGCAGAAAGAAAAATCTACATAGATATTTAAAAAAATAAAAATCAAGCTGTTTCTGCTGTGTCCTTCAGCAAACAGAGCAGGGAGTAAACCCTTCTTGACTGTCCGATCATGTCAGAGAAGAGATAAAAAAATTAAAGAGCAAGCATGCTTTTACCTACACAAGAGAAAAACATCAGAAGCTCAGAGCAGAGCACTCTGAAATGCACAGCGCACATCTGTTCCCAAACTATTTATTTCTACATCAGCAGCACGCAGGAGACAGAGAGCACAGGCTCACACAATCCCAGCCCACCTACCGTCCTCCTTGTCCAGCACCATCATCTCCGCAAGCAGGGACAGTCCGGGCTCTGATGCTTCTCCTCCAGCAGCTCCGCTCAGGGGAGAGCAGAGCAAGGCTCTGGGAACACAGACGAGCTGCGGTGCAGCTGATCGTCCTTTAGCAGCAAGTGAGCTCTAATTACCCAGTTGTCCGGCTTTTAACCTAGATTGCACTCAGTTAGAATTACACTCAGAAATAAAGCACTTTGCGGATACAAAAGCGGTCTCACCTACTTCTATGCCTCAGAATTGCGAGGAACTAAAACTGCAATTTAGAAAGAAGAGGGATCAGAGCTGTTCCTTCGGTTCTCACCTTCTAAATGGCTCAATTTACACAGAATAATCTATTTTAATGTAATTGCCTTTGATAGCTCATAACCCCGGCTGTCGCAACTACGCAGCTTTCAGCCTTATAAAGTGTTTTCCCTTCGGATTTGCGCCGAATCTAAATCCGAAATCATATTCAGAGAGGGACAGAACACCTAAGCCCCACCGGCACTGCCTCTGCCTCTCAATTGGCGAGGCTCGCAGGCTGGCGGTGAATAAATGCACGCGTTCGGCAGGGCCCCCTCCGGCTCCTGCCGGGATCCCCGGCTCAGCAGCACCACCTGCAGCCCGCCCGCCCGCCAGGTGCCCGGGGACACCTGCGCTGTGTCCTCCAGGGGCCAGCGATGCTCCAGCCCCGCTCCCTCATTCTGTCCGACACCTGACAGGCTCGGGGCCACCTGCGCTGTGTCCTCCGGGGGCCGGGCCGGGGATGCTCCAGTCCCGCTCCCTGATTCTGGCTGACACCACACCTGAGAGGCTCGGCACTCTCCGGCTGCGTTACACCAGCTACACTTCACACGTCTCTGGTGACCTAAAACTTGATACTGATTTTCTGCACAAACATTTTGGGTTTGTTGTTTTCACATGTCGGTATTGGTTTCAGGATGTACTCTGGAAAATGCAGCTCTATTTTCACCAGTCATTCACCATTAAAATGAATTCACCTAATCAAACCCTCCACTCTTCAGAAATGCCATCAATGCCCAAATATAAAGTGACAAGTTGGAGGCCCACGCCTTTTATCCTTCATCCTGCAACTCTCTATCCTTTTCCAGACAAGTCATCTGTTGTCTCCAATGGCTCTTGCAAGGATTGCGGGATCAGACACATCGCTACTGAGATCAACAGCACCATTTCACTCATCTCAGTCTTTTAATCTGAGAAAACATTTCATTTCTGCTTTAATGACACTTCTTCCTCTCCTTTACAATTGATACAACGGTGCTCTAAAGAGCATGATAGCGGGCTCAAGTTATATATCCTTAATACCGATTTTTAATTAGATTCCTTATCCCCAGCTGAAATGGCTTTTCCTTCTCCCCTTCATTCACAATACTTAATCCGCACAGTCCTTGAGAATATTTGATGTTAAATGTATCATTTTACATTGAACTGTTTTCATCTAGTGCTTCCAACAACTCCTGTTTCCTAATGATGCTAGTTTGCAAACGTTGAATATGTATTTTAGTGTAAGAGTGCAACCACCATAAATAATCACTTTCTTTTAGGAAGTGTCTTTAGCCCAAAGATTAAAGTCTAATAGTTAAAAGCATCCATGCAAAAACTAACAAAACCACAGGCTTCTCTAGATGTGAGGCACTTTAATACTTTCAATATACTATTGGCCTCCATCAGAAAATGGTGAACTCCAAAAACATTCCATCTTTCTGTCTGCACACTTTTCAACCCTGTCACCTTCAAAAACGACAGACTTACCCCAAAATATATGGTACAGTTCAACTTCCACTGTTTGGTAGCTACAAGAAAGGCAGGGTTCTGATAAAAATGAAGTTAGCCATTGTCTGTCACAGCTGAGTCCTGCAGCAGAGCAGACCAGCAGACATAATGCACTCATGAAAAAATACACAGTACCAGATCAATGTACATTTTATTCCTTTACTGCTCCATCATGTCACAGAGGCTGGATTACTCCCTGTGCAAACAGATTTTTTAAAACACTTACTTACTCATTTCACACATCAACAATTGAAAAAAAAAAAGTTTTCTAATCCCCAACACATTTGCACAGCAATTTAAGTCAACTACAATTAACACAATCTGTTGGAATTAATCATGCTACCTGATGTCAGTTTACTTTTTTAAGCAGAAATCTGGTCTTTGCAATCAAAACATTTATATGTTTGAGAAATATCTTAACTCTCATTATCACGAAATTTATAAATGCGCTGCATGGTGCGTGGGTTGGCTTGCCCACAGCAAACTCTGCAGTGATTTACGCAGAGGAACTGACTAAAATGCCAGCCTTGAAGTTTTTCGCTCTCCACCTTTTTCTCCCCCACCCCTCTGGTCCCTCTTCTCTCAGCTCCTAACATTTGTTCGGGGAAGGCACCTGCCAAAGTTCCACTGTAAGCCAGTATTTTCTAATATAAAGTCATGTTGCATCAGTCAGGTTATATCATATCACTTCAAACACACAAAATGCTGTTACCTCCCTGACACAACCTGATGCGATGCCACAGCGCATCAAGTCAGAAACATTATTATTGTTGTTATTTTGTCAGTCTGCCCCTTCATCCCCAGTGATACCTGTGAAGACCCACAGAAAAGTGTTATTGAGTCTCCGCTGCTTCTCGGCAGTGCAGAGCATGCTTCCCAAGGAAGCTTTTGGCTCCCAAACCCGGTGAGGAAACACAAACCTGCAGTGATGGCTCCGCTGGGGCCATCCTGGTGCCACACTGGGGCTGGCACACAGCCCTAAGGGCTCAAACAATGGGCAGCAGCCTTTGAGGCCATGGCCCAGCTTCCCAAGTGGCCTTCAGGGATGCAAAAGCAAGGGGCGCGTATCTACAAGGCAGCACGAATCCTCCTTGTGATGCACCAGGACTTCTGGGAGGGGTAATCCTGAAATCCTGCCTGCTCTAGTCAGAAATAACTATGAATACCCCCAGCACTGCCAAAGACCTCAAAAGGAAAAAACCCCTCAAAGAAAAACCCTACACGGCAAAGCCTCGTAAATCAAGGGGAGAAATGGACAGTAGCCACAATGCTGGGATTTTTAGATGGTAGAAATCAGACCGGCTTCTGGGAAAAAGAAAAATAAAAGGGAAAAGAAGGGCTTTTTATAGGAGTAAAACAGACCCATTTTTATTAACAAGCTCATTCAAGCTTGATTTCAAAAGGAATTGGTTTAGTTAGCAAAAGCTTCCATTTTAGTCCATTTGTAACCTATGCAGGTCCAGCATCCCCTTTTAACATTCACAGATGAGCGGGCAAGTGGAGCCCATTTGAGTTAGGCAGAAAGAAACTTACAGAGGTAAAATGACCTCTTCATAAAAAGAGTTTCTTCTCCAAGTCTTACCTCCCGTCCCCCGTTTCTCCAGTGCACCTTTAAAAGTGACCAGAATTTCTCCTCGAGCATAACTGCTCCATCAACAGCACAGGAGAATCCTGGGCATTACCGCACCTTGGTGCTCTGATCTTCACATCCCTCTCATCAGAGACTTGTTTCCTACTTTGCTCTTTTTTTAAGTGCACCCCGCACTAATTTCCTCTTTAGCTCTCCCGTCCACCACCATTATTCCCTTTTACACAGCCGCTCATGAAATCTCCTGGAACGAGGCTGTTGAGAACGGTCTGGATAATCAGCGGCTGTGGTTTCATTGCCTTACAGCAACATCGCGCCGGCCCCGAGCTCCTCGTGTTTAATGAGAGTGTCTGCGACACTTGAAAGAGCCCAAACAGCCCTATTAGGGAACCCTCCTCAGATGTCGGTGTCTCCTCGCCGCTCACCTGTGCCTCTCGCCCCTGCAAAGGAGGCAGCATCCTGCTGGCAGCCTGTCAATCACACGGAAACAGACACAGGTTGGCAGGCACCCCCTGGCACAGTCACCGCGATGAAGACATCACCCGCTTGTTATTGTTATTATTAAGGGGTATTAATAGAGATGTTAAGAGCCCTTCCTCCCTTTTCCTCCAGCAGCTGAGCAAAATTCAGGGGACTGTTGCAACGCAGGTCACCCCTGAAAGTGAGGTCGGAGAGAAACACAAACCTTGTTCCACACGCCAGTAAGAAATTACCCGTGTTTAATTCCTCGGTCATTGCTTAACCTTTTTATCTTAGTCACAGGGGGCGAGGGATGAGAAAAGTCTTTCCAGTGTTATCTCTCACTGACCAGAGAGATAAGTTCACTCCCTCAACACCCGCGCTCTCCACCGGAGCACCACAGACCCCATTAATAACACTACACCAGTTTACTTCAGAGGGTTCCGAGAAACTGGGAGGAAAAAGAACTGCTGGGAGAGGGATTCTCCAAGGGCCCCGAGGTATGTGACGGGCGAGCAGCGAGCATTGAACCCTGCGGCTGTCAGCACTCCCTCCCGCACAGCCAGCTCGGGACTGCTCCCCGTGCCTGCCCCGTCCCACTCGGCGCTACCGGCGGGTGGACTCTCCCCGTTCCGAGGCACCAACTCCAGATCAAGAGAAAAGGGGAACGGGAGGGAAAAGGGGTAGAGGGGAGGGGAAAAAAAAAACAAAAAAAAAACCAAAAAAAAACAGCGAAAGAGAGCATTTCCCACTTGTCTCTGGAGCCTGGCATCCACTTTTCCGAGTTGGAGCCGCCGCCAGCCCGGCACAGGGACGGTCTGTGGCCATTTAGAACAGCACGCAGGGCCGCCCTGCCCGCAGCGGCCTCGGCAGCCAGCGGAGCCGGCCCGGGGTCCGCGCGGAGGCCAGCGGCGCCCATGGCG
>VZTZ01030486.1:356722-367372 GCA_013400955.1 Drymodes brunneopygia | reverse complement strand
CAGCGGCCGCCTCGCCCCCGGCCCCGCCGCCGCAGCTCGAGTGCCCGCTTAGGGATCAAAGAACAGGGGAGGGGGGCGAGAGGAGAAAGGTAAGGGAGGACCAATATCGGGGGCTGCTCCCCCTGCTCCGTCCTTGCCCAACCTGCGCTGTCAGAAATGGTCTTAATGCGATCGCGTGTGATCGCTCGCAACCTCTCTCCCCTTTGCAGTTGCTACTGCGAGAGCTTTCCAGGCTTCTAAAGTGCTTTTCTCTTGATTTCACTCTAAATCTAAAATTATATTCAAAGGAAGGGGGGGTGGGAGGGAGGAAAGATGTGAACCTATCACTGAAAGCAAAAGCACTTGCCGCCTGCCTCGCTCGCTCGCTCTCTCTCTCAATTTATGTGCTTTGCACTCTCTCCTGCTGCTGAATAAATGCACACATTTCCCAGGGACCCTCAGATTCCCCTGTTAATTAAATCAATTCATTATGCTCAGATCTGATTAGCAGCCCCTTCCCCCCCTCTTTGAATCAATTATTCAATACACAAACATAATTGCCTGTGCCAGAGGTGTCTAAGTATTAGCTTATTTAACTCCAAGGACACTAATTACCCCTAGGGCAAGGGAACTTTTCTCATTAATTCTGACAAAACACAAAAGCACAGTTAAAGTGTGTGTGTATATACGTGTGTGAGAGAAAAGGTGGGGGAGCGTACAGCCGAGGAAGGGAGGCATTGCTCTAACACACGTGTTACTGTATAAATAAGCTCAATTTTTCTTTCTACCTTCACTTCAGATTTCCCCCCACATCTTGCCTTGGCTAAACCTGCCCCGTCTGCCTCTCTGTTTTTAAAGCAAGGAACAGATTGGTGTTGTGATGGTGTCGGTTCTGGAGTGAGAGTGCTCGCATCCAAAACCAAAATAAAAAAGTATGTGGGACTGATGGGGAGCAAAGCAGAATTTGAAAATAGTTTGCTAAAGCAGAAAACTCCGTGGCAGACAATCTCCTGTACTTTAAAAACCCGTGAAAGGCGCAGCCCTCTGCAGCAGCAGGTAACATAATACACAATCTAGCATGTACTGGGAACAGTTCTGAATTGTTTACCATTTGAATTAATGTCAGTGCCCACTATTAATGTACCTGCTTCCTACGTTTACCATAATGGGCTTGATTTCCATTAGCTGGAGCTGGAATGCTAAAAAGAGCCTGAGCAAGACTGATGCATACTGAGATCGACCATCATTGTGGTGTCTGAGACTCATGACTTCTGGCTGGCATGGTACCCAAGTTTTACCTCTCTGTGAACTTCCTTTAAATAAAAGAAAAATTTAAGAAAAGGGGTAAGAAAAAAAGAAGTAATTGATTCCCCCAAATTAGGTTTTTACTTTCTAAAGACCTGTATTGTTCATGTCCTCAATGTGCACAGAAGTATTGAAGATTTTCTTTTTGTTTCCTTAGGCAATGCATGAGCTGATCCATTAATCCATTTGGCTTTATATATCAGGAAACTAATATTAGCTCAACTCATCTATTAGCTTTTATTTGGGTCCCAACCATGTTGCCTTTTTTTTGACTCTTCTTCAGGCTGGTTCCCCTTGAGGGGAGACAGACAATTTTTGGTAGATTTTAGGGGAGATAGTGCTGCACATCATCTCATGGGAACTGTCCCATCCTCAGTTCCCCATCTTCACATTCACCCCATTATTAAACTTGTCTGCTTGGCAACTCTCCCCACTTTTTACATCTTTTACGCCTTTTGCACATCACCTGTAGCCAAGGGGGTCAAAAACTCCATGAGCACCCCCTCCTTACCCCTACAATAAACCAAAAAAACCCATAGCTAAGACTGCTTGGCAACAGACAATAAATATGACTGGGAACATAAAGTTGTGTTTCATTAGTGCAGGATGCTTTTTTCTGTGAGTACACACATATAAGGATAAAAGTACTTTCAGCTTTGTAACACAACAAACCCTGTTAATTCTCTGGTTTTTAATTTCCACTCTGTGGCACATACTGCACCCATAGGAACTTGGTCCTTCTAACTCCATGAATAATTTTTGGTTTTTTTCCTCCTTTGAAAGAACACAAGCAGCACTTGAAAAATACTACCCTAGAAAGCATCATGCATTAACTCATTTCTGAGCATTCTTTTGGTCCTAGAGCCCACTCCTTTTCTCACTGTGGCCAAGGAGACTTTTGGGGGCAAAGCCAGAATTTCAGGATCTTGGTGTGCAACTATTGAGCCTGAATTCTGAGCTTGCCACAGGGATGGTGGGGTTTAATCTAAGCACAGACTTACTGAGTGGCAGAAGTTTGCCTGCATGTGCTGGAGCTCAAGGTCACTGTTGGGATGCCGAGGGTAAAACAGGGAGAAACTGAGGAAACTGAGGAAACTTTGGTATCATTCTTCAGAAATGATGGTCACACTTGAGCCAACAAAGGTTGCATGACAAAGACCTGGAGGGAAAAGCAAGAGAGAATTTTGCACACGTGTAAGTGCCTGAGAGAGCGTCACACAAGGGGAGAAAAACAATGCCAAAACCCCCAAAACATTCCATTCCCAAACACACATCCTGCAGTGTGAACAGTCTGCTGCAGCCCTGCACTTACAGCCATGGGGATTTTAAGGTTTACAACTTTAATAAGGTGAAGAGACAAACCCCAGTGTAAAGGTCCCCATCTATATAAATGACTTTTTTCTAGTGTGGTGAAGCATTGTCCTGTGTGTGTTTCCATTATATCTGCTTGGTGAGTAATTTCAGAGGAGTGAGAAAGTTTCAGTAATTTCTGAGCCTCCTTCACCCAGTAGATTAAAAGTCTCATACAAAGAATTTTACCACACTTATTTTTTTTTTAGTGCAGCCAGGGCTTGGATTCAGACCTCTGGGTCTGACTTGAGGCTTTTGCTCACTAGCTGCTCTTACTTTTTTCACTTTTGCTAGAGCACAAGCAAGAGAAAATGAAGTTTCTTAAGAACAACGCCCCATTCTTATTAAATTGCAAAGCCCACAATATACTTGAGTCAAGCCTTTAGCAGACCCGTGAGGTTTCATATTATCCTATGCTTGAATGAGGCAGATGACTGGAGCAAAAACCAGCTAATGACATAAAAGCATTCTTCTACTTTCAGTCTCTCTTAATTAAGGAATTGGTTAATGTTTCAGTGTTGGGAATTATAAAGCCTCATCAGGGAGGTTAATATGTTTTTTATTTTATCTTTCAGTTGACGGGATTAAAAAAAATTTGCAAATAAAAGTGGAGGTGATTAAATCATGTGTGCCAGCCAGAATTCCACAGTGAAGCAGCACCAGGCTCTATGAAAGCCTACCCTGCACATGGTGAATTCAGCAGTTGTTTTCAGAGTCATATTTCTCAGCAGATGAGACTTTTATCTGCCAGTTCGACACATGGGTTTCATTTCTTGAATTCACACAATTAACCAGGACAATTTGCACAGGTCTGTACCATAAATTAGCTACAAAACATCTCTGTATTTTTATCCATTTCAGAACCACTTGCACCTGCCTTGCTGGTGTCAGGAGAGCACAGCCACGGGCTTGACCTCATACCACAATTCAGCAGCCCTGTAAAGGAGGAAAATCACAAGTGCTCTGAAAAGTTATGTTCACACAGAACATGGGTGGCAGTTCAAAAGAACACTTAAATACATACCTGAGATCTGCAGACCTCAATTATTTCTAAGATCTGACTTGCTCTACTTCTCTGCCAATGCATTGTGAAAATAAATCACTTGATTCTGTCGCTGTGTTTTGCATGAAATGAATGTTGAATATTTTCATAAATATAGGCTATCCTTTAGAAAAGGAAATTGTCCATTAAAAGCACAGCATTTCCTTTGATAGAAGAAAATGGCAAAGCTTCAAAAATAAAATCTCTAGAGAACGAGTTCTTTGCCACCGTGATATAAGGAACTTTAAGCCATTAGGCTTTACAGTCTGTAATGACCTTTTAGAGAAATTTACAGTGGATAAATTAGTTATTCAGAAGTTTTGCTGCTCCTATCCAAAGCAAAAAGTTTAAAAGAATATATTTTTTTTTTTTTAATAAAAGTAGCAAGACCTAAATTTTTGATCTATTTCTTTTTTCATAAGAAGTTTAAGGGGCAGATTCTGTACCTCTCATGTCCAGAACAGCTCAGCTGCAATGGAATCCATGAAGTCTCTTTCTGCAGGAGAAACTGGCATCAGGAGGGTTTTGTGAATGGGTGCAAACTGCTGGGGGCGAGGCTGGGTGTGACACTCTGCAGATCTGCCAGCATCTCCCCAACACCAAAAAAGGCAGGGAGAGGTCCAAGGACCCAAGTGAACAGCTTTAGAGGAGGCCGAGCCAAGGAGCTGGGACGGGCTGGAATTCCCTGGGAAAAGCATAAATAGAGGAGATGCTTTCCCAGCAGAAGCCTCCTTTCTCCTTCCACCTCCCAAAACTCTGCCAGGCTCAAGTAGATGTGTTCTTCCACTTGTGTGGTCCATCAGGTCTCAACAATGATGTAAGATTTCAATCCATATCAAAGTGAAGTTCAGCAGAAGGTCAGGAATGCACCTTCAGCTCAATCTTCCTGAGCAAACCAGCACATGGACTCTGACTCTGCCACCTCTTCACACAGCAGTGCCTGTGCAGAGTTTCTTTAATGGACATGGAAAAGAATCCTTAACACACATACCCCATCAAAAAACACCCCCAAACTTACGAGTAAATCCCTCATGTTCACCTGGATCAATACTTGACTTCTCTGTATATTCTCCTCTACTTCAAAGCTCATTGCTACTGCAATGTTCTCCTGCAGACCGTCCTGCCTTTTACTCCTCACCTTGGAGGGTGCAGGAGGTAGACCTGAAAGACAAATCTGGCATCTGTCTGTCTGCCTCAGTTGTGTCCTGGAGGAATCCAGGGGGACAGGGTCTGGCTGTGGAGTGACACATGGAGCTCTCAGGCTTGCTGCCACATCCTCTGCTGTGATCAGGGCTCATT
The DNA here is from genome assembly GCA_013400955.1 of Drymodes brunneopygia. NCBI lineage: Eukaryota > Metazoa > Chordata > Aves > Passeriformes > Petroicidae > Drymodes > Drymodes brunneopygia. The sequence continues at coordinate 362,397 of VZTZ01030486.1, read as the reverse complement.
GCTCCCAGCCTGATGTCAAGCCAGAGACTGATCAAATGTGAGATGGATGAGCAGAGACAGAGCCACAGAGCTGCCTTTTCACAATCTCTTACTGTCAGCTCTTCTTCAAACTGCAGGGGCACACGGGGGTCCCAGTCATGGAGCTGGACCACACCATATTGTCCGAAAATCCCAGTGCCCTTCTTCAACAAGGTGGTTTCTTTCTTCACTGCCTCGCACCAACCAGACCAGGCAAAACTGACACAGAATAGTTGGAGATGGAAACACATGAACTGAAAAGATGAAATGCAATGTCAGGCTCACGTTGCTTTGTGATGACAACACCCTAAGACACTGCCAGTGTCCCCTGTGTTTTGTGTCTCCCTCTGCCTCCACCTGGCATGGATGACATTTGCCAGGCCTTCATAACATCGTTCTAACAACACATCACCTGAAAATGCTGATTCCATGGGAAAATGGCTGCTGGCACTGTGGCAGTAGGTGCTCACAAAGGATGTGCTGTGGCAGCTGAGCACACAGCAGAGGAATTCCAGCTATTCCCAGGTCAGGGAGGGTCTGTGGCACTGGACTGTGTTTTGCACATGAATTCATCAGCATCCAGTTCAATCTGAGTCTAATGGTGATAATCTTCTTGATTCATTAACGTGTGAGATGAGAAAACACATACACAAACCAAAGAGATGAATATTTTGGTGGTTGTTTGTTTGTTTTAAAATAAATCCATCCTGTGAATTTACTAGATTTCTCTCTGAATCCAAAGACAGGAACAAGTTCAGTGAAGATGAAAGTTGGGGAAGATGTTCTGATAAAAGCAGGCAGGTGGAGGCTCTAATGAAGGCATACACTATAGTGCACATCTTGCCAATATTTCTTAATGAATAATATGTGCACTCAGATGAGAATAATATTGATTGAGGTCTGCAGGGAAAGTTCTCCAGGAAAAATTTTTATTCTAGGAGCAGAGTCCTTTTTGGAAGATTTTGATCTTTTTCTGCTGCAGCCTTTCTCCTCCCCTCTCTTTGTGCTGCCTGAAGCAACTGACAGCCAAAAAATGAAAAGCCTCCCCTGCATCTAATGTATCTATCAGATCCAAAAAGAAATTTATACACCAGCACTAAGAATGGCTGCACCATTCTCCTTAGCTAGTAGAGGACACAGCAGTGTGTAATTAGGACTGGATTACTTCACTCAGGGCTGGAACAGAGAGCAGATGTCTTACATTAATATTGGCATTTGATTTCACACACTTTCCTTGCCATGTTTGCAAAACCAATTTGCCTTCCTATCTTGGATCTTGCCTTTGGTTTCCTCTCAGGCTGCTGTAATGCAAACAAAGAGCCACTAGTGGCAGCATGAAAGTACATTCAGAAGTTCAGGGCTGTACAAAGTGGGAAGAGCTTATGATTTAATTACTGACATAAAATATCAAGTTATTTTCTGATTATGTTGATGGGAGTGATATGATTGGTGTGTTTCACTGATGCCAACTCAGACAAAAAAGGTCATGGCATTCTAATGCATTTGTGAACATAAGCCAACAGTAAAGGAAGATTCACCTCTTCCAAATTAATGTCATCAAACTCTATCTGTAACACATGTGAGAGATGCACCCCTCCTTCTCAAACCTTTCCTTCACCTGGTTTTCCACACTGGCCCTTCAGTCTTGATTTTGCTCCAGTCTAATGTTTCACAGACAGAATCCTTCCAGAGGGCCTACAACAAAATTTCATGCTGTTAAAAATATCGGCCCCAGCTTTGAACTGCAGCCAGCTTGTGTTTGATAGCAGCCTTATGGCTGCAGCTGGCTTCTGGAGCTTTCTTAGGAGGAAAAGATGATCTGCCTTAATTTAGGAGCATCCAGAGGCTGATCACAGTGTTCCACAGAATAACTGTAATATGGGCAGCACACAAGCAGCAGGGCATTGCTGACAAACCCTAGAGTCAATCCAGGGATGCAGCCCAAACTGCCTCACCACTGAAACTCTGCTGCAGTGGTAGCTCTGGCTTCAAGACAGGCTGTTTGCTTCACTTGGTGATGGAGAATGCCCCTCAGACCCTGCCCTGCAGCACCAGGAGCACACCTGTCCCACCTGTTTGCAGCTGGCAACACCCTGTCTGTGTCATCTCCTACAGAGGTGCTTTGGGAAGAGCACACAGCTCTACCCAGACCTACATCCAAACCCAGACTCACTGCCTTTGTTCCCTCATGGTGCTGGGCACTCAGAGGAGGGGGTGATTTCTGTGACAGGGTCTGAGACTGGGAGATTTTGTGCTTGTAGACCACCAAGTCCATTCCCCATGAAAAACTGTCCCTTCCTTGTCTGCTCTCTGTACACAATGGCAGCAACCCCCCCAGTCCTAAAGGAGGGCCACGTGTTGGACATCTGAACAAAATAACAAATTAGGAAAAGACAACTGAAATGTTGTGTGGAAAATTCCACATTATTCTGGCCCACCAGCAAATGGTGGTTGGACCACCAGCAAGGACTAAAAAAAGGAAATAAATGGAAGAAATGACAGTGGTTGCCACAGCTCTCTTTAAGCAGGTGAGAAACTCAGTCTGAAAGCTGCAAAGATAACTACAGAAATGATATCATTCTCTCAGTGAGAGCCTGAAAAGCTCCTGTGCTCGCAGGGAGGTCAAGAAGTGAGAGCCCAGAGGATCATTTTGCTGTGTTTTTAATGCTTCATGGCACAGGGTCAGAAATCCCTATCCTGAGGTCGTGCTTGGGGCAGCATGGAGAGCAATCCTTTCTGCTGCTGGCAAGGCCCTGCTCAGGCTCTGCTCTTTCTCCCTCTCACAGAAGATTATCACAGCCCACTCCTCCTGCTCATCTTAAATCCACCCTGGGCACTGGCATTCAGCTTCCCTGGGATCACAGTGGCCCCAAGGACCTTCCCTGTGGTTTTCTGTCCAGGCTGCTGCCGTGTGGTGCAGCAAAGAGCCATCCAAAGCTACCCCTGGGCAGCATTTGGGGCAGGAAAACCCCTTACCCTGCCTATTGATGAGCAAGGACTAATATTTATTTTTAGCTCCACATTTAAATAGCACGAGTGAGGCAGAATGAGGGGCATCCAAACCTGTCTGATAACCAAGTACTGAGTCCCGTTTTTGTGGCACTAGCCCCTTGTCAATGCATCAGAGGGGAAACAGGGATAATAATTTGTCTCTGAACCTGCCCAGGAGATGGTTTGACCTAGAAGGAGTTTGACTTAGAAGAAGCTGAGAAGCACAGTTTGGAGGGCCTCCTAATGACTACATCTGTTTTAAATAGACATATTTTGACTATAGCTTCCATACCAAGCAGTCACTGGAGTCAAGTGATCACTTAAAAAGGCTGAGATCCAACTCTGCAGTGTTTTACAGTGGATTTAATAGCTAAGCCTTGCAGGAAGAAATACCACCCTGCAAGCACACAGCTGAAGCACGGGCATTTAATGAATGCTGCTCACTGCCCAAAGGTGAATTCACACTACAACACTTGCAAATGAACTATAATTGCTATTGTATCAAATTTGCATAAATATACCTCAAATGTTTATAAATCAATAGATATAAGCACATATTTAAAAGTAAAAGTACACATTTAAAAGTGACTATCAAAAGTGCACACATGCGGAGTTCTTGCATGCTGTAATTAATCCAAATAATCACATTTTGCCTTAGTAAATTAAATGTTATATGGATAAAATGTAGCTTGCCATCTAAGCACTAAAATACTGTTAGAAAGAAAGAAACAGGAGAGAGAAGGTGCCCGTGGAAGAACACGTAACTGAAATGTAGCTGCAGGATCCCATGCCATGGAATGACTAACAATAATGTAAATATTACTTTCAAACAAGCTAGCAGTTTTGGAGAACTTTCCACTTCTCTGTCTGGTACTCCAGTTTCAGCCTAGTGAGCTATAACTGCTCAGGATAAGCAGAAAGCAGTAAAAGAGCCTGTTAACCCTCTTGCCCATTTCAAAAAAGGTCTCTTCAGAGGCAATGAGAATTCCTTATTTCCTCCAGCTGGAATTTACTGGTGCTTCCCTGCCTTCATTTAATTAGAGCTAAATAACAACACCAACAACTGTCCCTGATAGTTTTTAAACTCTTTCCAACTAAGAAGCCCTTTGCTTATCAAGAGGTACAAAGAAGCACCAAGGAGAGCTGTGGGGTTTGGAATAAATTTCCTGGTGGGTCCCACTTTAAAGCTTTTATACACCTAAGAAATCCAGCCCTGGCTGAAAGGAAGTGATTAAAGTTTTTAAAGACTACAGAGATTTTTACACAGAGCAGTGTGATACTCAGGACCAATTAAATGTCATCTTAAGTACTTAAGCATTTTTTTTTGTGTGCACTAGGAATCAGTTAAGTGGATGGTGCCAAATTAAACTTACATTTGAATTGACTTAATTTCAAGAGATTATGCATCGTAATTTAAGGACGATTTCAGAAAGCTTTCAGTGGAGCAGCCTCTGTTAAGTTGGCTCCAGGAGCAGGGTGTTAAATCTGAAAAAGGAAAACACGCCAGGGCAATATGACATGCTTAAGAGCAAATAAGTGCAGTTAACAGCAACAAAAGTGTTGCAATTAAGCTCACAATAACGCAGGTGGCATCACATGAGGGCGTCTCAGCCAAGAGAGACTCAGGCTGCACAAGGACACTGAGAGAGTTTGTTCCATTTCAGGCAAGAGCAATAAACCCCAGGTTTTCCTTCTCCAACATGTGACAAGTTAATTTGCCACATGTAATAACATGATATAATAACTCACATGCCCTTCCTTTGATGAATGCTTTTCTCAAGCAAATAGGACTTGGACACATATTAGCGACAAGGCGATATAATAAAACTTTTTGGAAATGAGGCAGGAGGTCTTGCAGCTGAAAAATTGGAGGGGAACTAGGGAGGCTTGGAATTTAATCCAGGTCTGGCATATTTTCCATACACTTCCAGCAAGTCCCTTGGGCACCAAAGCAAAAGTCAGGTGGCTGATAAAACTTTTCATAAATGCTTAGGTGCTCTTGGCACAAGCGTTTAATTAGAAAATAACGGCTAGATGGCTGACTAGACATAAACTAGGAGTGTAACCCTGGGCTAACACAACCCTGGTCACCCATCTCCATGCCCTCTTTTGGAATGGTGGTTGTTTTTTATCGGTTTTGTCATTTATTTCTCTGTTTATGTGGGTTGTGGCACTGACTGGGGCTAAAGAATGGTCCAAAAACTGGTGCACAACTTCCCACAGCTTCCTGTAGAAGGCAAACAGTGGGAATGGGCTGGCTTTGCTGGCCCCAATGTGCAGCTCCTCATCCCCACCTCACACTATAAGCAAGCAAATATTTGGGACAAAATACACCAGTGGCCATCTTTTTTCAAAATATTCTCAAGCAGCTTGACTTGTGCTTCTTGTGACAAAATCCACCATCAGGACCCTTGAGATCTGTCCCCAGCAGAGGGGAGAGCTGGCGTAGCTCCTTCCTGTGCCTGAGAAGATGTCACCTGCACCAACCCACCAACCCACCAACCAACCCACCAATTAACCAACCCACCAACCAACCAACCCACCAATCAACCCACCAACCAACCCACCAATTAACCAACCCACCAAACAACCCACCAATCAACCAACCAACCAACCCACCAATTAACCAACCCACCAACCAACCCACCAAACAACCAACCAACCCA
>VZTZ01030486.1:313191-352589 GCA_013400955.1 Drymodes brunneopygia | reverse complement strand
AAAAGAAAAGAAAAAAAAGAGGAGGTCGTACATAATTTACAGGATGCATAATGCATGTGAATCAAATGTGGAACAACTTTTAAGCAATTACGTTTGTGTTATGTGGTGTGGTTTGTAATTGGAAATAAATGGATGGGTTTTTCGGGAGGGGAAGTGGGGCTGGGGGGAGCGAGGCAGGGTTGGGGGGTGGAAGGGAGAAGGGCTGGCAAGGCAGAGTGGGGGCTGAGGGATGAGCAGGGGCTGAGGGATGGGCAGGGGCTGCTCTGGACACACTCCCAGGACAGATTCCCTGGATCCTGGTGAGAAAGGCAGCTCTGGTCCCGTTGGAGCAGCAGTGACCTCCACCCTGCTGCCCTCCCCTGCCCTGGAGTGGCTGCTGACCCTGCTGGCCCAGGGGAGCACTCCTTGCTCCTTTCTGCTAAAAATTAATATTATGATAGTGGCCATGAGCAAATTGGGAGTGGCAGGGTAAAAAAAAACAAAACAAAAAACCAAAAAAACACAAACCAACAAAAAGAAATCAGACTAAGATATGTAATCTTCCCTGCAGTGCTGCACAGATGTCACTTTCAAGAATTGCAGGGGAGAGAGGTGGAGGAAGGGTTTTCTCTTCTTCTGTCTGTTTTGCAAATTGAAGCCCACGAAAGCCATGGGAGTCAATGGAGTCACTCCAGCAGAGCCTTTAGCCTTTTCTTTTCCTGTCAAATGAAAGGAGGAAAGCAGGAAGAGGTTTTTTTAGCACTCCATTTCCTTTCTCCTCCGAAGCCCCCACAGAGAGCAGGTCTCAGTGCCTGTATCAGTGCCCCAGCCCTGAGCCCCGCTGCTCTTGAGGCTGTGTAAATGGACAGTCACAACACAACGGAGAGCCTGGAAGCTGTCACCCCCTCACAAAGGTACCCTGGCCCTCCCCACACTGTGGGGTTTGTTTCCAGCCTGCAGGACACAAGAGGCCCTTCTCTGTGCCAGTCTCAGGAACGCTGCTGACTTCCCACTGCCCTTGGCTATCTTGTTTTTAATTTAAGAACCATGCAAGTGCACTTAAACATCATTGTTTGCTGGTGTCATTGTTATCAAAGCAAGTAAAGACATCAGCATCTGCATTGTCCTCGGGTTTTATTTCCATTGTGCCAGGCTACAATGGGACTTTGAGCATCCAGTTCTTGACTACAGGCACCATTCAACAGGAAATTGATTTCCATGGGTGACAGGCGTGGAGGCTCCGTGGGTGAGGCAGCACCAACCTGCTGTGGGTCTCTATCCCTTTTCTTCTCTCTATCCCTTTTCGTCTCTTCTCTATCCCATCCCTTTTCTTCTCCCCTCTATCCCATCCCTTTTCTTCTCCTCTATATCGCTTTTCTTCTCTCTATTCCTTTTCTTTTCCTCTCCATCTCTTTTCTTCTTCTGTCTATCCCTTTTCTTCTCCTCTCCATCCCTTTGCCTCCCAGGCTGGGGCTCCCAAACCCCACTTGCCTCATGCTGAACCCCCACATCTGCCCCCTGAGCATTAAGATGTTGGTGCTGGGATGGGATCAGTGCTCCCCATGAGCTGTACCTGCCCCCAAATTAGGGAAGCACTGAGGGAAGAGACAAGCACGTGTGGGATGAGGGGGCAGGGGTTTTTACTCAGAAAACAGACGGTGCATCACCACGGACAGGAGCCTTAAGGGCAAAATACAGAGCTTGTCACTTCCCGTTTGTCTGGGCTGGGAGAAGAGGCATTTCCAGGCTCTGCATGGTGATAGCTGTAACAAGCTGAGTTGAGGGACTTCAATCCATGCCCAGCTATGAGTGTGGACACTGATGAGAAAACTTATGTGTGCCTGCTCAAATTCATTTCATCCAAACAGACACTGAGCTCATTCAGAAATACAGCTGGCATGAAAAGCCTTTGAGAATACAAAATACACATGAGGGTGTTCAGTTTTCAGTCAGGGTTATGCCATTTTTAATGGCCATGTACTTACCCTGTCTGGTGCATTTATTCATTTTTGTGCCAAACTAGATTCAATGATTTTCATCATTTTTTTTCACCTCTGTTGACATTGTCTGACAAGACTGTTCAGACTCAAACTGCTGAGGAAAAAATAAACTTTGGTGCCAGATTTTGAGCCATCAGCAGTGTTCACTCTCATCTTTATTCTATTATTCTGTTGCAAAGGAACTTTCAGCTCAATGGAAAGAAAACAACTCCAGCTCTTTTTTTTTCTTTTTCCCCTTCTCCTTTTTTCCATCTTGTGATCTTAACCCAGCTGGCGGGGGAGCAAATTCCCATGTGAGGCATGTGGGTGGAGCCCAATTGTGTGAGCTCCGTGCTTTCAGAGTGTTTGGCATGGGTCCCCTCGCTGGCTTTGTTCTCCATGGCCGGACACAGGGGGAAGCCACATTCAGCACATTCACAGCTGCCACCTGTTGCTGTGCTCTGCTTCAGAGGAACCCCAAACCTGGGGAGTCTGTGCCCTGGCTCTCTATCTCCAGGGGAGTTTGATGTATCTGGGATGGGCATTTGTCCCCACGTCCTCCTGGCTTTTGCAGGACATTGATGCTGGTGGCTGAGGAGTCTCACTGTGCCCTTGATCTCCAGGCAAGTTGGATGTGTCTGGGATGTGCATTTGTCCCCACGGTTTCCTTGATGCTGGTGGGTTTGGGAGTCCGGATGGAGGAGAAATCCTTAGTGCAACCTGAGCTCTGCTTTGGTGCACTGGGAGGGGTTTTCCAGCTCCATTTGATGTGGTTCTCTTGAAGACAAACTCTTCCTGCTTAATTCACCGAAATCAGAAATTTCCCTGCCACAGACTACTCAAAAAATCTTAACTATGTCAAGCCTGAGTACCAGGAATAGCCAGAAAATGCAAAAAAAATAAAGGACTTCCTAACCTTGCCAATGACATTTGTAGGACCATCACCAGATTTCTCCCCTCCTTGCACAGCAGAGCTGAAATTGATCTCCATTCCTGTGCACTTTCCTGTTCATATGTAAAGCACAAGGAGGAAAAAAAAAAGCAGCATCTCACTAATGCAGCTAATTCTCAGTATCTTGAAGCAATTGACACAAGTACATAAATTAACTCATCATTTTATATCACATACTTGAGGCAAATGTGCTATTTGGAGTACCTCTTGGTAAGAATAAGCAATTTAAGATCCATTAGTATTTGGAATATTCTGTTTCATTAAAACCACAGTCATCTCTAAATGCAGATGAGTGGAGAGAATCTATCAGCCTCGTGGTTGTACCAGACAAACTTAAAAACACTTTATATTGCAGGATGCTGTGAGAGGGTTTTAACACAAATACAAGGCAGGCCTTAGGTTTCCAAAAGAGGGTTCTCCTGCCTTGGGTTGAAGTTTCTCGTAGCTTTCATGAGTTTGAAAATTACAATGTGGGTTGGAGGGAGGAAGCAATTCTGGTGTACAAATTTTAAGCTTTTAATACAACACCAGAGTGGTTTTGCACAACACTATCTGCTACTTGCATACCAAAATTCATTCTCCTTTATTTATGGCCTCAGTGTCTGACATTATGGGAGAGCTGGAATTTTTTAAAATAATAAATACTTATCCTCTGTTTTCATTCAAAATTTCCAAATAAATCAGGACCCCTTTGCCCTGGGCTTGACCTGTAGAACTTTAAGATCAAATCAGTTTCATTTACGACACTGTGCTCTCAGAAGTTTTATAAAAAATATAAAAGGAATGGCTTCAGATTTTAATTGTGACAAATATGTAGCACATTACACAAAATATTTACTTCAATGATTTTTTAAACACTTACTGTACAGACCAAGGAAAGAATCCTGAAAAACTTCTGGAAAAAAAAAGAATGTTCTTTTTCTCCTCAGTTCAGTCACATTCAACTCTCAAGAAGTTCCTCAACTTAAAAAAAGCTATTTTTGTCTGAGCAGTAAAGGTAGAAATGTTACAGAAGTCACAGGAATTTCTGGGAAAACGAAATCCTTTCACTGCGCCGCCTAATTTAGTCTTAAGTCTTCCCCAAATGTTGAAGCGCCCTTTCAGGGCCACAATTCACACAAAACTGGAAGGCCTGCAGATGGTGGCTGTGGCTGAACGGGAGATGAGCACGATTTCACTGCTGAGGGAGGAAGAGTTGGGTCCTGGCTGACACAGAGCACAACCTGCCTTCCACCCTTCCCCAAGGGCCCAGCCCAGCCTTCCCAGGAGCCACTGACTCAGGAGAAGCTGCCATTCCAACAAAGGAACTGATCAATACACAAAAATGCCTGTAGTGATGGGAGGAGTGTCCTGAGAGGCTGTTGCCACACAATTTTCTTCCCTTGGGAGAAAAATCACCTCCTGATTGACAAAATTCACATGATAAAACCTCATGTCCTGCTGAAATGGCAACACAGAGCTGAGCTGAAGTCACTGCTACTCTGGCTCACAGGCTTGGGGACAGAAATGTCAAAAAGAGCAGGTGCCCTGGCTAAGAGGATGGAATGTATCCCATGACCACTCTATATCCATCTTGTGGCTTAGGTCACGGCTAGACTGACTCCAGAAAAGCCAAAAAATAATTTCAATAATCAAACAAAGGTGCTGCATTCTGGTGAATCAGGATTAGAGCTCTGCAGCTGTAGGGGAGATACTTTATAATGAAGCCAGCACCCTCCAGCAGGTCTCAGCTGGAGGTACCAGCAGTCTCAGGCAAAAACTGGTTTGAAATCAGCCTTGCCTCTGGCTGAATAGCTCTGCTGGTGATGAGGAAAAGTCTGTGTGCTTCTATGGCTCCCACACAGCAGAAGCCCACCTAGAATACCTGAACATGTGGGCCTAATACATCTTTATTTTCTTGCTTTTCATTTCTCTGCAAGATTTATGATTATGAAAAAAAAAAGAAAAAGAGGGCTATTTACAGGAATGGCTGTAAAATTGACCGTTAATTTTCTGCTCAAATGCATGGACACAGTGCAAAATGATCCTTAAATGACAGGGCAGAAGTCAGGTTAAATCTGAAATTCCTGTGCTGTTCACTTTTCTAGGTTGCCAATCCATGGATAGAGGTAAGAGCTGGGTAGATCCTTGTCAGGAACAAGGCCTGGCCTGGCTGGATTTGAATAAGTTTGCAAAAACCGTTGGCCTAAAAGCTGAGGCTAAGTGGGATCTTCCACCTGCCTCATAAGCATTCCACATCAATATCTCTGATAAATGTCTAGAAGATTTGAACACTGAAATAATACCAAGGGTGCTGAATCAAGATGTGACAACAGTTCCTGAGAGTGGCTATTTTTGTAATACTTTATCTTGTAATTGTCCTTTTTTTTAATGTCTGCTTGTGCAGGAAGAGCAGCAAAGTCCTTTGATGTTGAGCAGCTTTCAGTGCAGTTGGTTATTTATTTCCCTGGAGCTACGCAGTGTTTCTGCACCAGGGTGAGACTGAGGTTTGTTTCAGCAGAATTCCACACTGCTATTATTTTTAAAATCATGTCTGATGTCAGTTTACCCTGGCTGACAGAAATGACCCCCTTTCCCATCTCTGCATTCTTACCCAGTCTGGCCAGCAATAACTGGAATTTGAGAGCACACACAGGTATAAATTCAGTCAATTAAATTTGGGGTTTGGCAGTTTCTTGGCCACAACCTGTGGAGTCCACTGGCCCGAAATGAGAGTGACAGAGCAGCTTGCCATTCTTAGAGCTCCTATTTTAGACACTTCAAAATCAATGCACCTTCTTACCTTGCTGCTTCATACTTGGTTCGGATTTAAAAGAGATCTTGGCAACTCTGAGAGCCATGAAACATTTTGAAGTGATTAATAAGGCTGCACACTTAGAGCAAAGGATGACTCCTGCAGGACTCTGTACATTCCACCTTAGCATCAGATAACAATTCATCCCAGTAAAGTAAAGAACTAGCAGATTTTTCCTATGCATCTGTAAGAAAGTCCAAATAGCAGGAATAACAATGAAGTGCTTAAACACACAATATTTTTAGATTAAAAGAAACAGCGTTTTAAAGAAATATGGATTTTATGAGTCTCTGCTCAGGTCTCCAAATCACAGTTTGACCTGTCTGAACATATGCAAAATTAACCTGTCTTTTCATTTTCCCATGATCTCCTCAGCTGCTTTGGTGCCCTTCCCCCTGCAGAGCCCATCCCCTGTACATCTCAGTGCCCCTGACACAGGAGTTGTGCATCTTCAGGCCACCTCTGGGTGTCAAGGTGTGACAGCCAAATCTCACAGCACCTCTGGTGCCACAGCCCTGTCACCTGGAGCTGCCTCTGTGCCAGCCCGTGTCCAGCAGCTCCCTGGGCACAGGACAGGGAGCCGGCTCCTGTCCCTCGCAGCTGGCCCGTGCCTGCTGTGTGCAGCCAGGGACACACACCACTAAAGGCAGCATAGCAGGTCTGGCTGCAGGCTGGCAGCACCTGCTCGGGCTGGGCAGTGCCACACAGCTTTGTGCTGCTCCCAGGGATCACTGCAGGGGTGGCTCTCACTGCTGGGACCTGTCACACGCTCCCTTTTCCCCTTCTATGTCCTTTATTGAGGAAACCCCACTGTTGCTTTCCATGCCACCTCTGTGACTTTTTTTTTTCCTCTTCTAATGCATTTCTTTGCTGTAATTTTGGATAAATTTTCTCCCTTGCTTCTCTTATGTTTTTTACAAAGACAGTCCTGGCCACTTGGTCATACCAGGGGCAGAGTTGCCCTTGTTCCCTTAGAGCTGCAGTCTCTCACACTGGAGAAGACTCTATCCTCAGATAGAGTGTTTCTATGGCTCCCACACAGCAGAAGCCCACCTAGAATACCTGAACATGTGGGCCTAATACATCTTTATTTTCTTGCTTTTCATTTCTCTGCAAGATTTATTAAAAAAAAAGAAAAAGAGGGCTATTTATAAGAATGGCTGTAAAATTGACCGTTAATTTTCTGCTCAAATGCATGGACACAGTGCAAAATGATCCTTAAATGACAGGGCAGAAGTCAGGTTAAATCTGAAATTCCTGTGCTGTTCACTTTTCTAGGTTGCCAATCCATGGATAGAGGTAAGAGCTGGGTAGATCCTTGTCAGGAACAAGGCCTGGCCTGGCTGGATTTGAATAAGTTTGCAAAAACCGTTGGCCTAAAATTTGCCACTGCTGCTTTTGTGCCCCGTGCAGCATTTCTCCTTCCTCCCTTTGGGAACAGCAGTCACCATCAGCAGTTACTTGACCACAAACCTGTGCAGCCCATGGGCCTGAAATGAGACCAATACAGCAGCTTGCAGTTCCTAGAGCTCCTGATTTAGGCTCTCTCCAGACTCAAGTGGACTTTCTTACTTTGTTGCTTCTCATGTTTTGAGAGATTTTGGCAAGAGATCTTTGTTGTGTGTGAGGAAGTGAAAGCACTCACTGTGATAGCAGCACTGCCTCACCCAAACAGGCCAAGAGACAGGCAACTCTGAGCTAGTCAAACTGCTGAGGTTGGAACAGATTCATAAAAACATCTGTATTTATTTATTTGTGTATCCATTTCCCATCCTCATGTCTCCCCCTCTCTGGTAACCTGATATTCATGTGAGCCTATTCCTTTGTTGCGTTTTTGCTTCGCTTCCTGTCAAATTATTTCATTTTATTTAGCTTCACCTGTCAAAATACATGAGCTAATTCTCTCTGTGATGACCTGCCACTGCTGCTTAGTCTCCAGTGACAGGATGCAGCAAGAGCATGCCTGCAGAGCCTGTGCCATGGGAATCACCTGGGCATCTTTACATGCACACAACAGAGAGGGCAGAGCCAGACTGAAATGCCCTGAACTAGCTCAGCTCTTCTCTCAGGTGCTGCCAGACAAGAAACCTCCTCTGCCCACAACATGGTCCTTTGACACCTTTCATCTCTGGGCTGCCAAATGTTCCATGTGCAGAGTCCAACACTGGATGCCACCACCTCTCTGAGTTTATCCCTCAAATGAAACTTCCTCTGGGGGGAGGTTTTGGGGAGTAAAACAACATTCTGGTGTGTTGGGTTACACTGTGTGTGTAATAGAAAAGCAGGCCTGCAAGGCCCAGAGCTGAGCCTCTTCCGCAGGCCCAGAGGTGACCAGGAGACACATCCAGGGCACCAGGGATGGACATGGGAAAAGAGGATCATGGATTTGTGGCCTTGTGCACCCATTGTGGGAGAGGATTGGACTTGGGGACCTTCTAGGATATTGTTTATCTTTCCTGTTTATGTGATGGCACACCCTGGGTGTGGGATGGGATAAAGGGAATTTTCACTGAGTAGTGGTGGACAGTGGTCATAGGGCAGTGGCCATGGGGCAGTGGCCATAAGGGAGTAGCCATGGGGCAGTGGCCATGGGGCAGTGGCCATGGGGCAGTAGCCATGGGGCAGTGGCCATGGGGCAGTGGCCATAGGGCAGTGGCCATAGGGCAGTGGCCATGGGGCAGTGGCCATAGGGCAGTGGTCATAGGGCAGTGGCCATGGGGCAGTGGCCATAGGGCAGTAGCCATAGGGCAGTGGCAATAGGGCAGTGGCCATGGGGCACTGGTCATAGGGCAGTGGCCATGGGGCAGTGGCCATGGCAGTAGCCATATTAGCAGCCATAGGAGCAGTAGCAAGTAGTCACAGAGTGGTCTGTAGTAGTCTCAGTCTCTGTCTGTATAATAAAGAACTTTGCACATCACCATCTCATCTGAGAAGTCCGATGCCCCTGCGGTGAAATACTGCACTGGTGTAATGTATGTTCTGAAATAATTCCTTATTCTGTGAATTGACTGCATACAACCTGACTAAAGGCAGCTGCAAAGGAAGGAACTCTCTGTAATGCTGTGGTATTTATTGTTGTCATTTTTACTGCTGTGATGCTGCTGGTTATAATTGATCTGACTCCTCGGGCAATGTGCAGAGCTGCCATAGCTCCATGTCCCCTTGCAGCACAGGAAGCCCTTGCCTGGCCAGTCCCATGGTTGTCCAGCAAGCCATCACTTGCACTGGGAGTGGTGAAATGCAAAGCCAGGGCATCTTGAGTAAACAGATCCCTCTTTCATCTCCCCTGCAGAAGGGGGTGAGTGAGAATTGGTGTTACACAAGGCTGCGTTGATGCTGTTCAAAGTGATGAGTTTTACCCTTAATGTTATAGTGAGGGAGCCCATGTGGTGGCCAGTGATTGATTCCCTTCACAAAGCTCATTTTCACTCAGCAGTGGTGAGTTTCAGAAGGGTGAGAATAACAGATATTGCCTAAGTTCTCTCTCACAGGTTTTCCACTGTCCTGTGGAAATCAAAAGGTGATTAATTCCTCTAACAGCTTTTGTAGTGCTCTGGAAAAGTTGCCATAAAGTGGAAGCTGCTGCACATTTACCTGTAGGAGCCAAAATCCATAATGGGTCGTCTTTAACAGTGAAAACTGAGAATATTGCATCAGCAAAGAACTGGAAGAATGTCTGTAAGGAAACAGGAACAAGGCTCTCAGCAGGGATTCAGGACCTCCACAGGACCAGGAATGAACAGGTCTATGTTCACCTTGAAGAAACAGAATCAGAGCTGGGGCTTTGGAAGGATTCTTGTCTGACCTCACAGAGGCAGTTACGCAACCTGAATAAGGAAGAATAGATAGCTCACGTTACCTGTTAAAATAGGGAAGTGCTCCTCTTCGGGAGGTTTAGCTGAGGTCTTTCTAAGCATGAACTGGCTTTTAAAAAGGACAAAACACACAGATTGCCCGAGATCCCAGAGGGGTGAAGGAAACACCTGCTGGGGGCAGTTTGTCAGGAGAGCTCTGTGCTCTGTGGTGGCTGAGGCAGGAGCATCCCTCTGTCTGAGGGGGTCAGATGAACAGCCTGCTCCTCCTCACCAGTGGTACCAGGCTCAGAGGCAGCAGGGCTGGGTGAGGGCACTGTGATCCCCCATCCTCTCCCTGTTCCACACTTGCAGCAGCTGCTCACCCCCTGCCCCTGCAGAGCCTCGCAGGGTGCGTGGTGCCCGTAGGAAATGGGAGTAATTAACGGGGAGCCTCAATTAAGCAGCTCCCCAGACAGCCCTGGATGAGCCTGTCCCAGCAAGAGCAGCCAGGCCCAGGGGCTCTGCAGGGTGGATTTGTGATGTGCAGCTGCTTCAAAGGTGTTTGTGGAATGCTGGATTTTCCTCCTCCCTGTGGGACATGCCCTTTTGAGTACCACACACATGGGGTGCAGCCAGGGGGGCACAAAACAGAGGATGTGAATGCCATCCTTTTTATACAGACCTGTTTTTATACATTACAGTTTACCAGGGAGCAAGAATAGACAAGGGAGAAAAGGTCTCCACCTTCATAAAAATCATGAGGGCTTTGGCTGACATGACACTGGTTTGCTCCTGAAGTAAAATTTGGGCACCGTTCAGCTTGGCTCTCATTTCTGTTTATGTAGGACAACACTTAGAGAGCCAGCACAACATTTTGTGCCTTTTCTTCTTCCCCAGTGAGTCTTCAGTGTGGAATTTACATGGTGGCCAGAACTTTGGCAGCCTTTTCCCAGCGGTATATTTCTGCAGGAATATACAGATCTGAAAAGATAAACCATTTATTCCCATTAAGAGTACTTAGGGAGAAAAAAAAAAAGTGTTGCTAAATTCAGTATCATTACACTCTGTATGTTAGGTTTTTTTTTATTCCCCCCCAGGCCTTTTATTCTCCAGCTGTTTTCTTATGAACTGTGCTCCTAAACTTCCAGCCATGGTGGCAAGGGGACATCAGCCTGAGCTGTGTCTGAGGTCAGGCCACAGAAACTGTGCTGATTTCTTGCAGGGAGGCAGTGCTGCTTTCAGTAATTTCACACCTTTGGCAACACGTGGTCACCAGGTTGACTTCTGCAGAAAGAGCACCCAGAGTTCGCAGAACTGTACATAAATAATCTTATACTCAGTGATTAGAGGAGCAACAGTGTTCACTGCAGAACAACATTCAGCTGGACAACTTCTTGATAAAATGATCCTGGGAGGCACTTTTGGAGTGGGTTTGGGCAGGAGGTGCACCCCTTGCAAGGTGGCATTCAAAGGAGGAGATGAGACATTTAATAAATTCAGAAGTTCCAGATATTTTAGGAAAGGTTTTTACTGGCTGACAGTAGGGCAATGTTTGCATAATTGCCCAAGCATGCAGCCTTTGAATAATAATAATAATTGCTGTTCTCTGAGATACACTTTGTTTTCAGAAGTGTCCTGAAATCAGCTCAATTTCACAGTTACTTCGAAACAAAAATAATCATGAGGACAGAAATTAAAATCTATTACTGGCAATTTGTGCTAAGGAACTAAACATCCCCTAAAGCTAGACAACTCCAACCATTTCAGATTGGTTATCCTCTCTGTATCACTATTAGGCCTGAGATCTGCTCTAATCCCATTCTTTTGCTGTCTTCCATCATGCTAGAGATATTCTAGGTCTTAGACAATGTGTATATTCAATAAATGTAATTAAAATGTAACTACAACTATCTTTTTCATTTTCCTTATCACAGAAAAAAATTACATATTGAACCCTAACAAACTTCATGGATGTGTTTCTCATTTTGAGTCTTGTGCAGTATCCACTGAAGACAAATAGGATAATTTCCCATGAATACTGGTACAGATAATACAGCAGCATAAAAAAAAGCCCATTTAAAAATTGCAGGAATGGAAGAATCTCTTTGACTGAAGATGTGCAATGCCCAAATCACTGAGGAACCTACTCATCAGCTTTCATCCTTCCTGATAACACCACCCAAAGGAAGAGAAGCTTCTTTTCTCTGTTCTATCTGTGTTTTGAGCTGCCTAGAAAATGGTAACTACAATTCATCTTTCCATACATTTGTTCCTTCCAAACAGAGCAAATGGCCAGACCAGCCATTGTTAAGCCATTTTTGGGGGATCACCTTTGGAAGCTCCTGAGGTTTATTTGTTCACCTCATCTGGCAATAGTTCATCAGCAAAGCATTTCTGAAAGAACGACAGAGCATCTTTTTGTGGTGCTGGAACTGAGAAAGCAAAGCCAGGTACCAGAGCTCTGTGCCTGCCCTCCTTCCTTTTGTGAGCAGTTACAGCACCAGGCAGCACCACCAAGTCCTGCCAGGCTTGGAGGGAGTCACCAAAGTGTCCTTCAGGCAGTGGGGAAGGATCTGACAGAGGCTTAGAACCAGAGGGAGTGAGAGAGACAACATCGACCCCAGTGCTGAGCAATCAGGGAAGATGAACACTATGATCTGTGCCTTCTTGGCCACATTCAGTTCCCACTGACACTTCCTGGGCTTCCACCAGTGTGACCAAGGGTGGGATGTGCTCCTCCTCTGCTGTTCTGTCCCTGTAAAGAGCTGAGATGATGCTGTCCTCTCCCCCAGGGCTGAGGGCCAGCCTGCTGATGCCACTTATGCCATTTATCAAACCCATCAAGGAGGAAAATGTTGCAGTAGGTGTGACCAAGTGTTCAGTGTGAGGTGTGCTGTCAGTCAGCTGCATGGCTTGGCTCCACTCCAAATCAGCTGGTATTTTGACCCCAAATGGGGGTCAAAAAGAGAGCACTTGGCGATGAATCCCAGCATGTTTCTGCATTCCTCACCCACCTTCATTTCGCAGCTTTGCTGCAAAAAGCTGAAAAGAAAAAGAAATGGTTCGAGCCCAAAGCCAGTTTTGACAATGTAAATGCACAGCCATTTATATGTTCAAGAATTCAAATCTGCAATTTCCAAAAAATGGAATGATGCCATTCCCATATTCTATGTGGCTAAATTGATTGTTAGGAAATTGTAAATAAGGATGACTCAGGAGCACTTCATGGAAAGACACTGACATTTCCTCCGTGGTTTATTGCCATCCTCTGGTCCAAACTGGAGTGAGCTCATATTCTCAGTGTTCTCAGCTTAGTTTGTCTCTTGCCATAAGAAGGAGTTTTGCTTTAGGAAAACCTCAGGAAGTGGTGTGAGGATCTTACTCATTTATTTCTCCTAGGAAATACATTCTCTTTCGGTCTCCTTAGAGGGATGAGTCTTTGTAGGCAGGTCCAGCACTGCCAGGGGAGGGGAAAACCAATCATTTCCAGCTTCATGATTGTGGTTTCAGGAATCATCTTGGCTGGGCACTAGCATTACTCTCTGTATGTGTGTCTGAGGGAGCATAGGTTCTCAAAATAAGCAAAAGGCAAATTCAAAGAAGAGAATAATCTCTTCTAATCAAAGAAGAGAGACATCTCTAATGTCCTCAGTGAGTAGGACAAGAAAAGGGCTTACCTGCAGCTAGAGGTGCTAAGAAACAGCAAAGGTATTTTTGAATCTTCTCAGAATCCCTGAGAATTTTCTCAGAATCCCTGAAAAATCTGTCTGATGAAGTGTGGGGTGCCTGTTGGTGGAGGGGCTGGACAAGGCACTGATCCTGGGGAGATGCAGATATTAAAGACAGAATAAATAACATTTTTGAAGCCATTCCACCCCTGTGAGTGACAAAAAAACCCATTTTACTTTATTTTTTTTGGTTCCTGAGATCTTCCAGCACCGAGAGTAGTGACAGATTTTCTTGGTTTTTCCTGCCTCATGCCACATGAGAGTACACCAAAAGCAGCAAGGAAAACAGAGGGAGAATGTAGCCTTAGAGCATGAAACATGGAAAATAAGGATTTGCTGATGGCCTGAGAGCCATCCTTCAGTCTCCAGGTGAGATGCTGGGCCTTGGCAGGCATGCAGGCAGCTCCTGTGTGACTGCCTGACACCAGATCAGCTGTGGCACAACCAGCCCGTGGGTCATCCCGATCGTTCAGGGATTCACAAACTTCATGAGCAATTATTTAGCAACACCCAATAATTTATAATTAAAAACAAATGCAGGTAACGTGGGGAACAGCTGACAGAGTTCAGGAGTAAAGGCACCAGCTGAAAAAATGAACACCAGAGCCTGAGAGAGGCTGGAAATGTGGATTGAGACAGGCTCCACATGAAGCGATGGCTGCCAGAGTTGCATTCGTACAGCAAGAACTTTTCATTTTAGTGCCCTTTTAAAGGAACTGAAAATATCCACTAACCCTGAGAACAAACATATCATTTTAAAGCAGAATAGGCCTGTAAGACTTCTTAACACTTGTTCGTTGATTATATTAATGCCAGAATATATTAAAGAAGTGCAATATAAATTTGATTTTAATTGTTTTGTACACACGCCAGTGAAAAGGAACTGATTGGATACAGTTCACAGGCAGTATGTTAATACGTTATTTTCATATGATGATAGTTTTGCATAATCTTTCTTTTTCCAAGATTTAGAAGAACCTGTTGTTAACCAAAGCACAGGAGAGAGGAAGAATACAATTTACATAAAATCGGCTACCCTACACATTAATTAGTAATGTGGCTGAGCGGAAGGTGTGTTCACTTAGTAGAAAGTACACTTTATAATTTATACACCAGCTGTTTCAGTGCTTTCTAGTCCATTTTCCTCCCTGCCTGCCTCTAATGAAATCGTGTTACTGGAGAATTGACTGGGGTGAATTGAGATTTTAATCCCATTGACGCTGCTCTATGGAAAGGCACACTGGTGGGAACTTTTAATGGAAGGTCTGTAATCAGAAGACACTTGTATTCAGTCCCCCACTATAATGACTCTCATCAAATGTTAAAGCCCAGGCAGTGTGCAGAAGGCTAGAATTTCAAGGTTTTTGACCAACCCCATTTGAGGCATTCCTCTGGGAGTGTGTGATTACTCAAGTTTAGCAGTTTATTGCCTCATCTTTCAATATCCAGTGAAGCACAAAATTCTCATCTAGGTTGCTCTTTTTACTTAAAGAACAGGCCAAAATAGACTGCAGAGCTACTAGCACTGTCATTGAGGTTAATTCTTGCTTCTCAGTTAACAGGAGATCAATGGAAAAGCTTTAAAATATTAGAACACAAATGCTGCTTCGTCTCTAAAATTGCTCAGCAGCCTTTGTGAAAATTCTGGTTCTTCTCAGCACACTTTTCCAACACATTTATTTATCACCAATTGCTTTTTTAAGGCTGAGAGTAACATTAATTGAGAGGTGGTGCTGTTCTGCAAAGGAGGATGTAAACATGTATTAAAATCCAGCAGAGCGAACAGTTTTCCTATTCCCCAAACTTTGCAGTCAAGAAAAGTACAGTCATTAAAAGAGAGGTGGTCAAAAAGCAAGCTGAATTGGGAGTTAATGGGACTCATTATGTCGGCTGCATGTTAGTAATGTCTCCTTCTCTACCAGAAAAACAAGCAGAAATAGACACAGAAAAGCAAAACCCACTTAAACAAATGCCTGTTAAAATCCCTGTGAGGAGAATGCATTTGCTCTGAACAGACACAAACACATCAATTAATACAGTGGAAGCCACTTATACAAATACATGTTAAGAAATAAACTGGGAAAATGAAGGAACTTCTGACAAAAGATGTCAGATGCTGTTGAAAGGAATAAATCTATTTAAAAGACAACATATTTGTCAAATGCAGCAAGTCAAAATAGAAGGAATAATAGGAAGAATGCCTCTGAAGAATTAATGTTAAAGAATAAAAAAATCTTTCCCTTCCTTCTTCTTTTCCTCCTCCCCAAAAAGGAATCAAGATGAGAGTTTCTTTAATAAGCATTTCTCTGGCAACTTAATGAATACATTTGAATGACTTTCCTTATTCCCTGTTCCTTTCTTATTGAATTGGTCAGACAAAGGTCTAATTTGGGAGTTTTTTTACTTAAAGGAGCTCTTTCTTTCTGATACTTCTTTCGGGCCAGCATGGGTTCAGGATTTTCCGCTCCTTATGCAATTCACTCCCTCTGGTCCCTTTCTTATTTTAGTTATTTCAAAAAATGTTAGGATCCACTTGTTCTTAGAGGTTCCTTTTTTATGGCTTCCAATCTGAATAGGTGCCTACATTCTCACATTCCCTGCAGAATTCATGGCAGTTATTGTATATGTGCTATAATTCATACAGCAAGGACCACAATGCAGCTTCTCACCAGAATATGTTTGTGTGCATTTTTCAGGGCTTGTTTCATGCTTATTTAATTTCAGGGTTTAAATTAATCTGTATTAGATTTTTTTTTCTGTGAAAGGCACTAGGCAAGTGGCTTTCAGGAGGTCTTTCTTTAGGCTTTTAGATTTCCCACTCAAATTTGATGGATTAAAGTATGCCAAGTGTCCAGATTTGAAGGGAACATCCAAACCTCAGATTCCTTTAGAGTTTCTGTTGCAAGCAATGAATGCCTTTTGTTATATCAGCCCTGATTTTTCTGGGCTTTCTCCTGCTTCCTTTTACCAGCCTCCTGTCCACTTCTTTGAGAGTTTTCTCACTCTCCACCCTGGCAAGCCCAGCTCTGTTCCCAGCAAGCTTTCTGCTGGTGTCTCTCAGGGGTGCTGATCCCTTCATCAATGATCTGCATGCTCCACAGGCACATTAATTTATCTCTTCAGCACCTATATTGGGCATGGAATATTACATCAGCCTGGCAGGGAGAGAGCTGAAACTGAGACAAGCAACTGAGTCACCCAAGGGCACTCAGGAAATTGGCTGAAGGGCCAGAAATTTCATCCTGGCTTTCATTTCTTAAACACAGATAGCACTGAGTAAGTTTCCTAAGTGGCCCTAATCCACCCAAAAGAGCAAGATGCAAATTCAGACGTTCTGAAGTTGTGCCTAACCACAAAATACCAGTGTCTTACTATGTGAGCTATCTTGTCTAGCTCTTCAGAAGAAAACAGCTTAGCAACTAATAAGTAAGGCCATTAAAAGCAGATTAAATGTGAGGAAATGTGAGAGATTCATTCTGTAAGGGGCAAGGAGGCTCCTGAGCACAGACCAGCACTCCACACTTACCTTTCTTGTTGAAGCTGACCTAGTTATGAGCTCTCCATTTTGAAAAGGACACACCAAAGAAAACGTGGAGGCTGTTGTGAGATGAGAGTTGGTCAGAGCGGAAAGAAAAAGATGCATCAGCACAATAAAATAATTGGGGAGGCAGTAGCATGGCTGGAAAGGACTGAAAGGAGCCCTGGATCATGAATGCATCAAGGAATCAGCAATACCATGACCAAAACTAAAGAGTGAGAAGTTTGCAAGGTGTAAATAGAGTTGTCGTGTAAGAAAGGAAGGGGAGAAGGAAAATATGTTTCAATCAACAAAAAACCAAACCAGGGATAGAAAGCATGTCTGATCTTTCAGGCCTCTCCAGCACCATCCCTCCAGGATGTTTACAGCATCTTTCTGCCCTTTGGTTAGGGGCAATCTGGATCACCAGACTAGAACTACAGAAAGAATGAACTCTGTTTTCTGATTAGAATTCAATCATGGGCATCTGCCAAATCCACTGTTTCTGCAGTGCCTTTTAAATGTGTCAGTCCCAGATTAATCTGACCATGCACTTATTCTAAAAGATCAAAAGATATAGGTCCAAATATTTTGTTTTGAAAATAAGAAACCCTCAAATTTTTGTTTCAACTGGTTTATGTTTCTTCACTCTGTTTGCTTCCATTGGTTACTTTTTGGAAATGTGGAGTGTGGCAAATTGCCCCTGGATTAAAGACAGCAAAACTCCAAAGGTGGTGGAGACAGAAGATATAAAGAAGTACTCGTATAACGGGAATGTGTCTGTCTTAAGTTGGTTTTTCTGATTTTTGCTAAGTCATGACTGCCTGTGTGCTATTTGATCTGCAAAACAGAGCAAAGAGGGTCGTAGGAATAACAAGACCTTCTGCTTCTAACAAAAATATTGCTGTTTATAGCAGGGAAGCCCTCTAAAATACATTTGCACAGCAGTTAGCACAAGGAGCCCTGGTCTTCAGTGATACAACAGTAATAACTGTCAATAACACTGTTTATGGACATTTTCTCTTTTCCACAATATAAGGGTGCTTTTCTAATCCACCAAGGCTATAAACCTGAACTATTGCACTATTTCTAAGGGCAGGAGTGAGAGCAGAGATCAGGCAGATGAAGCGTGAATTTTGTGATTTATCTGTTCATTGCCACCACCGCCTTCTTTCTGCACTGAGGCCACAAAGAGGGGATCACCAGTGCTTAACTCAAATGTAAATAAATATAACATCTTCTGGAGGCCCAAAAAGCAATAATCCCATTCAGACAGACATAAAAATTAGTATGAATGGGGAAGTAGAAGCTATCTACACTTCCTGTATAAGGCAGCTCTAGGGTAATTTAACAGGAAAAGTACAGCCTTTGTTCTGTGAAAAACCAACATAAGACAAACTAGGAAGAAAACACAGATATCTGTGGTAGGAGACAATCCCACGAGTCCCAGGGGATAAACCAGACAACCTGATGTGTCTCCTCTCAGACCAGAGCTATAGAGTCCATGGCATTAATGGATTTTTTGGCTTCTGGTAATCTTTAGTAGTTTAACACACCATATGTTTTTTTTCTCCAGCACAGACTGCCTTCCACAGCATGGTCCTAAGGAAAGGATAAAAAAATTCCAAATCTAGTACTGCTATTCAGAGAGAAAGAGCAAGTCAACAGTCAGAGAAGAAGGAAATGTCATTGAAATTTTGTTGTGTTGAATCATGAAAATGAGATCATACGCTACTATAATATATTGATTTTTTTTTGCATTTCCTGGGAGGATGCCATTTGAGGGAGACAAGGTGCTTTCTGTTTGCTTTTAGGCATTATTTAACACCAAGTTTTACTCTTCTATGTAAAAATCGAGTTGTGTGCCAGTAACCTGATGAGCCGACTTTTGCCATATCCACAGGGAAATAAAATGGTCATACAGCTCAGAGCTCCACAATTTGCAGTAAGTTTTCTTATGAATTCTTGTGACCTACAAAAAACACTTTTGCATGTGAATACCTTCAACAGATTGATCTGGTTTCCCTTAATATTTTATGACCACGTATGTTTAACAGGGAAGATGCTTATAGTGATAGTATTTTATACCCTTTAATTACACAGTAAATATTCCAATTGCAGCTCCATGGTTTCTTACAGGAAAGAGCAATAGCGTGACTGAAGCAAGGAATAGGTTATTCACTCCCTGCACAGAACAGAAGACACAGCATTAGGAGGAAACTGTTTTCTTTGAAGTTTCAATAATGAAGATGCCCATGCAAGTCAAACACACAGCACAGCAAGTTTCAACTGTTCAGGCTACAGCTGGCTTTTCCCCAGGAGTTTCAGTACCAAAAATATCCCTTTTCTGCAGCAGTGTTAGCCCAGAGCTGCGTGGTTTGGTTTCCTTTCAGCAAAGGGTGTTCCTGTGCCTGAGCAACACAGCCAAAAGAGGATGAAGTGCACGTGTTGTTATTTTCCACACGAATCACTGACATGGTGACTTAATTTCCAAAGAGGATGGAAAAGAAGCACTATGGAGTCTGGCAAGATGGGCAAAGGAATATGAATTTGCAAAGACCTGATGAACAACTCTTCTGCAGATAGTGACTAAGTGCAGGAAATATCTGATGGCTGATGTTTTGGACCAAATAACCTGCAATCATGATTTCATAATATTACATGCTCTGGAGATTTTTACAGTGCTCAGCTAGTACACTAGAATAGATAACTTCCAGAAAGGTGTATTTGTCCAACCAACAATCAGCACTCCCAAATACATTCCATTTCTTGTTGCTTTTGGGAAAAAACCCAACTGAAATGGACTATTTTAAGAACTCCAGCTAAACTGCATGCAGAACTTACTGTCACAAAGGTGAACATGATCTAATAGGAAAAGAAAAAAATTAAAAATACACATCATAAGTTAGGCCAAAGGTAATATATAGCCTATAGAAGGAGGGTTATGTAGAAGAGGCCTAATCATCACCCACTGACTGCTTTTGATATATTTGTGCCCAGACATTTTCCACATGGAGCCCTTCTTTGTGCCCAGACATTTTCCATACCAAGTCACTGTGCCCAGTGATCTCCTGCTGAGCTCAGGCCTCTTGCAGCCTCCTCCAGCAGGCTCTGGCTGATGGAGCCAGACTGCTCTCCTAGGAAAATTCCAGGTGCCACAGCAGGAATTACTCCCAGCAATGCCCCTGGACTCGTGTGGCTGCACACAGAAGTTTGTGCTTGCAAACAGGGCCACGAACTGAGCTCCTGTTACGTGTTTATGCTGCGTGGAACGTGGATCCATGAAGCAGCACATATGTTTGTCTGATAGTTGTTAAACAGGGATTTGACTGCAGATCTTCTGGGAAAAATTTAGCAGGAAAGAGCTGAGTGTCTGCCTCAGTCTTGGCATGCAGTAGTGCAGCTCCATTACCATTAGGGAATTGGCATATGTCTGGAATTAGGCACACTGGCAATCAAGCCACTTCTTTGCAAATAACTAAGGAAAGGGAACAAACTGTTTGTTATCAAATTGATTCAGGCATCTGGGACGCAGTGGGTGAATGCTATTGATTATTTTCATTCAGGTTTTAAAGTGAATTTACTTTGGCCGACTGCTCTCCTTTCATATTTACTTGCCATGAACATTCGAGTGATCAAATTTTACTTACACAGATGTGACCTTGACCAAATCCTTTTACCCCTTTGTGCTTCCATTTCCTCCTTTTCTCTTACCTGTCTCAGTTATAAACTGCATCTATCAATGTCTGCACCTTAATTAATTAAGCACATTGGGCCCTGTCTTCTCTGGGATCACTCCACACAACTCTAACACAAATCAGAATAATAATAAATTGTGCAAAATGCATTTCCAAGTCTCATATATGAATGATGTTATTGGAGAAGGAATTTGAAATTCAGAGCTGAAATCTGAGCCAGATGCGTTTGCTTTCCTGCTCATCCAAACACAAAACCCATCTGCCCAGTTGTGCTGAGGCCACACTGCTCACTGTGGGCTACTTGCATCACATTACTTCCCAGTGGCATTGAAAAGATAGGGGAAAAACCTTTCACAAAAGACTGAAAAACCAAAAGCCAGCATAGAACCACATTCTGACCTGCTCTGAGAAATTTCAAGAGCAGGAAAAAAAAACCAACTACTTTTCTCTGATATATTACTTGCACATTACATGTCCAGTTGCACTTCAGTGCTTTTTTAAACTGCTTGAGCAGATAGTTTATAAATAGAAGTAAAAATTATAATAAAAACTTTTTTTTTTCCATTTCCCTGTGATCAGACATGGATGTGGCCTCTAAATCCCTTGGTTACAAAGGGTTGTGTGTGTATATGACTTTTTCAAGGCAGGTAAACTTAAACCAGCTGAGGATGGTTTAACCAATACAACTTAAGAGTGCATTTACTCAATAATGAAAAAGATAGCAAAATGCACTTGGTTCTTGGGGGATATTTGGTTTGTATTTCTGGGTTTTGTCTTAGCTTTTTCTTGGAGCTTTTCTTTCAGGAAGGAGGAGTGAGGTGAGAGGAACTGTGTTTGGCCTGCTTGTTGGTTGCAGAGCTGAAGTTGGGAAGCAGTGCAAAAGAGCACTTTAATAAGTAGGGAGTGCCAAATGAAATGCTGGTTTTTCTGCTGTGGATGAAGAAAGCTAAATACAATATTCTTGTTACCTCAGTTTCTTCCATCACTCCAGACAAAACCATTGCCAAGGCAAAACAACCCCCTCTGCTATTGCATAAACTCTTCATGTGCAGTTATTTGTACTAGCCAAACAGAAAGAAATTAATCCCATTTTGAGCACCGAATATGTGGCCAGAGATTTCATTATAGTGTTACGATTTGGGACAAATATGCAGGAAGAAAAGAACTGCTCTGCCAGGATTTCAAACTGAAATGTACATTTCAAACTTAGCTCATGACTTCCCAGTGCCATTGCGAGGCTTTTTCCCCATCTTTCACCCTGGAGGCACCATGTTGCGAGTTCAGCAGGCAAGATGCTGCCATGACTTACTCCCCATCAGATCAAAGGCATTGCACAGACTGCCAGGGATGGATATGATTCCTTGGACTAATTTTATTATTATAACTGCACTGACTTCAGGGCATTACACCAGTGATGAATTTGGCTCATCATCCGGCAAATGAAGCTTAGCATCTTTTGTTCCAAGTCTCCCTTTCCATCCACCTCCTCTGCTACCACCTGCTATTACTCTTTGGGTATGTTTACACCACATATTGCAAACAGCCATGAGCAAGCTCTGCCCACGCTCCAATCTGACAGGAGCCATGTGATTGCACTGGCACCAAGCCTGAGCTAATAATCCCTCATGAGGAGGACTTTTTGCAGTGAAAAGCACGAGCACGATGAGTGTGCATCTATCCATGCAGCACCAACATGCCCAAAGACTAATCTATGCTGGAAATCTCTTCACAGCTCTGGAATCTTCTCCCTCCCTCTTCCTTTTTCCCATGCCCTATAAAGTGGTCTTGTACCTGCACTCATAATCCTCACAGTCAGAAAAATGCTCCTGAGTGCTACAGAGAATTGCTGTCTTCACTTGTTGGTGCAGGGGCCTTCAGCACTGCTCTGTCCTGGATACTGAGCTTCCTTCTCTGCCAGTTTAAATAGGGTTTTTCACCCAAAGAGCTGACAAATTTATCCCACATCTTACCACATTTGCCTCCCTTTCTTTCTACTTATGCACTACTTTCCTTTGCCTTCTGCACCAGCATCACAAAGGTTTGTTGATGGTGCTGTTCCTGCACAAGGCTCATCCCTCTCTTTGCAGCAACACCTCTTAAATTTCTTGGGTTCTTATTTCTCCATCTTTGGCTTTCCAAGAGCTGGCAGAGCATTCCTTGGGGTCTCACTGCTGCGCCACATCCCTGCCCTGCACTGTGGGGAAGACAAACCTGCGAGCACCACCGTGACTGGGCCTCCACAGCTGCAAGGGAACAGCCACACCCAGGGCCTTGTGGTGTCTGTGAGGAAGTATCACACAATTTCCATCCCTTGAAATCTATTTCCTCTGATGTGGGGAGCAGCCGGATGCTTCATATTTTCAGAGTTTAAAGCTACCTAAATTTTTATTTCATTTTGCTATCAGTTTAAATGAACAGCCACACACCAAGATAATCCAAGTCATTAAAACATTCCCTGATTGTTTCCTACACAACATTCAGTCACACACTCCTGGCTCAGACACTTTGGGTTGCTCTGCAGGTACACAGAAGCAGAATCACAGAGCTCTCATCACCTTTGCTCATAAACCCTGGCTGTGCATGTACATTCCCATCTCTCTGCATTGCTCAGCAATGTGAAATTTTTTCCTCTGTCCCAAATTCAGGACAGAACCAGGAAACAGTTCCAGGGCAAGAGGTATTTATTTTTAAATCAATGATTTGCATGCCCATGCAGTATTTTTTGCATTAATGGAAGCCAGAAGAGGAGCCACCACTGGTTTTCCACAAGCTTTAAATTTACTAATAGCTTTGCAAAAATTTGGTCTGTAAAAGAAGATCTCAAATTAAATAGAACCAGCAAAGGAATGTGGCTCAAGAAAGAAGAATCAAGTTAAGCATTGTAGTGGTTTCAGTTCACCTATTTGAGTTTCTGGCTAAATGCCAGCACACTTACCAAAATTTACTCGATTTTGTTGTGCGATAAGGATTAGGAGTAGGCAAAGCAGGTTCAAACTTTGAAGAATATTAAAAAAGTTTATTAATAAACCTAAAACCAAAGGGAAAAACAAGAAAAACCAGAACAAAACCCTCAGACCACCTCTCCTCCCCCCACCTCTCCATTTCTTACCCACTGACAATACAAAAAGACAACACTTTGACTTCCAGCCAGTTTACCGCTTCTAAAATAGTCTTTTCTCAGCTCATTTAGGGAGAGAAGTCTCTTTTGCTTATACCATGGAATCTCTGTAAGAAAACACAGTTTTTATGGTTTTCAGCCTCACCACCAAGAGCCACCCAGGAGGAAAATCTGCTTGTTGTGGAAGATCCCTCCCCCCACACCAGTAGCCTTCCCACAACTACTACAGAGGGTTATTACAGTCCATGGGGTACCCTTTTAAGGATGAGCAGTTCTATTGCAGCAGCAAAGAAAATCCCCTTGGTCTGTGTCTAGCAACAAAGGTTCTCTTGGCAAGTTCTCCAGCATTCCCTGGGGCCAGGGACAGCTCACAGCATCTTCTGTCTCTCAGCTCAAGCTTCTCATCAGAACACACTCATTCCAGCACCCACTCATCTCCACCCAGGTGCCTTGACTCACTGGCTGCTGTTAAAACATCACATCCCCGCTTTGGACTATTCCTTCATATATTACAGGGAATTTATTAGCTCAGTCCCAACCATGGTTCTACAAAAGAATTTTCAGCTTAACAATCGAAGCACTTCTCATGCACCTCCCTCTAGGTCTCAGCTCTGCTTCCTTCACTGGCTTAAAGTCTCTATGCTGCATTTCTGTAGATGTCGTCACACGTTCCTTTTTCTGTGCAAGGAAGGATGGGTGTCTGGAAGTTTAGTCTGGCCATGGAGAGAGTTAATCTCTCTCTCTCTCTGTCTGTCTCTCTCTCTCTCTCTCCAGCAGTGTGACGATCACGTGGTCTCTGCTGGGCTGTTTGAAAAGCCTGAGCCGGGTGGCAGAAACACTCAAGAGTCCCTGTGGCGAAGCTGGCTCGGCCCAGTGGGACCAGCCTGGCCCGGGGTGCCAGGGCAGGGCCTGGCCTGAGTCAGATGGAGCCAGCCTAGCCCCTGCCTGGCCCGGAGCAGGGGTGTCCAGCCCTGCCCACTGCAGCTGACATGTCAGCCCGGCTGAAGCGCATCTGCCGAGAGCCCGGGCCGGTTCCTCCCCCACGCCCAGCTCCAGCTGCAGCTGCAGCTGCACTGCCATCCCAAACCTCCCTTCCCATCCGCTCCCTCTGGGGGAGGAGGGAACGGGGGGCAAAGGCCCAGTCTGACCGGAGAGAGAAAGCAGGGACTGCTTCTCTCTGAAGAGCAGGAAGGCTAAGAGGAAGAACCCTAAACAGTCCTCTGCTTATATATGACTTTTTTTCCTCAAAGGATCAACCTTTAATTGGTTGGCACATACATCCATACTCAAAACTACCTGGTATTGGTTCTTGCTCCCAGGAAGGAAGTTGTGTCACTTCCTGCAGCATAGGTCACTTCCTAGATTTTGACCCCTCCTGACTAACCCAGGACAAGCATGCAGAAGCACATCAAGAAGATAGAAATAAGATAAACATTTTCCTTTCCTCAAAACCAGCAATGAAAATGTTCTGAAAATTAACATTTTTTGTGCATCTTCATGGCCACATTTACTATCCTTCCGTCAATTTTGAAAGGTCCAGAGGATGCAGTATCACTCCATCTTTCCTCAAATCTGAGGCTGCTAATGGAAGACCCTGTATAAGTTATGTGGAGTTTGTATTGGCAGAGGATTACAGAGACACCTTTCCAGAGCTTAGCAGTAGCTCATGAATTGTCCATTGATGCAGGCAAAGGGAGCCAGAAAATCCAAATATCACTCCACACTCCACAACTTGTGTTTTTTTCCCCATGGGCTGCTGTTTCCAGTGAACAGCTCCACTTCTCAGTGATGAAGAAAAATTATTTAAAAGCCACTTGATCTGTGTTGTCTCCATTCAAAAAGAGTCTGACCTGATTTATTGTTCCTCAAATGGCTGGAACACTACTTTGCTTAATGTCATTAAAAAGCTGCTATCGGCACCCAGCCCTAATAAAAGCACAGTGAACATGGAGTAACCTACCCAGAGAAGGAAAATGAAGCTGTCATTTCTCAATACAATCGAACCCGGGCTCAAAAATCCAAAGGTCTGTAATATGAATTACACTAATTACTTCTTGTGGTTTAAACATTGATTCCAATGTTAAATTTAATGGACTTAATGGATGTTGCTTTTCCCATCAGGCTGGTGGCCGATGTTTGTCTTGTTTCTTGACCACTTATAGATTTCTGGTGACCCTTTAAACATATTACAATTGGCAGCTTGTTCGTTCTTCGTGCATGAGAGTACCACTATTCCTTTCCATGGATAATCCCAGCTTCCATGTAACCTGTCTGCCGGAGTTATTTTTGGCAGTCAAGAGCATACATACCCCAGGAAAGAGAAAAAAGAGATCATTGGAGTACATTTTCAGAAATGTGCAAGCAATTAATTTTGCCTGGGCAGTCTGTGAAATCCAAACAAACATTAGGAAATAGGAAAACGTGCAAGAATTCACAGAGCAGGAGTGCTGCTGTTTGCTGCACACTCTCCCTTCCCTGCATTTCTCCATTGCTGAGCACAGTCAAAACAGAGAGGCAAGCATGCTGAACCTGGTTCTGAACTCCAGCTGGTGTTGGAATCAGGAGCTGTTGGAATCCACGGAAAAAAATTTTGGAACCAGTTCCCCCCTTGAACTTTCTGCTTACCCGGAAAACACCAAAAGGAGTGCTCGGGTTGAACAAATAAGAAATACATTACAAATAATAAACTGTGGGCTTTCTGTTGACTTAATGACAGAATCCCCACGGGTTTCAAGGAGAGCCAGATGAGACACATTTCACGAGTGATCAATGGGAGAAAAGGACCCGCTCTGGTTTTGGGCTCACACCCAAGAGACACCCTGAGAGGGCAATGTTTGATACTTTGATTCTCCTCAGGAGTTGGAGTTAATCAATGTGGTGTCCAGGCAAGATGATGTGGCTTGTTCCATTGCTCAGAACACAAACAAAGCCTGGGTTCCTGGGACCACAGAGTGTGCCTTCATGTGAATTTAAAAGGCTCTACTTGGGAGAGAAGGCCTAATCCTGAAGATCCAGGTGTAAATATTGGGGAGCACTGCTTTCTTCAGATGCTGGGAAACAAGGCCCTTTTCAAATAAGTCCATAAATAAAGAACTTAGGAGAGGATTTTCAAAGTACCTCATGTTGAAAATCTTAATTCTCCTAATAAATCACAGCTGCTGAAGGCATTGTAGGCTAAGGTTGAAACACCAGCAGAATTCCTGTTTTCCCACCAAGTTGTTTTTACATTTGTTTTCCACAGGCAAGGGAACACTGATACCAAAAAGGAATCAGTACCTTGAGATATTTGCACCATTTCTTTTTCTGCAGCAGAAACTCTAGATGCTACATGAGAGGTAGTTGGTAAGAATGGAAGGGAAGTCTACAAGTATTTATAAATTCAGTCTATCAGGACACCTATACCTGCAGTGAAGTCATGTAGAAGAGTTTGATATAACCAAAGAATTACGATTTGTGGCTCAGGACAACGGAATTACTGCACATTTATCTGTGGCAGTCTTGTTACAGTGCTGATTCCAAGGGGGAATCATCATTGAGCAAAATGATTTTTCTCTTTCTCTCTGTTTGTGGGACATTCCTGAGCAAAGTTGTGCTGCTGGATTTGTCACTGGCTGTTCCTGAAACTGTAACTGCTGTGGCTTTTAAAAGAATAACATGAGCACTGAAGAATCCTGCCAGTGCCCAAATGACTATTTCTATCCAGGGCCTAAAACATCTGTGCATAAGTAAAAAATATAAAAAAGTAAAATAAAAAAAATTTATATAAATAAGTAAAAAATATATGCAATCCATATGTGGATTGAAAGATTTGACAGTCAAAACACACAGCTCTAGGAAAACCTTGTTATGTTAAGGGCCAAGTAATCACCACGTATAAACTTGCATGATTTCACTGACACCAGCGATGCTCTGCTGATTCACATCAGCTCAGGAGTGTGTTTTTTCTTCTCTATGGGAATTCGCTCAGCCCAGAATTAAAGAGTATAACATAAGAAGAAAATATTAAAGAAAAGGGAGAAGATTTTTGGAGACGTAATTTAATTCTTGTTTAGGAATTTGAGTCAAATTAGAACACACTGAGGATTCCTACTCAAATCCTACTCAACAGGGAAAACTTTTCTAGGTGTTTAGAAAGGCTTTTGGACTGAACTGCCAGCTCTGGCCTCCTGTCCAGGGTCTAATGAGAGGAGCCAGAGCATGACCTATTCTGTCTCAGAGTCTGACTGAAGGGAGATTTTTGGCAGGTGTGCACTGGCATGGGCAGCTCCTATGGAAACTCTGCACTTTTATGATTGCGTGAAACCTTTTTATAGCCAGGAGATATTTGAGTTCATAACATGTGTCCTTTCAAGACCAGATAGTAATGGAATTCTTGATTATTTTCTATCTCAATATCAAGATGCAAAGATGACAGGTTAACCAATCCTTTTCCTTTCTCAGGTAACTCTGCAAGAAAATAATTTAAGTACTGGAGGTAGCTGGAGAAAATGGTTCTTTAGTCATCATTACTGGTCACAGCCCCAAAATCCAACACACCCAGCCATCAAAATTCCTCTCTGTTTTGACACTGGTTGATGGAGGTATGTTGGTCTCATTACTTACTGAACTTTCCTCTCCTCCTTCCTAGCAAGAATTTACTCCTGCTACCACGTTCCTTTTCGGAACTACTCAGATATGTTCTAAGCAAATCGTGCAGTTCCGTAGCTTTAACCTTCCTTTTTCCCACCTCCCACATGTTTTAACCAGCCCATGGACTTGCCTGGAGCCTTTTCTCTGGGAAGACAGCAGCCCCTCATTCCTGCAAAGTCTCCCACACACCCTGCTCAGGGCAGATGCTCATGACCACCCATTCATGGGTGCATCCAATTTCCATATTGCTTCTTCCTCATTAAAACTGGAGACAGGTGCCCTAGGAAAGGGGTGCTTGAGCATTCATTTAAGCCCTCTGCTGAAGTCAAATACATCCCATAGAATAACGCTATTTTCTTTGAGAGAACAGAAATTTGACTGACTCCAGCCCTGCCCTTATCCCAGGAACTACTCGGAGTCAGAGCCACTTTCTCACTTTTGCCTTACTAAAACAAAGTAACTAATACCACGTTTCTCATCTCCTCGGGCATGAGAGAGGACGGATTCTTTAAAATAATGATTTTAATTCACAGCACTTAAAAATAGGCTCTTAACTCTCTATGCTGGCATCCAAATAAAAGCAGCCTGACTTTGAGAGGTGCTAAGCATTTGCACCTCCTAGCAATGTGTACACGAGCTGTTTTAAAGATCTCCAAAGATACAGATTTTCTTCCCTGCCAATACCATTTCTCTCTCCTTCAATATAATTTTATAGGCCATCCATTTTGACATTACATCAAATTAACACTAAAAACACACCTACCACTTTGGATGGAGCTTTTGAGAACTCACTCTTCCCAAGAGAGGCAGGGTGCCTGCTTTGTGTTACAGACAAGTTCACATTTAACTTGGAACATTTGCACGAGTCATGGAGAATTCATTCTGACTTCTGTGTTGTCCTGAACAATGACATTTTCCTGAATCGGGGACAAAGAAAGTCATTGGAAAGCAGTGACAGCAGGATAGATCATGTTTAGGCAGTTTAGCAGGGGCATCTGTTTCTCTAAATCAGACCCCGAAAGAAAAATAATAACCGAGAAAAAAATGTATTCAGTAAGATTTAAAAAAAAAAATAAAACCAACCAAAACCAGAAAAATGTCTCCTCCAGACAAATTAGCCTATGGAGCCAGGAATGCTAAAGAAAAGGAAGAGTGCATTGCTGTGAACTTCTCTGAGCTTTTATATCTCTTCCATTAGGTAATTTTCAAGTAGTGTTGATTTAGCAGTTTCAATTTCACTCAGAAGAGGCTAAACAATGTTAGATGTTCAAGACTCCCTTTCAGGTTTGCTTTACAATTCTACTCTTAAGCCTGTGCTCTGATATATAACCAGTTATATATCCCTTATTAAAAACGTACAATGTTTCAGAAAATTGAAATAGTTTTCAAAATTGTCCCCCATCAGTAATTCTGCATTTGATTGTCAAAAATGTTAATCTTTTCTCAGGCCTGAAATTATGAGCCAGCTTTATTGGTCAAAGGCCATAATAATTTGAGCTCTTATTTTATAAACTCATTTCTGCCGAGTGATATCCTGATAGGAGCAAGAATAATAAATCACAAACATGTCCCCCAAGATTGCATTGTAAATGTCAAACTAGACAGGAAATTGTAATTAAAGAAAGGAAATTGCTACAAAGAAGCACTTGATTTTAAAATGAGCTAAGCACAGAATTTTCTAAGCATTTAATTATAGACCAATTTCAACTGACTGCTTTGCTTTTGCAGTCATATTTTTTATTATAACTCTTCTACATAATAACCAAATCTCCGTGCTGATGCTGGGCAGGAGCATTGCTACATAACACTGCATGAGCACAAGGATTTCCAGCTTTACAGGGACCATTAACACATTCTGGTGGGATGCACAGCAATATTGGCATTTGAAATCGGCAACAATCTGATTTTAACTCAGCAACCGAGTGGATCTCTTTTCATAGCAGCAGCTGCACCTTGTGGCACCTCACCCTTAAACAAGCAGCAGGACCAGTTCTGAAACACCTGGACTGACAAACGCCTGGATGAGTGAATAATGTGGTCAGGGACAGACGTTCTACCATCACAAGAAGAGTCCCTATGATCCACAGAGGCTGCTGTGGTTCCTATCAATCCAGACAGAGCCTTTTGGTGACACAAAAAAAGGAGCTATTGACTTCCTCTCCAATGCGTATAAGTCAGAAAAGAGAGGATTTAGGGAGGAAAACAATCTGTTCTGGTAATACTGGTCTAACAAACCACTTAAATATATGGGTTGTTGTGCACTGAGCGACTCAGGGCAGCCTTTCTGAGCCCTAAATTCTGCTATTGACCCTTTGTTTTTTACTGATCTCTTTCAAGAGAGTTAACAGGCCTTAAAACCCCTTCTTTCCTTCTTCTCAGCCAGACCCAGGAGTTAATCCTCATCTTCCCAACCATCTTTTTCTGCTTCTAGTCAATACCATAGTGGTGTAAGTGGTAGGACTGAAGTGCCCAGTTCTCTTTTTCTTCAGCATAGCCTAAAACTTTATTGGAAGTAAAATGTATTAGATACAGCACACTGTATCTTTTTTGATTTGAAAAGACAGATATGCAGAGAAACTTTTCTACAAGACTGAAGCTGGAGAAAATCCTGTTACACTGAATCCTCATTAGGACCTAGCAAAATTCACTGAATACTTGACACTGCATATTTCCAACTAGTAAGGAATAAATCAAGATGCAGATGGGATCATTTGCACCCATAAGCTGACTGCAATGGAAATATTATACTGCTGCAGGAGCAAGATGGAATTGGATAAAGCCCAGTCAACTGGCAAACACTTCCCAACCACAGAATTTACTTGTTGCCTTGTGAATCAGTATAATGACCTGGAATTTAACTACTCAAACATTTAGGAGAGCAAGATTAATAGAAGCATTCTGATCTTTTACTTTCCCAGGGAATAAAACCCATTAGACTGGATGAAAACAGTGTCACAACAGAAAAAGCATTTTCTCCAAAATATGGGTATGTAATTGTGGTGTAATGCAGCCATTATTTGGCACATGGTCTAAAGACCTCTCGAGTAGGTCACATTCTTAAATATAACATGCAGAGGAACACAGTCTGTGTATCTGACAAAATAGATATCCTGCTGTCCAGAATAGCTTCCTTTCAGATTTCACCAGCAACCAGAAGTCAGGTGGAATGAGTGGACACAGAGAAACTGCTCGACTCAAAGAGAAAAATCACACCCGTTTGGCTGGAATGAGGTGCAAAGAAATTGAGCCCATCAAAAAGATATGTTTTGGCAAGAGAACTTAAAAAAAATCAGTGTGAAAAAAGCAGCAAATGTTTTGAGGTTGCTTTCCTTGGGAAGAACTGTTGAATTCAAGCTAAATGAAGATGTTGTGGGTCAAGTGCTGTGCATCATCTGTGGGATAGGATTGTATGAAAAGGAGAGAGTGAAGCAGCTGCAAATAGGTAGGTGCTAAAAGAATAGGATGGAAGTAAGAGGAACCAATAAACAAAGAGTCAGTCACTGTGGGGAATCTGTGTGGATGAGGGTACAGATGGAGAAGACAAACAATCCCATAAGGAAGCAGAACCTTTGAAGAAAAGATTCCATGGAGAAATGGGAAACCCAAAAGGAAGAATGAAGCAGTGGGTGCAAAGAAACAAAAAGAGACCAGGCCCTACTCTTTGGTGAGGTGTGCAGCAAAAAGGCCATTCTGCCATGGTGCCAGCAGGGCACTGGCTGGGGCAGCAGGAATGACAGGGGTGGCTGCACAAACCCACTCTTGGCTGGAGTCATTGCTCACCTGCTGAATCTGCATGTTGGCATTACACATCCAACAGCAGCCAGTGGATGCAGGTGCCACAAAAGTGACTTTTGGGTCAGGGTGAATAAATATGTATCTGTTTCCATTGTGCATGATGGGAAGCAACAGTGACTGCAGAGGAGCTGAGAAGGAGGATGGAGATGATGCTGTGATTGAATAAACAGCACAGAAAATAATCATGTCTAAAAAAACTTGCTCTTACCAGAGCACCTGGAGAATTCTCCTGCTGTACACAGAGTTTTCCTCATTATTTCCTGTTTCTGTTTTCCTTCATGGTTATGGCTTTTCCGCAGAAGTGGCATTACTAACACTGTGCTTAAACCCTCTCAGGTTAGTCTGGGACCCAGAAGAGAGTGGCAATTTTTGCAAAATCATAAATGGACCTTCTCAGAATTACTGAATTACTTTGTAGAGCCTTTTATTCCCAGCAGAGAAAGGCTGCCCTGGCTGAGCTGTAGCCTGTGTTCAACAGGGTTCAGCCACACTACGGGATTTTACCAGCATTTTTCCTCACTTTTAAATTAATTTTTCCTTTTTAAAATTTTTTTTCTGTGTTTTCCTTTTTATTTTGCACTCCCAGGTGTGCCCAGGTCTGTCCAGGTGTCCCCAGTCTCTCTTTTCCCCCGATTTCCTTGAATTTTCCTCATTTTGGTCTGTTTTTCCTAATTTTTTCCCCATTTTGTCAATTTTTTTCAATTTTCCCCCATTTTTCAATTTCAATTCAAACTTGAGATACCTCAGATACATCTGGGATAAAACTGGGGTCTGGGTGTGGATGGGATTAGGGCCAACAGTTGGATGTTGCCCCAGATAAGGCTTCCTTCAGCTAAACACAGCACTTTTGTCACTTCATCTAATTGCTATTACTTTTTTCTTATGCATTTCTCATTTCCCCTCCACTTGCATTTCTTTTTTATATCTTCCTGTGGTAAATTTGAGCTAAATATCTTTTTATAATTTTTTTTCCAGGAGATGCTTAATTCAAGCAATACTGTGCATACAGCAATTTCACTGCTTACAGAGCAGGCTGAAAACATCACGAGCAGTGCTGGGGATGGCAAGCAGGGGAGTTTTGGCTGGCACAGGGGATTCACAGTGACCAAAAAGGGGCTTTTCTAAGGGCAGGAGCTGCCACTTGCCACCCTCGTACTCCAACAGCAGCCACTCCATGCAGCTCTGCCACCTGATAAGCCTCTTGTCTCTTTGAAAAGCAATATTTCCTGATTACTGGTGAGCTCCTGGTGGCACGGACAAATTTATTTTGGGGAAAAAGAAATACGGTCTGGCATCCCACTCTTGAAAGGCTACTCACCTCATGCAAGGTTCCCATAACAGTGAGGTCAGGGAAGCAGCACACCTCTCTGACACGAAGATAGCACAATACATTTTCTGGCTCTATTACAGCCTCTCCATGCAATCTGGACACGACGCTTCACGACTCGTTTGCCTCAGTTTCTCATTTATAAAAATGAAGACAGAAATCCTCCTCACCTGTTTGGGCTCTGAGCCCCTGGGCACAGGATGAGATTTTACAGCACTCAGCCCAGCAGGAGCTATGTCTTACTGAAGGCCTTCTTCCATTTTAATAAAAACTGGAAACTTGTGTTACTGGAGCGCTATTTACATTTGTCACAGTGCTCATTAAGCTGTTAGAAATATCAGGTGAGACCATTAGTTACAAATTTTGCAACCAGTGCCTTAATAGCAATATTTATCAAAAGAGGGAGATGTTTAAAACATCTCCCAAGCACTTCAGGAGGAACTCTCTTCCTGCTGCCCATGTGGAGCATTCTCGCTCCTCCCCCGGTGCTGGGATCACCACACAAACACATACTTATATTTCAGCTTTTAAAAATGGCTCTTTTTTGATAACCTGCAGCCTTAGGTACTTGCCATTGCAGGGGAAGGATCCCAAATTGCTTGGCAGGGATGGCTAACACAGCGCAGGGAATTATTATTAGCAGCAGCAGGTTGTTGTGAGTGTGCAGAAGCAAGGCAGAGACACAGTGACACATAAAATGTGTATGTACACACAAACACCCAAAACGAGGGCGTTTGAAAAGCCAGTGCAATGGCAAAGCTTCTTCCAGTGCACAGGGAAGGGAATTGCTTTGTTTATTGCCATCAGTGCCCTGTGAATCACAACCCATATCACTGGAGCAGATAAAAGGCCACAGCTTTAATTCCTCAGCAAGGTTCCACATCAGAACAGTCAAAATTTCAGGCAAAGCAAAAAATTTCAACAAATGAAAATATCCAACTGTATCACAGTCACTTCTTAGGGTATAGTCCCAGTGCTTCCTTTCAACCAAACACTTTATATCCCATGAAAGCACTTCAGCCTTACAAAAATGAAACATAGTGATCATTTTGCAAACATCATCACCAAATCAGCTTGTTCCCACAATTTTTTTTTTGAGGCTGCTAGATCTCTATTTTCCATCATGAAGGCTGTAGTGCTCTGTCACTTGTCAAATGCTGTATCACAAAAATATTTTAAAACAAAATCCATTTTGCCTTTCCTGCACTCCTTTTCTTTCTTAATCAGTAACAGAAATAATCAAATTGGTGGGCAAGGCCTGGCTTTGTGTAGCAGTTCCAGTATGTCCCTACCAGGGGTAAGAAAAATGTGGGTAAAATTTTGAGTTAAAGCTTCAGTTCAAACTGTAGAGAGATAAGACCTGGGATAGACACTTGGGACAGACAAGTCCATAGATTTTGTAGACTAATTGCTGAAATCACACAGAAGGAAATGCTGTCTTATGAGAGGCTTGTGATATTTAGATATCAGGAGGAAATTCTTTACTGTGAAGGTGTTGAGGGACTGGAACAGGTTGTCCAGAGATTCTGTGGATGCCCCATCCCTGGAAGGGTTCAAGGATGGGGCTCTGAGCAACCTGGCCTAATTAAAGGTGTCCCTGCCCATGGCAGGGGGTTGGAATGAGAGGATGTTTCAGGTCCCTTCCAGCCCAAACCATGCTATAATTCTATGATTTATCCAGGATCCCCCAGGAAGCAGCTGGACAACCAGCGGGCTCATTAATGCCAACCTAAATTACTGAACAACCCCTATTGTTTCACTTCTTTTCTTTTTTCCAGGACATAGCTTTATTCTGAGCTAAAGCCTCCATATCCACAGGTTGGAAAGTCACATCACTGTGGTCAGGGGGACATGGGCATAATTATCATAATTATCACTGGGGGAAAATGTGTAATGTGTATCTCTTTTCTTAGGGGGGGCAGTTTTTTCTGCTGTCCTATTTTGAACATGAAATGTCAAGAAATCCAGAGGATCCCAAGCCTGTAGTGGAAATCACAGTCAGGGTAGAGGGAAGCTAGCTCAGGTCTTGGGAGTTCTTTTTCACAAAGCTACTGAGCTCAACTAGACATGAAAAAAAAAATCTTGGAGATGATGCTGCCTACATATGCCATAAACAGATGTAGAGTTGGATTTTGTCCACATAGCATGAACATTTAAAACTCAGTAGAGGCAGGATGTGCAAACAAAGAGAGAAGCTTTGTATATTCACTCATACATTGACTTATAAAACTCAAGCTGATGGGTCATAAAAATATTTGAAGCTGTTTACATGAAAATTTCCCTTTGCTCGCAGCAGTTTCAGCAGCACATTCTCCCAATAGACTGCATTATTAAGACAACCTTTTTTCACTATGAGCTGCAAAATGACAGTGCCTGTTTCTAGAAGATCTGGGCTGGTTATACACTGTGAGAAGGCTTCATAATTACTGCTCACTGGTGCTTTCTGCAAAGAGTAAAGAAAAACTGGGCCCACTCTCTGGCCAGAGTAGTAAATAGGATGGACAAGCCAGTGTTTCTCACCTGCGTGTCCTTACCCTGTGACAACCAAGCAGCAGCAGAAGAGTCCTTGCTACTCCCACATCCCTTTTTTCCTCCTCAAGGGTCCCTGTAAAGGCACTTCAGTTTTTCAG
Organism: Drymodes brunneopygia; assembly: GCA_013400955.1. Classification (NCBI taxonomy): domain Eukaryota; kingdom Metazoa; phylum Chordata; class Aves; order Passeriformes; family Petroicidae; genus Drymodes; species Drymodes brunneopygia. The sequence continues at coordinate 316,649 of VZTZ01030486.1, read as the reverse complement.
AAAGGACAAAAGCTGTGCAGCCAAACAAGAATCAAAATGACCATTTCGAGGAAAATCCCAATTTCTCATTTTGCATTTGTTCCAAACACAAATGAAGGATCAGAAATGTTAATCTTCCCTAGGGCAGATGCTTTTAGACAATTCCCTCTTGGAGAACCCCATGGGGAGTGTATCACACCTCATGTACACGAGTTTGTGGGGATCCTGGCAGAGTGTGGGTGGCAGCTCAGCCCTTTGGGGGTTTGGAAGCCAAGGCAGCTCACAGCCCATGGGCCAGGTGAGCAGAAGCCATGGGGTATAGAAATAAAAAAATAAAACTGCACCGCCGGCTGGGGGGAAGCCGGGGTGTCTGCGCTCGGGGGTCTTCCGCGGGGCCCTCTCAGAGGGGTCCTCCTACGCCTCCCTGATGACCACGAAACCCCGAACCTTCCAGTGGGGAGACGTGGGAGCTTCGGAGCCCGAGCTCTCAGGGGGAAGGAGGGCTGAGAGGGTGGGCGTGGGTTCTTGGATCTTTCCTCGACCACGAGCGATTCGGCGGAGAAATGGAGCGACTCCCGGGAGAGACGGACAGAGTGCTTATTCCTCTTCAGGGGTCTCATCCCGAGCGCCTCGAACAGCCCTCGACAGAAGCTTGTAACATAACCGGATAGCCAATAACGTGAGGGTCCAGGGGAGGAACTAGGGAGGGTCCAGGGTTAATAGACCACTAAGGAAGGGGAGAGGGAGGAGTGAGGATGAATGACATGGGAGTAAACCAACAATACATAGAATACAACAGAACCTTCTAGCACAGGGAGGAGAGCGGAGGGAGAGTGGCAGGGGGTAGGACAAATAGGGGAAGGGGAGCCAGCCCCCTGGAAGCTCAGCCCTTCTGGGGCATGCCATCAGAGACTCCACCCCAGGGGTCCCTGCCCTTGGGCTCCTTCCAAGGCTTCCTAAGGGGGTAGGGGTTTTAGGGAAAAGGGTTTTAGGGACACAAACCACTGCAACAATGAGGTGTGTGCAGCTCCACAACCCCAGCTCAGGGAAGGTCAGGCAGCCTCCAGGCAGCCTTTCAGTGACCCCAGGAGCTCACCAGAGGCTGCCCAGCATGTCAGGCCTTGGCAAAGTGGGGTGGGCATGATCCCAGAGCAGGGATTATCCCCCAGAACCAGCCTTTCCTAAACAGAACCCCTCTGCCAGAGCCCTACTCTGAGACCCAGGACCCCAAACCCCTGAAACCACCATTTCCTGGCCATTCTGCATCATGGTCTGAGCTTCTCCTCATGCTGGAGAGGGGAGCTTTCCTGAGGGGCTCAGTGAGGGTCCAGGATGCTCCCTTGGGCAACCCCAAAGAGGGTCTCACATACCCAGGTTTAACAGGGCCTTCTGCTGGGTGTGAAAACTCTAGTAAGAGCAAACACTCCCCAAAAACTTCTCATCCACGTGGAAAAATCTAAAATGAAACCTCTGGGATGGCAGCATCTGAATCACTAGATACAATCCTGACTATTCCCACAATTAATGAACTGGGGAGATTACAGCTGAAATAAAAATGACTGTGTGAAAAGGACCTTGAAAGACATGAAACAGACAATGAGTTTTTTCTACTTTTTATTTCTCTTTCCCTCCCTCCCCTCACTACAGCTTTCTGCATAATTGTTTGGTCAGTTTGTTCTCCCCTGAAATTTTTACCGAAATGGATTAGGTAAACCACGCTCTGAAACAGATTGAAAATGGAAAATATGTAAATATATAGCACATAACTTATAAAACTGTATATATACGTGTGTGGGTGGGTGCTGGAATAAAAAAGCGACTGTTACTTGCTGGTAGAACAACATATCAACAACTGTTGGAGCTGACTTGAAGGTTAAATATTAGGAAGGAATCCAATTTCTCTTGTCTATTCAGCTCAGCGGTGTGTTAGATTGCGGTTGGAGTGTGCTTATGGAGTGTGGGATATGAAGTAGGCTAATCAATCCCTGCTGCTTCATTCTCAGCTTCTTCTTATATCAGGTCCCTGCCCTCGGGCAGCCTTCAGCTTTCCAAAAGCCAATTCCATACAAATAAAAATTGCGACCTGCAGCTAGAGGGTGAAGCTGAGTTTCCCCCTTGTGATTAATCTCTTCTTGGGTGGCTTTCAGGGGAAAAGAAAAAAAAAAACCAAGAGGAAAAAAAAAAGAAAAAAGGGGAAAAAAAAAAAAAGGAAACAGAAAAACCATGCATGCTGCAGCCCCGTGAAAGAGTTTTCCTATTGAATGAGCCCAGTGCTCTGGAGCCAGCTTATCAAATGAAAGAATTCATTTTTTCTAACAGTGCCTCGTGTTGACATTGAGAAAATGAGCTATCAAACACTATGATTAAACTTCAGCTGCCATAATTGTCGGCCGAACAACTGCATGGTGGAACTGAAAAGCATTTTTTTTTAACCAGCTCTATATGGTTCACCAGTAATACTCAGTTTAAAAGGTTGTTGCTGCTAGCAAGAGAAACAAGGCTTGAAATTAACTTTTTCCAATCCATAGACAAAATTAAACATAGGTATTTGAGTCACACAAACAACAGGTAAATCAGATGTGCTTTAAATTTCATTTTTAGCCATTTCATCTGCCGAGGGGTAGCTCCAGGGTATTAAAATATCTGAGCATTTTCTTATTTCACTGCATCTGACTGGATAGGTCCTGCCTTTTATTTTGAAAAAGGCAGACAGACAGAAAGAAGCACAAGGAAGGGTGCCTTAAATACTCAATTTGGTGCAAGAGGGGATAGATGGAAGGGAATCTATGATTTGTGGAATGTTTTCCCTGCAACATCAAGATTTAGTATGAGGAGGCGACAATCTAAAGCACAATTGCTCCAGTGTGTGCAGTTACTGCTCAGCCTCCTTTTGGGCCTGGCCTAGAACATTCCTTGGGGCTTGGGACATCCTGAGTATTTTATATTACTGAGTATTCTGTACTAATTCTCAGCAGTGTTTTACATACATCCTCAAGAGACTGGAGCTCCTTGAGGAGGCTGGAGAAGCCCTTCAGGGAGGGCTGTTAAAGGCAGGACACGTCAGGAAGGTGACACCAAGCCCTCTGTAATGCTTTGGGAAATGAGCTGTTGCACAATTAAACCTTTGCTTAAATTTGTTTTAAAAAAAAATCAAACACTACAGTGCAGCAAACGTGAAGGAAATAATGACGGCGAGTGACTGAGGGCCAGGTTGGGAGGCTATAAATGACTTTTTTTGCCACTTTTCCGAGGAGCCTGGGCACTCCCTCCCGAAGGAAGGTGCTCAGGGCGGGGAGGGGGGGCTGAAACCGGGATGCAGGTGATGCTGAGGATGCAGGTGATGCTGGGGATGCAGGTGGTGCTGGGGATGCAGGTGATGCTGGGGATGCTGGGGATGCAGGTGGTGCTGGGGATGCAGGTGGTGCTGGGGATGCAGGTGATGCTGAGGATGCTGGGGATGCAGGTGGTGCTGGGGATGC
>VZTZ01030486.1:260236-312179 GCA_013400955.1 Drymodes brunneopygia | reverse complement strand
GGATGCAGGTGATGCTGGGGATGCAGGTGATGCTGGGGATGCTGGGGTTGCTGGGGATGCAGGTGATGCTGGGGATGCAGGTGGTGCTGGGGATGGGGCCGGTGCAGGGAAGGCAGAGTTCGGGTGTTGCTGGGGCCGGGGCCGGTGCAGGGAAGGCAGAGTTCGGGTGATGCTGAGGATGAGGCCGGGGCCAGGAAGGCCGAGTTCGCATCCCCAGCCCAGCTCAGCCCTGTGAGCAGCCGTGCCACCGCTAGATGTCCGCCCCGGCCCCGCGGGGACAGCCCAGCCCAAGGCAGCGCCCTGGGCTCACTCCTCCTCCCACCGCATTCGCATCGCATCCCTATGGGGGCCCAAAAGTTCTGCTTGCCTCCCATTGCCACCCCGCCCTACCTACTCAGGCAGGTGTTTTTGCCAAGCCAATTACACAACCTGATCGACGCTCTGTTTCCCGTATATATGGGAATATAACATTTTGAAATAACAATAACATTTTCATCATTTTTAGGGTCTCGCACTCTCCGAGCTTCACTTTAGCCCTTTCCTGGAGTAAAACTGATAACGCCGGGGGCTTGTTGAGGATACTCAGGGGTTGAGGCTCCTGCTTGCAAACCGATTTAATGATCTGAACAGAGCAGTGAGGTGCAGGATGACTTAGACACGGGTAAGAGTTAGGACCTGAGCTGCAGAGATAGGAACAGCTTCCAGAAAAACAAACTGAGCAACAGACTGGGTGCTGTTGATGAAAAATACCACGGGTCTGCAAAGCTGGGTGATGGCAATGGCTCCATAAAATAATAATAATAATAATAACAATAATAACAAGAATAAAAATAAAATAAAAATAAAATAAAAATAAAATAAAAATAAATAAAAATAATTTTCAGGTGTAAGACTAAGAAAACTGAAGCCACTCAGATCTGTTACTTCCACAACACGTTCAGCAACTCTTTTATCAACCTAGTTCTGGGTTGTTCCCACCTGCTGGACTGCACACATGAAGTTTTTATTGCAGGGTTGCTTGCACATGCTGAGCTGCATTCCCATGTTTGCTGCTTGCAGGGTCACTCAGACTTGCTGTCTGGATCATGGCTATTTTCAAGCACCCTGGGCCGCTGGAAAGGATTCATTTCTCCAAAGCAACAGCAAAGTTTTTTGCGTCAGAAACAAAAGACATGAAAAAGGTACTGGAAGCCAAATTCTGGGCCAAGCTGCAGAAGCACTGAGCAGCACATTATTCACTCATCATAAGCCCTGCAATATGAGAATGGCAAAGTTATAATCAATTAAGAAAACAGAATCTGACACTGCAATACTCATAGCTTAAGGAAACCAAATAAAAGATCACAGCTTGTTCCAAAGGCTTATTTTGAATCTCAGTACAAATAAGAGGTATAAACACACATCCTTTCAGCTCAGGTTTGGGTGAACTGTCAGATCTATTTGCTGCTCTGTAGAAACCTAAATTAGCTTTTAAGATGAGTCTTTCATAAAAGGCCTTGGAATTCTCTCTTATTCCTAATTTCCTACATTTGAAATATTTTGATTTAAAGAATCCAGTCTATTGTTCCTGTAATAAACTTAACATTTGCAAAGAGATGAACCCAGTGGGGTCACTTTCAGCTGAGAGGACAATTTTTATCTCACTCTCAGGGAATATTATTGAGCACCACAGAAGTGAATTCCAGGAAGAATTGGGGACAGGGTAAACACAGTGCACCTGCAGGTTGGTTTGGCTTTAGGCTGCTCTTTGACTGGAAGGAAAACGTGAAGTTTGGATTGGCTGGTGGAGAGAAAGAGAATCCCAGGCCCCTCTGCACTTGGGAAGAGTTCCTGAGGCCACCAGGGTGCCAGGCTTTCCTCCAGGTGCCAGAAGTGCTGGGCTTCAACTCCCACACCTTGTGCTAAAACAGCAATAAGACTTGACAAACTGACTAAAGCAGCTCAGTTCATTCACAGCTCGGGCTGACACCCCTTTTCCAGCCCACATTGGGGGATTACCAGTCCAATTTCAGGTACAGGGGGAGAGTGGAAGAGAAAGGCAGAGCTGACACCTGTCAAGGGCAACCACGGCTCCCTCAGGGACCCAGGCAGCTCCACCCCTTCTCTCTGGTTTTTGGAAGCCTCATCATTGCAGGTGAAATGTGGGATTACATTATGTGTGTTATAGAGGAGTAGACCTTGAATGCTACAATAAGTCTCTTTCCTAGACCCAGAGGTGACCATGGAAGCACATCCAGGTCACCAGGGATGGACATGGGAAAGAGGATTGTGGGTTTGTGGCCTTCTGGACCTATTGAGAGTGAGGGTTATGGTTTGTGACCTTAGAGGGCATTGTTTAGCTGTTACCATAATAGGTAAAATCTGTGCAATAGCCCAGGTGATTTGGGAACACTGTGGTGAACATCTTTCCTGTTTATATGAGGTTATATCCTGTCTGTGTGCTGGTATTTAAGGAATTTTCACTGCACAATAAAGGTCTTTGCACTTCTCCACCTTGTGTGAAGTCCATGCCCTTGTGTGAATACTGCAGTGAAACCCCTGGAGATACCCACAAACCAGGCACCTTCTGACCCCCCAGCCAGGCAGAGGAGAGCAGATCCAGGCTGTGAGGCTGGGAATGCCAGGACCAGGTTCCTGAGATAGCAGGGCTGTGCAGGACCCTGTGCTCACCACTTCCCCAGGCACTGGTGGGAATAAGGGCTGTTCAGATATTCCCATGTACGTCGGTGCCTCAGGATCTCTCCCAAGTGGGGCTGCTTTTCCTTGCCATCCTTTCCCACATTCCCAAAGGGAGGCAACCACTTGCACCACTCAGCTTTTGAGCTGGCACATTCACCCACTGCTAGCTCTTTTTGCACTGTGTTCAAACTTAAATTAATACTTTACAGTAAAAACCAGAGCTAATCATATCACTGCTGCACAAGAACAGCTGTGAGTGACAACCTCTCTGGAAACACAAGCCCGTGACTCAGTGCACACAACACAATTTGTGAAGGGCAGGATGAAAACTGCCTGGAAAATAATGTCAAAGCAGAAGAGGGAAAATAATACACAGGATAAGTGTATAAGAGGCAAAAAAACCATCTTAGCCCCCAAATATAATCTACTCTACAGGTTGTTCAGAGGAAAGAAGGATGCTACACCCTCCCATTCAGATTGAACTGCATTCCTATGCATTTTTACTTTTAATGCAAATTTGTTTGCCTCACATTTGCTGTGTTGCTTACAGAGAAATTACTTGTATTCACAAAGTGTCTTTCCTGCTTTTGGAATATCAGAATCAACTGTCTGTCAGGGCCCTGTGAGCTCCTCTTTCTCAAAAGTGTGGGAGTGAGGGCTGGTCCTTGGCATTCAGGACCAGCCCTGGATCTCTGAGTCCTGAGTATTGCAGGGTTGACATCACATAATTCCTTTCATAAATGTGTTCTGAAACATGACACACAATATGGCTGCTGCTGTAAAGTAACCACAAATACATCCAAGGAGCCTTTTGCCTTTTTAAGGGAAAAAATACAACAAAAGTTAAACAACTCCCCTCAATTAAACAATGACTAAAACCCATAGCAGCTCCCTTCATCCAAGCCCAAGGCAAAGTTCAGAATAGTTTAATCCAAGGGACAAGAATTACTTATCCTTCCTTTCCTGACTCATGCAGCCACTCAATCATCAAACCTCTTCCTTTCACAATGAATTTGTTTGGGGATGGCTGTGGGAAATAAACCTTTATATTGCTTAACCTGATTTCTGTACCAAGAATCTGCACTGGGAGCAGCAATGGCAAAAAACCAGAGTTAACCTGTTTCCCTTTCAGTGCTGCTTATGCTGATGTTTCTACCACAACATCAAGCAAAACTCAGCTTACAAAGAAAAGAGATCATTAGCACTAAGATTTTCTTCTAACCCTTTCAGGAAAGCTGAACCAGATGGAGTCACCATCCCAATAGAAGGGTCCAAGGTCTGGGAGAGGGAGTCTGGAAAATACCTCAAATAAAATAGATGGAAGATTCTCAGAAAGACCTCTGGAGCTCCAGAAGGTGAGCACAGAGTGAAAAACCAAAACCAACAGATGAATCCTTCCAGAGAAAGCAGAGACATGGATGGAGCCATGGAGAGCCAGCCATACCATTTGTTCAGTGATATTTACTCCCCAAGTTCCAGGAATGAATTGTGATTACAAACAGTCCTTTCGATGCTACCTGGCAGGTACAGATGTAAGGTGAGTCGGTTTTTATCTCATAGCTGAACAAACAGCTGAACCAGAAAAAGGCACTGCAGACCTAGGCCCAAGTGCTCTGACAGTGCATGGAATTGCAGCTACACTGGGTTTTACAGAATCCAGAATTTACAGAATCCCACCTGTTGACACCAGCTCTGAGGAGATGTGCCTGTCCAAGGGGTTTTCCATGGTCAGGAGCCTGTCAGGTTTTCATTATAATTGCAGCTGCTGCCATTGCCAGCTCTTAATGCTGCCTGACATTTCCCAGCAATCCCAGCTACTTTAAATTTTGCCAAACATTACCAGTTCAGGCTGGAATTGGTATCCTGGATGTGTACCCCTGTGATGAAATTGTCACTAAACCCAGGTGCCCCTTCCCAGGATGAAATTAAAGGCAAATACACTGCTTGGCCTTTGTTCAATGCACACATCCACTTCTCCCCCACAATTTTATTTCTCTTTGATTCCTACCACCCAACTGCAGCGTTCCACTCTTTCCACTACAGAAATTTTGCAATTTAACAGGAGGAGAAGAGGAGGGGATGTCCCACTGTGTGCATGGTGGGCCTTGCTGCCCACTGGAGGGGATTAGGTATTGATCTGCTCCTTATCAATTCTGCTCACACTGGAAGGAGCCTGTGCCTTATCTTTCCAGTTGGGCTGGATTCCCTCTTATTTGATCACTGGAGGGAAACCCAGACATGGCCAAGGGGTGGCACAGGAACCTGTGCTCCTGGTTAGCTGAGGACTGTGCAGGAAGGCACATCTGCACAGGAGCAGGGTGTCAGAGCCCTCAGCAAACTGGCAGTGATTCCCCAAGCTGTGCTAATTGACAGAAATTACAGCATACCTGTACAAAGATCCTCGTGATGGGTTATGTTATTAGGCAGGAGCAATCCCTGAGTTTTGCAAAAATCTTCCACGGTTCTTATGTGTATGACTTTGTTTTCAAGGGGAGAGGATAAAAATAGACAGTCTGCTAAAACAGATTCTATAATAAACTATTATTCTATAAAGTAATTGGAGAGATTATTAGAGACGATGATTGCTTTGTGATTCTATCTAGAGAAATTATTATCAGTGCCTGTCAGCCTGCTTGATTTGTACCCTTTTTTGAGAGCCACCCAGTACAGTGGCTATTTCCAGTCCAGAGGAAGGCAGGCAGGTGTGTGCCTTGTTAGCCACAAAATCTGGCTACCTGTTTAATTTGGACCAGACCATCATGGTATAAATTGACCCAGCTCCAGTGATGCAGAGTTTCAGCAAGATTTGAAACAGTGCCAGTTCCTGCCCCTTCATCCCAGTGGGGCTGTGCTTACATCCACTGAAGATGTGGAGATCTGCTTTAAAACATGCATGAAACATCATTTCCTGGAAATAGGTCTTTTCCTTTGGGCATTAAAATAAAAAAAAAGGTATCCAAAACCCTCAAAAGGGAAAAGAAAACAGAAGGGGTGAAGAAAAATTGCTTAAATCAGTGATATTAGAGTTAGTCATAATGACAGAATTTCGAAAAGGCTTGAGTGGAATTCATAAATAGAAGATAAATAGAAAGTAACCTTAAGTAATTGATTGTGGTATAGTTAACACAGTAACCTGAAATTTCCTGGAGACTCAATGCCACTCCACTAAATGTTATTTTGGAGCCACTAACACTGCACCAAGCAGAGGGGACATAATCAGAATGAAAACTGACACATAGCTGAGAATAATTTGAATTATCTCTGTCGCTTCCATTAGCCAGGAAAACAGTAAACACTCAATGGCACACAAGAAGTACAGTCAGGCAGCATCAATGGAGATCAGCCAAGGCTGGGTCATGCAGCACACTGAGAACAGAGCTTGACCTTTGGAATTGAAATGTAGGCATTTTAAGCTCCAGTGGAATGTATCAAAATGGCCTTTTTCAACTTAAATGCATAAAAGGTCAAGGGGAGGTCATATTTGGCTTCGGGTTCATCAGCACAGAGCATATCCCAGCCCCTTCTTTATTCATTCTCATTTTTAAAAAAAGGGTTTTCAAACCTCTCTGGCATGGCATAAATATTCATTCTCCAGGGCCAGATTTGCAGTTGGTGTAAAACAGGATAACCACATTGAAATAACGAACCCCTGCCAATTTCTACCATCTCAGAATCTGGCCATCCTGTTCACATTCTTTTAAGATACAGAGATGGCAATTTTGAAACTTTTCCTGGAGCAAATGCTTCCAACAATAATGATGCATGTTGAAATTTGAGACTTTGACATTTAAATTGTCTGGGGTTTGCTTTGAAAGGCATGGCAGGAGGCATCCTCCAGAAGAGCCAAGGAGAGAGTAAATACTCCAACAATCTACTTTGCTGCTTCTCTATGTGCTCACCCTTCAATAGCAGTTTTATGTCTTTTTCAATATCCCCACAATTCTCTTCAGATGGGAAAGAACTTTTCTGTTCCCTTATAAACTGCTTTGAAGACAAAAAAAGCCCCCAAAGGGCCACTCACAAATGGCACTGGCACATGAGCACAGCAGATGCAGCAGGACTGTGCATCCATAGCAAGGCACCATCCTCATCCTCATTAACCAATTACTTACCCAGAAACTGGATCAATGCAGGGGCATCATCCAAAGCCAAATGAGTGGCCATCTTCAAGAAACCAGCACCCACAGTTACCTAATCTGAGTATCAGTCTGCTTTCTAAAGGAGGTATTTCACCTCCTACTCTCTTAGTGCACCAAGGTAATTTCTAATAAATATATTGGTAAAAAAAATGTGCCTCTCATTTTTAGCGTAGAGGATCCATTTGAAGAAATAAAATAATACTAAGCTGCTGCAGCCCAGAATAATTACTTTTATCCTAAAGTGGATAATAAATAGGAGTTTCTCTTTCTTTCCTTTTATTTGCATTCTGAAGAGTTCAGATGAAAATATTCAACAATTTTCAGAGGCTCTTGGGAAAAACATGGCCCACCCCAGGTAGCATTGGCTCTCATGTGGCATTTCTTAATCTTTATCCAATTTCACTTCTGTCCCTCAGCATGCAGGACAATCAACACAAAAGAGTCAATATTGCTCCATATTGGGAGTCTATTCCAAGGAAGAGAATCTCATTTTATATTTTATTTGTCTGTAATATGCTTATCCTTAAATGAACATTTTAGACACCGATTCCAAATTATGCATTCATTGGAAAGATTAACTCTGATTAACAAATTCATGCTAAACAACTGTGTTTAATTGGATTTTTGTAAGTAGCTAAATGTGAATGCTTCTCAGTTCTTCTACGTGGAAAACAAAAGAAAAACTAATTTTAAAATATTTAATGAGGAACAATCTCTCTGTTGCTGACCTATCTCCACTGGTGATGAACCCTTCCTCCCTGCATTCCCCTGCATGCAAAGTTCCCCTAATCTAGTCCTAATAATGGTTAAAGTTATCTGTCTAATCAAACTAATTAGCACTGGTGAACGGAGACATAGTCATAATAGAAAGCAAATGCCAGTTTTACAAAATGAAAACGCCATATGTGCAGTAATTAGTGAACCACACGCACTTTTTATAAATCATATTTATTAGTTCGTAAACAAATCAAATCCTAAATGAAACGAACGTTCCCATTACCAAAGAGCAATGAATAAACAGACACAGTGACTGGCCTGCTGGGTGTGCTGCACAGGGGGCTGTGGAAGGGCACCCCCTCCTCAAAGTTCCCCTGGAGCTGTTTAAGGCTTTTTAAAGAGGACTGAGCCCTCTTCGTTAAGTCATGGATTAGCTGACCCAGGGAAGCTGCATTTTGATCCTGACTGGGGACCAGATGGCCATAAATTAGGATATTTAGGCTACATCCATGATGAAAAATGGACTATAGTACTAATGGAAAATAGTACTAATAAGTACTCTACTAATGTTCTATGCCAGAGCAGGTTTCACCAGAANGAATATTTATTTTATATAAATATAGTTAATGGCAACACCCAGCCAGCAGAGGCACACTTCCAGCTGCCTTCATGCCCAACACACAAAGGTCTCTTTTACACCTCAGACACAGAGCTTAAACACAAAGTATTGAGAGACACAGCCCAGACATAGTGTTGGACAATCAGCCTGAACAATCTGGCTCAATACCCACAGCAAGACAGTAAAAGTTAAGAAGGTTTGTAATAAATACCACACATCATGAAGTATCTGATCACAGTTATCAGGGCTTTCCTCTCCCACAGGGAATACTGGCAGCAGAAAATGTGATGAACAGAGATATTTTTGGAGGTATAAAACCTACTTAATTCCTCTAGCTGCTGAAATTGTCTAATGGTTGAGACCTCTTCTTTACATTAAGTGCTCTTCAATTTAAGAGACCCTGGATATTTGCAAGTTTTGGGAAGAAACCAGCTTTCCTTCTATATTTTGGCTTGAAATACTGCAGAACCTGGTCTTTAGGATTTTCAAACCATTTTGGTCTTGACAAAATGAAGCCTTTGTCTTCCACAGCTTCTGCAGACCAGACTGGGCCGTGAGTATTGCTATGTCTGATTTGAGTCTGAGCTAGGTTGCATCCTTCTTTCCAATGTGATCCTATAATACAGTGAAGGAATGTTTAGGAACGAGCTGTGGACATCCTGCTCTGAGGTCATGGCACAATATGTTCTCAAATCCTCACCTTTTGAAGTGAGAACACAGCAGGAGCTTTGGAAGCAGAAGTATAAACCAACTTTTCTGTCAGTGGCAAGCCATGCTATTCCCTTTGGTGCTCACTCTGAAAACATTAATTACAGTGGGTCTTTAATGTGACTCTCCTGTAGTTTGTACACGAAGAGCTCACACTAATCTCACCCTGCCCCAGCAATTCCAATGTGCTCTGTTACAATGTCTGAAACATTAACAGTGAATTAATTATAATTGTGCAGTGGCGCCTGGCCACTCTGCTCTCTGTCTAGTTTATCTTTATTTTAGACTAAAGAAAACAACAATGAAAGAACAAACATGCAATAAAGGCTGTGCAGGAGGTAGAAAGCAGAGTATCCCTGTCTTGGTTACCCTCCTGCTCATACCCCCTATCTGGGCAGGAATTGTGCTTTTTACATTTGAAAGTGCAATGCAGACACAGCAGACCCAAAGCTGTGAGCATGCTGTGCATTTAAATTCGATCCCTTTTTTATTTGTTTATTTTCCTGGACTTCTTTGGATTGGACAGGAAGTTTAAGCCTTTCAATAAAGAAACAAAGGCCATTTTCATTGTATATTTAGCCTGGCCAAGACGAAGAGGTAATACCAATATTGTGAGAAAGCCTGAGCAGGAAGGCTTTTTGCACATAGCAGCTGAAATGAATGCACACAGTTATCTGAATTTTGTGCACAATCATCTGTAAAGTTATGGATTTTTCAAGTCTCACCAACCACACATGGTTCAAAATAGTCACCAAAGATTCTACAAAAAAACCCCATGAAATTGCCTTTAAAATTATTATATTTTGAAATTGTAGTAACACGACAGCTTTGTCCCTTTAGTTTCTGAGTTTCTTGGGCACTTTTATTCATTCACACTTTCAGGCAAAAGTTTTCATGAAGGGAGCTGGCACAGGGGAGACACCTGACTCTGCCACGGCCTGATGAGTGACCACGAGAGGCACTGATAAGGCTCTTGTAGATTTAAATAGACATTAACTCCTGGATTAACTAAATGGGGTTCATGGCTGCTTCCCATTAAAGCTGGGAGGTATCAGTGATCTGACCCCAGCACTGTAAACAGCAAGGCAGAGCTTTAATTTGCTTATTCTGTGAAGACTGGCCTTTTAGCATTCTAATAAAGCAGAAGACTAATTGACACAGGATAAACTACAGCATGTTTTATGTAATTATACTTAAACAGTCCTTACTGTGGGAGGACAAAGACCAAAAAGATTAGTTCATGCTAAATATTTCTCTTAAGTGATGCTGTTTTCCCTTCCTAATTTGGTTTTCTTACAACAAACTTCGCCTGCCCAATTATTCCCTTGATTATTGTAAGGGTGCCAACATAATTTAGTATTTGGGGCTGGTACACAGAGCCTGGCAAAAACCTGACTCAAGCAAGTTTTGCTGCAGATTGGAGATTCAGCTTAGTGCACAGAAAGCAGTTTTCTATATGAAAACTATTAAACTATATGAAGAGTAATTAAAAGCATCAATTAAGGATGTGAAATACAAATAATTTTATATTAGCCAGAAAACTTATTCTGACACACTAAAATGGGCGCTTGAAAGAAACTGCAATGTGGGCTGCCACTTATTCAGAGCTCTTAGATGCTGCCAAGTTGTGTCTAAATGTATCATTTGATGTGGTATTTATAGGAAAATAATTTATTCTTACAATTTAAATTAGCGTAATACACTGTCACCATGTTCAGTTGTATGGAGATACCCACAAGTGGCACTGCTATGCTGGCAGTTATTTTTAATTCTGCAAACAACCTTGTCTTTCTGTGCATGGAAAGACACAACCTGACATTTTCTATTCTCCAGCTTTCCCATGCTGGAAAAAAGGGGCAACTCATGAGTTGCCCCTGTGCTTTGTCACATTTCCCTGAAATAATTCATTTTTACTATGAAACAGTAACCACTTAACTATATTTAACAGTTCTATGGCAGAAATTTCTTGGTTTATATATTGTTGTTTAGCTTTTTCCTATGAAGAGGCACTGTGGAAGGTTGGATTCCTTCCTTTCACCAGAGCTACATCCAGAGAACATCAGAGGCACTTTGCACTGGTCTTTGGCAGAATGCAACAAAGCAGTTACCCATCATCTGACATGCAACTTTAAGGTTTAAGGAGGTTAGAAATGAGGTTTTTGTGGAAAACAAGAGTTAGATCAAATTTTGGTTAAGCTAACATTGCAATTAGTTGCTGCTATTCTCTAAAACCTGGCTCTGCATGTCAAGATGTTACCTACTCATCACACTGCTGGCACCAACTTAACACAATCCTAGGGAGAAAGATGCACAAAAGGAAATTCTGGATCACTTCATTCCAAAACAAAAATAACCTCTCTTAACATGTGTGTGCACCAGTGGGAGACAAAGAGCTGCTGTTGGAAAAAGCAGGACATCAGTTGTGTTCTGGCACTCATCCTTTGCTAAGGTTCTGCTCAACAAAGTAAGTTGTCTTTGAAAAGAAAAGAACCTCACAAAAACAAAGAATTCATGAAAAGAAAGAATTCTTTATGGCAACAAAGCAGAACACTCTTCTTGTTGGTTTTATTCTGTTGGGGTTTTTTTTGTTGGTTTTTTTGGGTTTTTTTGTTGTTGTTTTTGTGATGCCCTCCATCTGTACCAAAAGACAAAATAGCAATAGCCTGATACATCAAAAAAGGTGTATCTGATATACCAAAAGAGGAAGGTGACAATAGAAAAAATGGGTGCGCTGAAGGATTGGTCCCACAACATACGGCATCATATCCATGCAATGGTTGAAGGATTTGTGATCAACCCATGCAGAAAAGCTTTCCAAAAATTTCTTAACAGTTGGTGTGTCTCCAGATAAGCTTTTCTGGGGTCTTGTGAACTAAGAAATTACTCAGGGAGGAAATATATATGAAGTATTCCCTCATCTTCATGAGGAGAACAAATGCTGGGGACTGTGTACGTCACCTATGGGTGTTCAACAACACAGAAGAAAGGCAAAAGAAGTAGTAACATCTCTGCTTTTTAAGAAAAATGCACAGTTTTTCAAATGCAAGGTTACACACAGCCCTGTGGTCCAGTCTGCAGTTTCAGGTGAGTTACAGCAAACATGTGCTGACCAGCCAGTTGGAGACTTTCAATTCAAATAAACTGGAACCTGCTTCTTTACAGCTCACTTTGCCTCTGCACCTCATTTTACTGGTGAGCACCTACTTATTCCTCATTTTTACTCATTTTACACGACTCTGCTTGCTTTGAAAAGCCTTTTCCTCTCTTGCTGAGTTTAACCCTTCACAACACCTACTGTAGCTGTGTCCTGAGATGTTGGAAGAAAATGGGGCTATAAAAAGGATAAAATTCTTTCACAATCTAAATTGTGAACCTAAGTCCTAATCTACCTTTACCCAAATCAGGTAGCAGCAGGCAAAGTCCTCATCTACCTCTACTGCAAATCACAATCAATTATATTAAAATGTATTTTAGAAACACACATGCTGGATCACCTGAAGAACAGCGGTCCCAGCTCATTTGTATTTTTAAGCAAGATTTGATGGCACATCTTCCATCCAGAAAAGTAATGTTAACCCAATCTGCCACCTAATCCCTGAGAGTCATTTTGATTGTACAAAAATAATTTAGGGAACCTAACAGTTTAAAACTGTCTTTTCTGGTGCCTAAGTGCTTCATTTTAATAGATATTAGCTGTTAAAGATACTCATTTTAACAAAGACATTTACAGCTTTAACCAGTCTATCACTGAGCACAGTGCATTACTTAGCAGGATAGCACTGTTTAAAAACTAATCTACCTGCTTTAATGCATATTGGAGTGTATTAGTTGGTGTTGAATTAGGTCATTTTAACCCTTCAGCATTTTTCAGGAGCATGAACACATTTCAAACCCTTTTAGTTCAAAATTGCACTATAAGATACTTCCCCACAATCAAATTATTCACTTATGTCTCCCCTTCCATTTAAATTCCTTTCCATTAATTCCTCTCAATTAATTAAGCCTCACAACATCATTGCCAAGCATTTAAGAGCTGCCATTGCCCAGTTTGAAGTTGCAGGCCATGGGTGGGATAACTCCCATAGCTTTGAAGCAGCCCAAAGAGCTGGACTTTTTCATACCACAGAGAAGACTCCCATCAATTTTCCAGGGACTGGGTCGGGACACAGACGGCTGAACCAAAGCCACACGACATCACAAACCTCCTGAGAGATCACAGATGCACAGATTCCTGCCTGTCTGCAACCACAGCCCTGCCCTTCTTTTGAAACAAAATCACGGGATGGCAGATGATGAGGGAAATGTCAACAGGCTGTATAAACACCCTGGAAATCTAAGGAGCTGATTCCTCCTTTACTGCTGAAGGCAGAAGAGCTGCCCTGTCAGATCAAACAGCAAATCCAATTAACACAGTATCCTCTCTCTCGTGGTGGCCAGCTCTTAGGAAACGATACCAGAATTACGTTAGGCCATCTCAGTTTCTTAAAACCAAAAATTTAAACACCTTCCTGAGCCAGACCTTGAATCCAGGCCAAGCTCTCTTAAAAAACCCCGCAGCCTGTTCAGGCCTATCTGCATTCCTGCTCAAAAGGGAGGGTTAGGAGATGAAATGAGGGAAGGAAGTTCTGACTGGAGGTCATCTCCTGACTCTGCAGCATCCACAGGGACAGTCACTACATGGGAGGAATTCCGGAAGAAAGGAAGGAATTCCGGAAGGAATTCTGGAAGGAAGGAAGGAAGGAAGGAAGGAAGGAATTCCGGAAGGAAGGAAGAAAGGAATTCCGGAAGGAAGGAAGGAGGTTAGTTCTGACTGGAGGTCATCTGACTGTAGAGCATCCACAGGGATAATCACTGTGTCTCTGGGAACTGGTGGAAGGCATGGTGGAAGGCCCTGTGCAAGGCTCAAGGCTCCATTTCCCACTGAATTCTTGCAGGCAGGGGAGCTGCTGCCATCCCCAGGGGCAGATGTCCAGCCCCATGGGACACTGTGGGGAAGTCTGTGGAGGCCGGGAGGTTGTTCCTGCACAAAACCCCAAAGCCACCCCCACACTGACATAGGGCTGCTGTCGAGCTGCTGACTGGAGGAAGATTGATTGACACAGCAGAGTGGCTGAGCCCAAGTCACTGCCAGTAAGGCTGAGATTTCAGGCTTGCTGGCTAGGTGGATGGAATGGCCTGTCCCCATGCTGCTCCATTAGCAGAGATATATGGGCATCCCTTGTGGCCACTTGTCAGCTCTTTTGGTTTTCTTTCTCTTGCAAAAATCAGATGGGAACAAAAGTAGAAGTGGCACAGTCTCATTTTGAGCTGAAGTCTTCTGTTCTGTGACGGGTTCCAGACTGCCAAGGGGGTGTCACTTGTCAGCTGTGCACCCTGGACATCCCTCTCACAGAGGGGTGGAAATTGCAGAGCCTCAATGCAAACACTTCAGAGAGCCTCTGAGATTTGGTGGAGGTGTTGGGGCATGGGTTGGACTCGATGATGTTGAAGGTCTCTTCCAACACAGTGATTCTGTGATTCTGTGACCACCGCGGAGCTCCCCACGGTTTGCAGGCCCCGTGGGGCAGCCGTGTGGCAATGAAGTGTCCATGGGACCTGTCTGGGACAAGGCAGGGGCAGAAGCAGGGCCGCACATGCTCCGCCAGCTCCTGCTCCCATCCCTTCAGGATGGGTGACAGAAACAGCAGAGCCCCCTGAAACACGGCCATGTGCTAATTTATGCGGCGGGATAAATATTTTCTCTTCTGTTTTCTCCCTTTGCTTAATAATTCGGAAAATTCTCCTTGCTTCCCCAGCTGCTGCTGAGCAATAAGTAGCTATTTTTAGAGAGCTAATCACTGTGACTCCACAATATTTCTTCTGAGTAGTAAAAACTCATTTGCCCTTGCTTAATCTAAGGCAGTTTGTTGTGTAGGTATTGTCAGGGCTCCCATTTTCCATTACTTTGACTGTATTGCCATTGAATTTTTCTGCTCTTTTAGATTTCCAGTAGTGGGAGTGCCCCACACATTGGGTAAGGGAATATTTTTCCATGACTTCTTGTGGTTATTTTATATTTGACCCTCTTGCTATGTGGTCACATTCTGTACATATTACTGGCCTTGATGTCCATATTTCACTGCATTGCTTGGGACGTGGGATAAAGAAGCTCTCTGGATGGGGGACATTCTGTGTGCATGTAAATTTTGATAAAGGTGACCAAAATTTTTTAATATCACATGTCATGTCTGAACCTCCCTATGAGGAACACAGCATAAAGAGTGGTTTAAATACAGGTATCCAAAAACTATTAGAAGAATAGTTAAAAACAGCCTTCTATCGTTCTCTCTAACACATTGCATTTCTTCTGAGGTTATCACACCTTTGCAGAAGAGCAACAGAACACAGAGTTATTTATTATTCCTTAGTAACCAGAGGTTAATAAAGCCATTTTTGAGATACAGAATTAAAAAGAGATTAAAAAGAGATCTTCTTATCATGAAAATGATGTTACAGTGTGTACAAAATTCAGCTTTGTCACATGTGAAAAGATAATTTATCAGGCCCAGTTCGGGAAAGAATGTCCTGTTGTAGGAGCACATGCTTCCTTTTATCATTTGGTAAATCATCTCTGCTTTCCCGAATAGCAACAAATTTAAGTGTCTGATGCAGTCTCCTGAATTAGAAGTTCTAATGCTGATTATGTTCAATTTATTTGGTCTGGGGCTACCTGAAACAAGGTACTGATGCATCTGCATACAGCAAATGACAGCTTGAGCATCTGCAGAATAAAATGCTGGCCAGCTGAAGGGATACAATTAAGACAAAAGGAGCTTGGGGATCCTTTTTCCTTCAGCATGCCATGCAAAACTAAACAGGAAATGTGTTTATATTTGTACCAGAAAGCTGAGGATAGCACCAGCTAACACATCCATTAGTATTCACAGGGTTTTAACAGGCTTGGAGCTCTCTGCAGGAGAGGCTGGACAGCCATGGATGGGGCTGGATAAAAGAGGGAGGCAGTGTTTTCCTATGGAATGCTGAAGAGTTGCTCATAGGAGCTACAGTTCTATTTGTTAATGGGAATAAATCACCTGAATGGGTCATGCAGTACAGAAACAAAGTTAGGGACAAAAGAACAGGTGAACAATTGGAAAATTAAAACACTCAATGCAAAGCACTATCATAAAGTTCTGTGTGTGTGTGTCTGTGAAAATGTCATGTATGAATAGATGAATGATGAACAGATACAGAATTTGGTGGGTAAATAAAACTGGGTTTTAATTATAAGAAGTTTGTGCTATCAAAAAGAGCATGTGCTAAAGAAGTGTCTAGGACATGACTCCAGGTGTATTAAACCATTGACAAATTGCCAGCTTTTGGGTTAATGATTTTGCACAGGCTTGTTTTAGACACAGGGTGTGGTGCTGGGTTATTGTCCCAAGGGGCTGATACCAGACACTACACTCTGAATGTCCCCCTGCTTCATCAGGGCAAGGTGTTAAAAACAAAACATATCCAAGACTGACATCTCAGAGGCTCTCTGAAGTGTTTGCATTGAGGCTCTGCAATTTCCACCCCTCTGTGAGAGGGATGTCCAGGGTGCACAGCTGACAAGTGACACCCCCTTGGCAGCCTGGAACACGTCACAGAACAGAAGACTTCAGCTCAAAATGAGACTGTGCCACTTCTACTTTTGCCCCCCTCTCTGATTTTTGCAAGAGAAAGAAAACCAAAAGAGCTGACAAGTGGCCACAAGGGATGCCCATATATCTCTGCTAATGGAGCAGCATGGGGACAGGCCGTTCCATCCACCTAGCCAGCAAGCCTGAAATCTCAGCCTTACTGGCAGTGACTTGGGCTCAGCCACTCTGCTGAGTTTCTTCTCCTCCCTTGCCTACTTAGGTAACAAGACATTAACACAAAAATTCCCCAAGCTGCTGATTTTTTTTGACTAACAGCATAAACAGTAGCAATCTGTGTGATTCTCTCCCAAAAATCAGCTAATGACTTGGTGACTTCCTTTCATGGGGATTTCTTGCACAGGAAGCAAGAACCACTTGAGTCACTCTTGCTCAGACCATTTTCTACTGAAACCACACAACAGCTCTTTTCTTTTTGCGTTGTCTGACACTGAGACCACGACTGCCTCCCACCATATCCTTCATCTGGGAAAGTTTTTGCTGCTGGGACCTTGACACAGACTTTCCATGCAGCTCTGTGTGAATCTGCAGCTCAGATTCCCAAACTCCTCAACATTAGCACACACAGCCCTGCTGATTTGTGTCCTTCCAGTTGTGACACTGAGGTTGCTAATGTGGCAGCATTCCTGCAGAACTCACACCCGATCAGCCCAGAGAACAGATGTGCTGCTCCTAAAATTTGCATTCCCCATTTCCACCTGTGAGAATAATGTCATCAGGTTGCCCATTACTTGTGGAGACTTGAGCTTGAACTCCAGCCCCAAATCTTTTTACAAGGGCTCTGTTTAACCAATCAGTGGTGAACTCTGCAAAAATGCAACTAAACCGGAGTTGGAGAAAACATCTGTCTCTGATGCTCGCCATTGTGATGCTTTATGTCAGCTTGCATCACTCAGGCTTGCAGTTTAACTCTGTTTCAGGGGTTTTTTACATGCATCAAAAGGTTTGTCATTTTTCTGTGATTTAGGTAAAGGTAGGTTAGGTAATAAAATTCTGTGGGCTGGCAAGCACTGAAGCAAACCTCAGCTTTTAGCTTTATGTTCCCAGATGCCTGCATTTCCAGTGGGTAGTCTGTCATATGTCTGAAGAAAATGAATGCTAATGAAACAGAAAGTGGCGAAAAGCTGCTGTAATGATAGAAAGTTTCTCAGCTAATAGAACAGCTTCTGATAGAGGCAATTGATAGAGCTCTAAAAAAATAATTACTTAAATATTTGTATGAGCAAAGAGTGGAGAACTGAGGGTGGAAAGGGGGCATCCATTTGCCAGTCTGCTGTAGAGGGGATCTTCTGGAGGCTACCCAATGCACCCTCTCACTGCCCTGTGAGCTCTGCCTCTGTTCCCCAGCTCAGCAACCAGCTTGCTGCTGAGGCACACTTCTGTGTCACGTTAGGGGCACAGTCATGGATTCTGAACTATGTCTCTTCAATGGAAATCCTTCTTTCCCCAAGATGGAAGGCAAAAGAATTATGTCTGCTTCAACCCAGAGCTGTCATCACATAGGAATTGACCCCAGCCTTTTCAGAAAATTCATAGATTCCATCAGGTTTTTTCTCGAAATGTCACATTATTTCACTCTTAAACATTTCACTAAATGCAGGAGTCACAGGGAGCAATATATTGGCCTTGGCCAAGCCAAGGTGGGATTAAAACCCTAGAGCCCATTCAAATCAACAGGACTGTTTCCATTACACCAAGGGGATGGCAATGGGGAGGGAAAATTGAAGCTATTTTGCCAATGCTTTTCCTAATGATTTTTTTTTAATTGAAAACTTGAAAATCTGACTCATTTTCATAACTGACACACACACATGAGCATATGGTTAAGAGAGAGTCAACTTTCCAATCAACCCTGCAGGTCTCCAGAGGTCTGCCACCTTCAGCCATTAGTTTTTGGAGGATGATGTTTCATTAGTGGATCAAATCCAGGCTTGAGCTTGGATCCAGCTGGCACACACAAGGCCCTCGAGCTGACAGGCTGTTCCTTGGAGCGTTAGCAATTCTTTCCTCTCCTGCCCCAGCTTTAAAGTCAACCTTTGGCAGTGTGATGGACTTCAAAGCCAGCCATTGGCAGTGTGCTGGGCTGTTTCACTGTGGTGTTTCACAACAATGCCATAATACCCACGTTTCTGAACATGGAGCTCCAGGAAATTCTGCACCAAATCTCAGCCTGAGCAGGTATTGATAAGCATTTTCAGGAGTGAGTCAGATCCTCTGGGAGCAGGGAGCAGGGATATGCTGCCCTGTCCTCCCCCATCTTACCTGGGGCACAGACCTGGGGGCCTGGCTGAATCCCTCTCCCTTCCCCTGCAAACACCAGCTCTGACTCTTCTCCTGGCTCCTGGACCAGTTTCATTCTGGAAAGCCACTGTGATCTGGTGCCAAAGTTCACATGCAAATCCCGCCCCAGGCTGCTCATGGCTGTGAACCTTCCTCCCTCCTCACACCCTGCTCACATGCTCATTTAGGACTAAGATCTTAGCACAGAATCCCACAATAAGCTGGGCTGGAGGGGACTCACAAGGATCATTGCGTCCAGCTCCTGGCCCTGCACAGGACACCCCAAGAGTCACACCATGTGCCTGAGGGCACTGTCCAAACACTTCCTGAGCTCTGTCAGGCTGATGCTGTGACCCTGGGGAGCTGTTCCAGTGCCCACACACCCTCTGGGTGAGGAACCTTTATGTTCAGGAGAGAGATTGGTCTCACTGCATTGCTTGTGAAGCTCCACACCACTCACTGCCTTCAGTGAAGAATAAAACAGGCCAAAGAAAAAAAAAAAAACACGTTATTTGGTGTACAAACCCCAGCAATCCATGCTTTTAAGTACAACAATACATAAATTGTTATATAAGGAAGCAGGCAGTGTTGGCCTGTCCTCAAGATGCCACGCTTCTTGTGTGCCAATCACAAAGAAGAGCTTATTCCAACAGAAGGTGACCCCTTGAATGCTTGCAGGGTTTTTTGCCTCAAAATGATGGCACTTCCTGCACACTGATAACTAAAATGCTGGACTAGGACTGAGATCCAGCTTCTGGTGATAATTGTCCAGTGCCAGCTGCCTTCTAGGTCAGCATCTGCCTTCACACTCAAGAATCAGTTCACACAAACTCTGGATTGCTCACTGGTAGTGAAGAACTTTGGAAGTAAAGACAAGAGCTCCAGGGTTTCAGTCTGGGTTCGAAATTTATGATGTTTCCTGTGCATCACAGTGCAAGGGTGTGTAAGCCAGTCTTAATGGAAAAGCTTTGGTGGCATTCTAGTTAGCTTTGATTTAAAGCTTAATTTAGGCCCTGAAAAGGGTTAGTGCATCTTTACAGCCATCTTGTAATTCTCCAAGAGTCCTGCCACAAAGTTAGCCAAGCCCACATTTCAACACAGCAGGGTCACTTTCAGATCAAAGAGGCACTCAGACAACTACCAAAACTCACTGAGAAAACTCTTACACCTTGCCCAAAAACCTACCAAAAAGGTCATCCACGTCACTATTCAAGTGCATTCAAAGGAGGTGGAATGAAATAACAAATGCCATATATACATACATATAGATAGTCACTCATGATGTTAAATGAATACTGAAATTCTGGCTTGGAAGTGGATCTAACTAAATATTTAAAACTCAATATTAGAGCTGAGAGAATAATTGGCAGCAAATAATTCACCCATGAATTCAGCTTCTTTTCCAGCTTGTGGAGTGTCTGCATACAGATTTCCATTTCCTCAGATCTGATCATTACTTTGAATGAGTCTCAGCTTTATGGTATAATTCTTTCCCCCCGTGCAGGTCGATGGAGAGGAGTCTCCAATGCTTTCCTGACGCTTTGCATCTGAAGCCTGATCTGCAGATGTGTTGCTCTGACCCCCATTTTGAGGTGTGTGTCCTGTTTGAAAATCTGAGCCTGCCAGTGCTGCACTCCATTTTTACAGGCAGTGCTGTGGCTGAAAGCTGACCACCAGGAAAAAGCAAATAATAAGCAGAAAGTATGGCAGAACAGTGCTCACTTTTAAATATTAGCAGATCCTCAGCACTGACAGAAAGGGCTGAGGAGGGCTTTTTGCTTCTCCTTAGTATAAGCAGCTCCAACAATAGCTCTTGGTTCAAAGCAGAAAATGCAGTTTACTGGAATCAACCCCAAACCCCAAGAATTCCTGCAGCTGGGCTGGAGGAAGCCCATGCACCCGAGCAGGATGGGGGGCAAAGGGATAGAAAGTAATCCACCTTTCAGAAAAATTAGCTGAAGGGCTGGTGGACAGCCCACAGAGAGGAGTGAGCAGTGTCCCACAGCCAGCACAGCTGGTGGCCCACAGGGGCCACCTGCAGCCAGCTCTGCACTGGCCTGTGCCTGCAGGGATGTGGCCAGCAGCACCAGGGATGTGGCCAGCAGCGCCAGGGAGGGGATGACTCCCCTCTCCTTCAAGGTTGTACCTGGAGTCTGGTACAGTCCTGGGCTCTGCTGCATCAAAAATAAAGACCCTGAGTTATTGGAGCAAGCAAAGCAGAGGCCACCAGGGTGACTGGAGAGCTGGGAAAATGCAATGTGAGCAGCAGCTGTGGCTTTGCTGGCTTCAAAGAAGAGAAAGTGAAACAGGGATTGCTGTTTCTCTGCTGCAACCTAATGAGATGGTACCATAAAAATGGAGTCAGGCTCTCCTTGGAGCTGCACAGCGATGACACAAGGGGCTGTGGGCACGAGCTACAGCTTGGAAAACTTGATTGGATACTCAGAAAAGCTTTGTCACTGTCAGGGTGGAAACCACAGGAGCAGGTGGTGTGGAGTGTCTGTCCTTGGGGACAGTGAAACCCCAGAGGACCTGGCTCTGAAGAGCCAGCTCTCACCAGATGTGCTCCATGTAGGAGGGAAAACTGCACGACCTCTGGAGGACCCTTCCAACCTCTGCACCTCTGTGATTCCCTGGTACTCCAATAAATATTTTTCCAGTCCTTGGAGCAAGTCCAAAATATTTTTACACTCCCAATCTGTATTTCTGTGAGAACGCAAAGATTTTTTATAGCGATTTCTGCCTATGAAGAGATTTGGAAATATTAAAATCCACCCCTACAGAGATAGATCAGTGGCAAAATGAAGGCAACAAAACCAAAGGTGAAAAAATTCCTTGATGGTCGGGCTCTCTGTGAGCATATCTCAGCTCAGCACGACTGACTTACGGTCACCCTGATTTACACCAGCAGAGAGCTCTGCATTGAATCTTAAGGCTGCATAAATGAATGTGTTTCACAGTTAACATAACCTCATATACAGCACAGCTGATTTAAAGAAAGCTAAAAAGTGCTGTCTTTCTCACTGTTGTGCTGTGTTGGGAACCTGTGTGCAGCTCCTGTGATCTCTGACTCGCGGTGTTATTGTGTCTGACACAGAATTATTGGGTGCTGAAATAAACCTCTGCTTTTAAGGACTAAAAAGTCATGCAAGAGGATGCTGCATTTGAAAGCCAGCAGAAAAGCCCTAGGCTGTTTGAGAATTCAGATTCAAATTATTTAGTTATCTCTGGTCCTCTTAGATATCTATAAATATCTGCACTCCACAGGGTGCTCATGCAATTTCTGATGGTTTACCAGGCTGGAGCCACCTCCTTAACTGTAGGTTAGAGTTGTAACTCCTGGATATCGATGAAAAGGCAAGGGACTTAGTTATGAAGGTCATTTTTCAACTGAACAGTTAACTGGAGGGCACCACACAATGAGTTTCGCTCTCTTTTGTCTCACAAATTTTGTAATCAAATAATAAACTTGAACAAAGCCATTAAGGAGACCTCTTTTTGCCGGATGCCATGGAAAAAAATTAACTAACTTTGTAAGGTAAAAAAATTAGAACGTTTTCATTAACACAAAATGTTCTTTTTAATTAGGATTTTGCAAGCTAAGTTTCCTAATGAATGAAGGAATGGAACTTCAAAATTATTTGAATTGCCTTTTTTTTTTTTCCTGCTCACCGAGAAGAACAACTGTAACTTTTTTGGCAAAATGTATTCAGTTTCTAATTGGAGACTTTTTAATTAACTGTTTCACAGCTGGGGTTTTCATCAGCCTATAAAAATGCATTGCTATGAGATGGCTGCTCTCCTAAATAATCCTCAAGCACTCTGAGTGCTTCAAGAGCACAGTGCAAACCAGATGTGGTGGGCAGAGCCACAGGCAATTCACTCATACAGAAAATGGGCCCAAGACACCTCCAGGGGATGGTTTTCCCCTTGTAAGGCAGCAGGTACAGGGCACAGAGGATAATGGATATAGGGACAACATTTACTGGGGAGACTCATGCAAACACTTATTGGGGAGACCCATGTGAACATTTACTGGGGAGACCCATATAAACATTTATTGGGGATACCCATGCAAACATTTATTGGGGAGATCCATGTAAACATTTATTGGGGAGATGCATGTAAACATTTACTGAGGAGACTGAGGTAAACATTTATTGGGGAGATCCATGTAAACATTTACTGAGGAGACTGAGGTAAACATTTATTGGGGAGTCTCATGCAAACATTTACTGGGGAGATCTGTGTAAACATTTATTTGGATAGCCATGTAAACATTTATTGGGGGAGATCCACGTAAACATTTATTTGGGATACCCATGTAATCATTTACTGAGGAGATTGATATAAACATTTACTGGGATGACCCATGCAAACATTTATTGGGGATACCCATGCAAACACGGGTGCTGCTGTGGGTGGCTGCTCTGCCAGCAGCAGTGCTGGGCCCACACTCTGGAAGGTGCCAGGAGAGGAAAGGCTCAACAGACACTGCTAGGAAAGTTCACCCTGAGATGCCAACAGAAAAGCACAAGCTATGAGTTTCAGTGGAAGGAAAGAAGTTGTCTGAAGCTGGCAGACTTGGTAGATCATGGTGCAATAGGGATGAGGTGCTGCTTTTGAGCTGCTGCTCTGCCTCCCTTGCTGTAGCAGCTTCAGGAGCCTTTTACATGCTTTATAGAACCACATCACTGCAAGATGTGCCAGAGCAATAAAACCAATTGCCAGACAGCATCATCAATCAGGGAAGTGTACTTGATCCGCAGAGCAGATGGACTAAGACACACAGAACATTGTGATATGAAAGACAGGTCAAAGCAAAGTTGTGGGAAAGGGCCTGAACATTTGCAAAATTAGTAAAATCTGGGAGTTTTTTACTGAAAGAAAACATTAGCAAGCAGTAAAAGAAAAATGTGCAATCAATTATAAACTTAAAACGTACGTAGCTGCTTGCTACTGCTCACTGCTTGTGGATTTCAGCCCGACTGCACTCTCAGGCTTCTTCTAATTCTCACTGTGCTTTTCTATTCATTTAAATCTCAATGGTTTCCCTCTAGCTCAAGATATGGAGAAACCTGGGATTTTAAGACTAGGATGATACCTCCCTTCAAAACACAAATGAGGTCTGTTGATTATTTTTGTTCTTAGGTGAGAAATGACCAGGTCTGTTTGCACAAAGTGTGGAAGCACACACTTGTGTTCAGCAAAGGGGTCTGAGTGTTGAGAAGGCAGTGACCCTTCCTAAATCAGTCATCCTAGGCTCAATATAAGAGAGGGAGGGAAAAATATATCCAAAAGTATTTTAATAAACAGAATACTGGAAAGCAAAGGTGCAGTGAAGGCAAAGGTTAAGATAAAACAGAGGTTTTGGTCAGATGTCTTAATCTATTTACCCAGCAGGAGGCTTCAACAGACTGCATTGCAAGATTAGAGATGAATTAGCACATTCTGAAAACACACATTGAAGTCCAGGAACAGAGAGCAAACACCACACACCTCATTTGTACCAGCACTGAAAGCAAAATCTAAATGTTATTTGATGTCATGGTGGCCACACACTAAAATAGGACAGAATAGAACAGTTCCAGTCAGAAGGGGCCTCAAATGATCATCTGGTCCCACTGCCCCTGTATATCACAGTAGGATGTGAAGTTGTGGGGTGGGAAGGCCCATACAAGGTCTGTCTGAAACAGAAAACACAGATGTCTTAGGACTGTGCAAAAATTATCAAATAAGCACAATGCAGCAGATATTACAGAACTTCAGAAGATGCTTTAAAAGATGGGAATTATTTAAAGATATATTGTAAACACTACTATTCAGGTAAGAATACATGCACAAGTATAAGAGTTTATAAGACAATTAGAAAATCTGTTAAATTTGGAAGACAAAGATCACATTCATCGTTTGCAGATATCATCTATTTAACTTAAGAGTCCAATCACTTAATGAGTAACTGAAGATTCAGATCTCAGCAATGCTGAGTGCAGCCCCACAAAGAACAATCACTCCAGTTTCCTGTAGACTAGAAGGCTGGGCAAATCCTGATGCTAGAATTAAATGTAGAAAAAATTATCTGCAGGTATTTTTCAGGATTTTTTTTGATACCCACTGTTTTACATGATCAGCTCCAGCCTGGAAGCAAATGAGACACTGTTTCATGTGAAGCTCTGTGGATGGATCACATTACCCTGGATAAGACCTTTTTCTTTCTATTTGTCTCGTGCCATCTTTGGGCCAGGGACAGATACACGAGGCAGGCTTGGGAGGAGTTTTGCCCCATTCTTTTTGCAACACAAAGATGTGTTTTTATGAACAGCTGACCTTAGGTGAGGAAATCTCCCCCACACATGCAGAACCTGGCATCTCTGGGGTGCTGGAAAGGCAGATGTAGCACACAAGGCACCAGCCTCACACCATGGATGCTCCTGGCTGTCAGGGGGGTATTTATCTTATTTTTATTTTCATTCTGCCTTTTGTTCACTGTCGTGCACATGCGGAAGGCTGAGTGCTTCTCAAAAAACACAAACCCCTCTACCCACAAGCCATAGCACAGTGCTGGCTGCAGAACCCTTTTTGTATTCCTTGTGCACTGGGCAGGGATTTTTTCATTTCATGCATCATCCATAACTCACCGCAGCAATTCCAAAAATCTCTACCACGCTCACATGAATACGAATAATTTAAATTCACATTTTTGCTTTTGGAAATTTATCATCATAGAAGCTGGGCTCATAAAGCAACTGCATTTCTGAAATTTCTCACAGAATAATCAAGTGATGGCACTGCCCAACTAAACAGCCCCAACTCATTGGTATAATTCAGGCACTTTGAGCTATGACTGTCTCACAAGGTGACAGAAATCTGTCACCAGCATTAGTGCTCACTCTACTGGTTTTTCTTTGATCTGTCTTTATTTAGACTAATTTAATAAGCAATAAAAAAAATAAAGACTACAGGTAGGTGCCTTTTCTCTGCCAATGGCCAGTAGCAAATGTTTTGGACATGAAATGTTGCTGCGGACATCTACTGAAGAGTTATCCTAGAGCAGATGTTACTCCTTAGCCCCCATCAGAGTCCTCTGGGTTCTGGCCAAAGAACAAAACATTGCATTTCTTAGGCATAATTGTGAATACAGGTGTTTAACCCTCCCTGATGCCAGGGAAATTATTCAGAAAAAACGAAGCAAGTTATAAATCTGCCATAAGCCGTGAGTCTAACAGATTCTCAATTTTAAATGAATTGGCCTTTGAGAACCAAACATCCCTCATTTCCTACCACAGGACCACACCTGTCCCTGATCCTACAAGTGCCTCACAGCACAGGGGTTGTGCAAGGAGAATTAGGTCTCAGTTTTGCACTATAAAATATTTGTTGTGACTGGAATGACTCCCTTTCTCATCACCTGTATCTGCATGACATTCAGCTGGGTGCTGCCACACCCAGAAGGGCTTACGGGGAAAAAATGGGGAGAAGCCAGAAGAGAGAAGAAGGGAAGAAATGGATTGCAATGCTTTTTCTGTTGAGCTCACCCTGCTTGGGATTGCAGACGTTGGGCACACAAGCTCCCCAAAAGATGCTAAAGAAGTCTGCCCAAACAGTCAAACCAATCTTGTAATTACACACAGAGTGTTTAACACAACCAGCCTAAATTTTCCATTCAAGAAACAAAGTCTCCATTGGAAACAAAAGATAAGCACTCTAAAGATTTTCAGGACGACAGGATTAGGACCTCCCCAACTGAAAACTTAAATCAAGTTTGAACCCTGTCATTTCTTTCTTCA
The DNA here is from genome assembly GCA_013400955.1 of Drymodes brunneopygia. NCBI lineage: Eukaryota > Metazoa > Chordata > Aves > Passeriformes > Petroicidae > Drymodes > Drymodes brunneopygia. Next base: position 285,568 of record VZTZ01030486.1, on the reverse strand, counting down.
AATCTAGAACGAAAAAAATCAGATGTTTTTCCTGCTAGCAGCCTGCTGATGGGAGTGGTGGGGTATCCTTGGGCACAATTCCAGCTGCCACGGGGTGTGCCCCAAAGGGGTTTGTCACAAAGCACACACAGGCACCAAGGCTGCCTGCTGCCTCAAGTTTTATCTAAAAATAGAAGCTGCTTAAGAAAAATGACCACCTCTTTAGAAGAACAGTCAGTTTCTCTCTCAATCAATTTAAGCCCGGGCACATCAATGAGATAGAGCTTGACCTAAAGAGCTCCACAGAAATCAAGACCTGAGGTAAAGGTGTGCCAGTAATGTGGAGGAAGATAAAGAGGCTGTGGGCCCAATCCAAAGCTCATGGGGTCAGTGGTCAGCTTTAATGTTGATGTAAATGGGCAAGAGAAAAGAGCACTCCTTATTATAAAAATAAGCAGCCATTAGAAATGGACTAGAAGATACAGAAAATTCTTTGAAGACAAAGCTTCCCTTCTTTTTTCTCACCATCTCAGCAAAGCATTGGCTCCATGAATGAGCAGGCACCAGGTTGTCACCTCATCCCAGTGAGCCCCCAGGGGTCAGGAACACATGGGCACCGTTTGCCCAAGCTGTTTCTGCAGCTAGAACGTGGCTGGGCACTGCTCCAGCTCTGCTTGCTGCATCTTTGGGTGCTTCCTCAGTACAGCTGGGCACCCATCACAGCTTCATCAGCACTGCCCACCTGGATTGCTGCACACATCCAATTTGCCTGAGCCACTGCAGGAATCCATTCCCCACTCACAGGAACCACTGATGGTTCAAATAACAAGGGAAGAGCTGGGCAGTGGTAAAATCACTAAACTTTCAGCCAGCCCACCAAACACAGGTTCTGTTTGGCAGTGGGTGCAAAGTCACTTTGGACTCAGGTATAATCCTCACTAAGTGGGGAGAGAATGGAAATATTTGGTAATAGGCAAAAAAATTCTCACCCTCTCTGGCCCTGAATATTCCTCTCTGAAGCTGTTGAACTGATAAGGTTGTTCACTGACAAGATATGAAAGAGCAAATGCTCTGTAGTTGAACACCATATGCCTCGCCACAAATAAAAATAACACAGTTCTCTCTGAGATAAAATAAAGGATGTAGTAGGAGAGGGTTGTTAAACTGTGCTAAAACAACGAGCAGAGAGGGAATATGCAACCCACCCTGCTGGCTGCAATAGAACTGACTCGTTAGGGACAATGCACACAGGGACACATGAAGGGAACAGGAGGGCACAAAACTGTGACCCACAGACCAGCGTGGGCTTTGGGCACAGCTCAGTGACACAATGAGGGGCTTGAGGATGGGACAGAAAGAACTTGAGAGCCTTGAAAATAAACACACATAGCTGTATCCTCCTGATTTCCTCCTCCTGAGCTGGCCCCTCCTGATTTCCCTGCCCAGCCAAGGGACACTGCTCCTCTGTGACCCTGGCAGGAGCTGTGTCCAGCCATGAGGAAGCTGCACTGTGCTCTCTGGAGCTGACAGTCTGCCCCGAAGTATTAGAGAGGCATTATATTGATTACTTCTTGATATTTGCAGGTCTACAAAATGTCCAAGGAGACACAGGAAAGTTTAGAGACTTTTAATTTGCTGTACCAAAGCTTTTCTGATGGTCCCAGAAGATTACACATTTATGAACAAGGGCAGCAACTACAAAAGCTTATTGTTTGCACTCAGCCAAACTTCATGGATTTTTTAAGTATGACAAAAGAGAAAATGAGTTACACAGATTTTCAATAACTCGAACACCAATCTCTGCTGTCCAAAGGGAATTACTCCAGTGTTCTTTCTTTGTCTACCTTGGCCTGGCTTTAAGGCTTTATTCTTGTAAACGACAGCAGTAGTTACAGTTAACAGGCCCAGATGAAGCTGTGGGGCTGAGATCCCTCCTGTCCTGATGTGCCAGAGGCTCCAGGGAGAAGCCTAAAGATAGCAAGAGGAACTTTGTCAAGGTAGGCTCCGTGCAGGAGATGGGAGCCAGCAGTGTGCACAGCCCTTCCCTTCACCTCAGTGACACATCAGAGGTACCAGGAGGATTCTCTCATCAGAGGGCAATGGCATCAAGTGAGATTAAGGCAGAAACCCATTTTGCTTTTATGTGTTCAGCTAAAGAACAAGGTCAAAGACATGAGGTATTAAAACTTTTAATTAAGTGACAGTGGAATTATTTGCTTGCTCCTGGATTACGTTGATGCAATACAGCCTGAAAGCTGCTGCCTGACATTTCCCTTGATTTCTGCTCCTCTTTGATGGGGTTACACAGTAAATTGTTTTCAGGTACAGGCTTGCCATAGCTACTGGGAGGCATGCAGGATGCTCCTGAAATCTTCCCCACTTTCTGTTCTACTGAAATGGCACAAAGGCACCAAAGCCATAAAAAAAGAATGCATTACTGCAATGTAAACTAATGTGGCTGCAAAAAAGAAAGTTGCAAACTGGGGGGAGGGATAAGGCAAGCACAGATATTTGCTTTGAAAACAATGGGTCCTAGAGGGATCCTGAACAGTCCCTGTTCAATGGACAACAAGTAGAACCTTTTTTGGCAAAACTGATACAGGCACAAGTACATCAGGTGGCTCTGAATGGCTGGGTTGGTCCATGGCATGCAGTCCTAGGAGCATCCAGCACTCAAATGGATGTGGTGGAGCAGAAGAAGACCCCACAGTCAGGAAACAGAGCATAAAATGCATGGCCATGGTAAGAATCCAACTAAGATGTGATTTAAAAAAAAAAAAAAAGGAGTAATGTTTTGCTTTCTGAGCTCTCCACTTTATTTTTATTTGTTTTTATGCTCCTGTAAGTAAAATCAACAACTCCTTTTCCCCCAATAAACTGAAATTTTGCAGACCATTAATCCATAAGGCTTTGGGTGCATGTGAAACAAAATGAAAAATGGCCAGCCTGGTTCTTCCAGGAAAAACTGGTACTCTTTTACTGAGCAGTAAAGATTTTCCAAAGAGCAGCAGCACACACGTTTCAGTGCAGATCCACAGTGGGTAGAGGGTAATGGCTCTGAATATCATTTATGCACACTTAACTGCCATTTAGTTAATGTTTATGCAGCATTCTGAAAATGTAAAGCGCTGTAAAGATGCCAAATGTTATTATTATTAATAATCCAAGTGATAAATATGGCTCCAAACTCTCTACTTTATCCTTGTCCTTCATGTCAGAGGGGTGTTTGCACATATAATAAAAAGAACATACATAATAAGCACAGGAATTCAGCCAGGCACTCCCAGTGTCTGTGTTGCTCAGGGTTCATGAGTTTCACACACAAGGGAATAAAGGACCAACTGGTTTCTCCCCAAGTTCACTGAGTGTTGCAATCCCCCTGCCCCCCAAATTAGGATGGAAGATTATGTTAAAACCCTGCTTTTAAAAACACTGGGTCAGAGCTTTGGTGCAACATTTAGAAGCCTATTTAGGAAGGGACAGAGGTCAACGTGTTTTAATAAAATGTGTTTTCCTTTCAATGAATGCACAAGAGGGCACAGGAAAGGACTCAAAGGCAGCAATACGTGGGTTTCTGCTGTCTCCCACTGCAGCTCCCACCTCAGCTGCATGGAGCACTGCTGGCTGCACAGGTTTAGAGCATCTCAATGAATGCACAGGAGGGCACAGGAAAGGACTCAAAGGCAGCAATAGGTGGGATTCTGCTCTTTGCCATGGTCCCACTGCACGTCCCACTTCAGCACTGCTGCCTGCCCAGGTTTAGAGCATCCAAGCCCCAGGTCTGTGCCTCCTCACACCTTCACTTTGGCCACACAGCCCGATGTCACAGAATCAGTTATTCCCTCAGCTATTTTCCCATTCCCTTAAACCACTTCTCCTTTATTTGCACCACGACAGAAAGTCAGACAGGAGCCATTCCAAGGGCCATGGAGTTTCCAAGACATGGATCCACCACTAGTGCTGGCACTGCAGAGGATTGCTCTTATTGCACTAGACCTCAGCAGGGAAAAGAATCCCTGAGCCAGGGCCTTTGGTCTTTCCTTTTATCTTCAGCAATGAACCTGCTGCTGCTCTCAGAGAAGTGGCTGCTATTTCAAGGAAATGATCAGTTTGTGAGCAAGTGGTGAGGGAATTTTTGTTCCACATGTTTTTCTCAGGCGTGGAAAGGCCTTTGTGGTTGCAGCAGCTTCACCACTGAGGCTAAACATGAAGTTACTGCTCCGAGTGAACCATCTGCCATTCCCCTTATTGGAGAAGCAAGAGGATGAGACAGATTTCTAAAAGAAAGTCTTTTAAATGTCTTCATTCCCTTCAACAAACTGGATTTTCCCGAGTTCAGCTCCCATTCCAGTGTTCTGTTACAATGGTTGGATGCTGAACTCTTGGATGCTTGGTCCAGACTTTGTGACTGGGGACACAGGCAGAGAACATGTGGCTCAATACATCCTTTGAAGGCTTTCTCCAAGACTTAAAAAAAAAAACCTATCTTAGTTTAAAAAAAGGAAAATGAGGGAAAAAAATCCCACAGAGACAGCATGATCTTCTACTTTCTCACACTGGTATAAATCAAGAATAACCCCATGGACTTTGTGGGACTTGCACAAGTATAGAACTGCTAGAAATGAAAGGTTCACATTTCCTAACTGCAGCAGTTGGCTGGGTTTTCTTTAAATAGCTTCATTAATAAATACTTTGAAAAAGGAAAAAAAAGAAAAGTGCTCTTCCTCCCCCAATACTAATTGCTAGCGCTCAGATTTAATCTTCATCATTTATTGTGCTTCACCAAATCCCTAATAATCACCCCAGAAGACTCCTTAACATTGTTGTATAATGGGAAACAAGGGCAGGGTATTACTTTTTCATGTACAAAGATGTTTCATCAGGAGGCCAGATTTCTTCTATGCAGCTAGAGTACATAGAGCCTGACACTTTTAATTTCTTCCGTAATTGTGTCACAAGAGGGGTTTGTGTCACTGTGCCTCTTTGCTGAATTCCAAGAGGCTCAATGCTATTCCCATGGTCATTGCCTCCTGCCTCCACTTTAAAATAATGAAGATTTGGGCTGAAATAAATTTGAAGATATCAAATAAGGACCCCTTGAGTTCCAGGGAAAGAAAATAAAGCAGCTTTTATTAAACTTGTTATGAGACCTTTCATGACCACTATTCTCGCTGTTCTCTTTGCTCAAAGCCTTTAGAGAATGGTCTCACTTTAGCCTAAACTCAGCTCTTTCTCAGCTCTCTAAGCCTCTGTGAAATTGAAGGACATTCACTCCAACACACGTCTTTAATAACTCAGTATGATTTAAACTTTCAATCTGCATTCCTGATTTCTGTAATAATTGAAAGGAATGCATTAGAAGCTGGAAAAAAAAAAACCCTCCACTTTTGCTTCATAAACTTTACCTTCATTGCCTCAGACTTTCAGTAGCTCTCAATATGTAAGTTTAATGGCGTGACCCTAACAAGAAACGATCAGCAAATGAAACGAAGCAGTGTGTAGCTGCTCCACACGGCTACAAGTGTCAGCTGTGGCCTGCCTGCCATTAATTTTATTGTAACTCATTTCTCCAGGTTGAGTACGGCACGATTTAATGTTCCCATTCCCCCGTTCCTGTTCTGCATGACAAATTGTTTTAATAAACATAAACCGGGTAATAATAAAGTAATAATAAGGCCAGCACTCACCTTATATCACTGCAGTTAAATTCTCCCACAAGCCAGCGCTGGTTACAGTGACAATTACAGCAGGGCCAATCCCAGCCAGGCGAGCACAATGGACAGATTTAATATCGTTTGTAAATATGATTAGTGTGCTGTCATGTTATTGCAGCCTGGTATTTACATTTCTCTCTGGGGTTATTCACTACACCAAATCAACATTAAATAGTGCTCCCTTCTCTTCGCCTTAAATCAAATATACCTTTCTTTGTGCTCCGCTCAGGAGTTAATGAAGGAAATGGCATCGATTGTTAATATTCAGGGATCAATCAGTGCTTTACATAGCTTTTTTGTTTTTTTAAACAGATGTCTGTCTGTATAACCCTGGAAGATTTCTTTTGAAATTCATAATCTCCCTGCTGCCTCCTCCCCTCCACACACACCCTTTAACATCAACGCTCGTCTGCTGACTCTCTTATGAAAAATGTTCAAATAATGAATGGCTGTTGTTTACAGAAGTAATTTCATGCTACATTTCCATTATTGCCTGGATTTGTTTAGCTTCTCAAGCTTCCCCATTTCCCTGCAATGAACTTTTAAGGAAATATAACCAGCTTTCACTGTTTATGCCATTATGTTTATAATAGAAGCCGCTCTCATTTGTGACATATTGCAACACTTCATAACTGTGTGCAAATAAGCATCCTTAAACTTGTTAAGGTCAATTAATCATTGTACAAAAGCTTTTCTAGCCAGGACTTCCACCAGCATAAATCCAGTGGCGTAGCAGGGTAATGAAAGGGCTCGAGCGTGGACCCGGGTCCTACATGGCACAATTGTGTGCCTCAGATGTTAATAAAACTGCCTGCACACGACACAGGTCTTTTGCTCCAAAGTTATTTGGCTCCTGTGGTCAGGCAGCACAGGTTGAATGCCTGCAGCCCAAATCAAGAACAGACAGAAATTTATAATGACTTTCGATGGCCGATTCCCACCGATCTAAAATAAAAATCCTAAAGCTTCTTTTTCCCACAGTGACAGCAAGGAATGGAGCCCTGGGACATCCTGCTGAGCTGGGCCCCATGGCATTTCACTGGGCAGGATCTGACACACACACATGAAACACAGCACAACAGGTTCCTCTTTTCAGACATCACAGAGGACACCATCAAAGCAGAGCCCTGGCTGCTCGGGCACGTGGATCGCGTGCCAGCGTGGAGCCCCAGCCTCCTCCCCGGTGTGTCACCTGCTTCGGGAGGGAGGGAGGGGTCCTTGGGGACAGCAGTGACCCCTGAGAGCCACCTGGCACAAGCACTGAGGGTGGAAAGGGCTCTTCCTAATTAGCAGCAACCTTCCCCACCCAGCCATGGCACACACAGGCTCGCTCTTGCCCTTCGTGCAGCTAAGAAAGAGGAAATATTCATGTGGTTTGTATTTATGCCCTCATTTGCAGCACAGAGGTTCTCATCTCCTCCACTTTTGACTGAATTGAGACTTATGTCTGAAATTTAAGCCATGCCTTAATCAGGCTCAATAGGTTTTGTGCCTGTCCCAGGCTCAGCAATGTTGTGGTGCCTGGGTGTTAAATAAGCCTGGTCTGGGTCACTGGACTTGGGCTGATGTGTAAAAACAATGACAATAAACCCTCACAACAACCCCATTTAAACTGCAACGGCAAAATTCAGTGAAATATTTAATACTAATGGAGAATTAAAAAATACAGGATACCAGTTTATGAGGATGGCCATGTGCAGGCACTTATTTGATGCATTCACTAGCATTTAACATGCACTTATTTTCCATGCAAACTGAAGTATAAAGAGATGCCCCACATTAGAAATCTACTCCACATTAGAAATCTACCCCAAAGAAGTCCAAAATGCATGGCAAAACCCAATACTCAGGTATCTGTAATAATAACAAAGCTGACTCCCACTTTGCTGTTTACAGCCAGGTGACTTTCCCATGCTACAAGTAGGGAGAAGGGAGAAGAAAAATGTAAAGAAAGCATTCAGCCAATCAGAGAGCATAGTTTTTTTGTGGGGGATGTGGATAATCTGGAGAGCAAAGCAGGACTTTTTAAAGACCTATCTGTAGTTGTTACTTTATTGAAAATGATAGATTTAAGAATATGGCTCCTATGGCCACCCAGAGGGCACGGATCCGATTCACTGCGACTTGCGGATATTCTTTATTTAGAGGAGTCAAATGTCACAGCAAAATATTTCTACTAAAATGTGTATTTCCTGCATTTTCCTTTCAAAGCTCAGCAAGGTGACAGCTGGAGAGGGGTGTCTGTGCATGTGTGGAAAAAAAAAGAGGGGGAAGAAGTGGGGTGTTACTAAACACAAGATCACAGTACTCGAAACATCCTACTGAGATCAGAAGAATTGTGAAGCACACTGAGGTGGCACTCTAGCTATTCATTAACTGCCTGTATCAGCTGGCCTGGAGATTAGAGCTTAATGCAATGGTGAAGTAAGTGTCCATATCACAGGAGCCATGGAGGAATAGCCAGATGTAATGAAACTGAATAGCCGGCCATTGAAAGTTGAAAAATATATTGATTTTTCAGTGCTTGATCACCCAGGAGGCTTTATCAGGTATGAATACTTGGGAACCATCTGCTAACTCTGTAATGGTATTTTAGGATTTGTGGCAGACTCCAGCAAAAATAAAACTGCGTGTTAGAAAATAACACAAAGTGAAGGTGGTGCCTCTCTGCACCACATTCCACTGCTCCACATCTGCTTTTCCCATTCCTGCCTTTTAATTGTTCTGGAATTAGCTACAGCTGATGTGTGAGTACAAATTAAAATGGGTGCGTGGATCCAATTTCTCCCCACCTTTCACACCAGAGAGAGCTCAGGCACTTACAGTCACGTTTATCTCTGCATCAGCTTGCATTACACACGGGGTGAAGATTCCTCTCCTCCCCAAAGGAAGGCAGCAGGACCCAAGTTATTGTGTTTAGCTATTGAACCTCCTTGTCAACATTTCTTAGCATTCATTTGTGCAAGTCAAAGAACAAAACCAAGCAGGAACAGGCTTGGAGGCACAATATCTACATATTGTCTGATGTAAATAACACTCCTAGACATGATTGGCATTCTCCAAACAACAATCATTGTTATTGAAATGTGCCTCTATTCCCCTTGTTTTAATACTGAGAATGATTATGAAATCTCTTTGGGTACGATAAATCAGCTGAAAGATGTAATAACATGTTTCAGCTGTTGGAATGGATGTTTGATTACAGCTCTGAGGGTTTTTTCCTCATCTTGTTTCTAGTTTAATTCTTAAACCATTCTCTGATTTAACAAAAAAATATATTCCATATATCAACAGCAAATGCACATTCTTGTTTACAGTGTGTGTAACTGAGCAGGAATTGAGTTGCATTTTAACAATACAGGGGAAATATATTTCTATTACAGTTTTGGTTAAAATAGCAAGTTAAGCTATCATTTGAAATGATATTTAGGAAACACTTATCACCTAAACAAAAATAGAAAAAAAAAAAAAGGCAGGGTGTGAGGAGGGCAGAGAGAAAAGGAGACTTTGGTCAGATTTCCAGGCACAGAGGAGAAAAATTCCACCTCTCCTCTGCCACCTCCCTCCCTCCATGATTCTGCAAACATCTCTTCAAGCAAGTGGCAGCAGAATTCATTTGCCCCAAAATGGTGAAGTGCAAGTGGAGGAAAATTATTTTACAGTGGCAAGACACAAGAGAGGAAGGAAGTCAGACCACACCACACAGCAGCGGCGAGGGCGAGGCAGCTGGACAAGGCTTTGGAAGGATCTGAGAATCTGTGAGCAGCAAAGGCAGCTCAGCTCCTCCAGCTCACTCTCCCAGAAAAGATCCTGGCAAATAATGCCTTTCCCTCGAGTGTATTTTGTGGAGGAGAAAAGGTGAAAAAAAAAGCCCCACAACTATGGGAAACAAAAAGATTTTAGTGCGTGGGTGGTTTCCTTTTCCAATTGCCTTTCCTGCCCCTGTGCTGATGAGCACACCTTGGAGGCTGTGAGGACATACCCTCATGTTCTCCCAAAGCCTGCACAGCCAAAGAGGCAGCTGCATTTGAGACTGGTGGTGGGAAAATTCAGAGAAATTTGAGGCTTCCCGAGGTCTTTAGAGCTGCTCAGTGATGTCTTGCCAACATTTCAACAAGAGGTTCCTGAGAGAATTCCCCCCTTGGCCTGTGATAAACTCAGTGCCCCAGCCGTGCCTTTGCTTGCCAAGAGGAGGGGCCAGGGATGAGAAAACCATTCAAGCATTTTGCTATTTAAATGAAAAGAGTTTCTCATCATTGTAATCAAGAAAAGAGGCTGTGCTACTGTGAGAGAAACCCTGCCACCCATTTGGGTGGAACTGCACACACTCTGTCTCCCTGCAGGAAAGAGAATCACATTTGTCAGGAGAAATCATGGTCTGGATAGCGAGACACCCACTCAGGATGGAGTCAGCAAGGTCTCAGGCATTTCTTCCACTTGAACCCAAAAACCAGCCAGGGACAGCTGTTAAGGGCAGCTCTAAGGTGACATCCACATGCCACCATGGGACACAGGCTGGCAGCCCAGGTCCCACTCACAGGGACACAGAGGGAGATTTCCCATTCCCTTTGGCTCCCTGGTTTGCTGTGCAGCCTGCCCCTGCTCTTGGAAGGCTTTTAAATTAGGACACACACCTCACTCTTCCCTGAATACACCAGAGCAATGAGGAGAAGATTTCTAACATTCAATGGAATTATAGAGCACCTTTAAAAAGTTCCTCGTTGCTAAATTCACTCCCCTCTTTCTGACCTTTGTTCAAGGGGAAAACTGCCAACTGCACAAAATCCTGCCAGCTCCAAGGAGCTTAATTGTGCAGATTACAGTCTGCTTGTAACACAGATTATTGAAACACACTTGGACCCTCCACATCCCCACGTTTGACTCAGTAATGGGTTCTGTGATAGATAAAGGAGATTTGTTTTGATCCTCTCCTCGCAGATGCAGAGTCCCTACACCTTTTGTACTCCAGGCTCCATCACCCGTGACCTCTGCATAAGAGAAGGAGACACAAAAGGCTGCTCCCTGCTATAACTCCCAGCTCCTCACTTTTGGGGCTGCAAGAAAGACAGGAAGAGATTCAGCTCAATGTTTATATGGTAGCCTAAAAAAAAATTTTAAAAAATTGCAGGTATTATTCTATAAAGAGCACTTTTCTCTGAGACTCTGGCATTGTGTGGCACAAAAGCTAACCATGGCCATTTCTGAAAGCAGAGCACATCGTATTTTTAAAACAGAAAAAAGTGAAAATTGCCTTTTCAATTTCAGAGAATGAGGTGAAACACAGAACAGAAAACTTCTCCTTAAAATACATGAAGTGAAATAATTTCCTTAAGTTCAATCTTTCCCAGGCTAAAAATTTAATGAGAAAGTGATCTTCTCGCCCCGCTAAAGAAATTTGAAAAAAGTTAAAGCATTTTATTTGCTACCTGTTATGAAAGCACAGAAATCCCCTTGAATTTCCAGCTATCGTGTGGAAATTACAAACCAGCCCTCCCTGACTCAGAACCAAGGCCTGCTCCACAGCCAGCCCTCATCACTGCAGGCTCTGGGGCGGAAATGGCAGGTTTTTACTTTGTGTCTTCATTCTTCAGCTTCCTGTCCTCCAACAGTTGGACTCAATAAACTTTTTTCCGAATTTAATATTTCTACGATTCTCAATATTATTATAATTAACAATCAATGAGTTTTTCTTCAAACACTGTCCAATGTGTGTTTTTTGAGGCCACTGCTGACACTTCACTGCCCTTAAGGCAGGAGGGGAGGTGAGTGTAGACCCCAGAGTTGTGACATTAATGCCAGCCAAGTGTCCAGGGCTGAGGGGAGTCACTCCAAGCACAGCTCACACTCAGTGACTCTTTTGCTGCCTTACAAAGAAGGTAGGAGGTGGCACCAGCTTTCCCTGGCATTAATGTGCTTTTAGTTGCCTGATAAAAGTATTTTCCTTCCCTAATGGCTGCACGGCACCAGACTAAAAGCACAGAATACACTTTAATTTTAATTTGAGCACACACTTGTAGCTCTGTGCCAATTCCTTGCTGCTGTACTGTTGATGAGCAGTTGTGTGTGGAACAAATTGAAGAAAGCCACGCACTAATTTCCTAAATGTACCTTTTTTTTTTCTCCAATGGTAAGGAAATGATGAGTTTTAGATGAGACAGAACATCTCTCTGCAGCTCAATGAACTGAAAATGCAGCAAGCAAACTCCTGCAGCCTTCAGAAGTACTCGAGAGTGACACAAAAGTACAAACCTCTTCAAATTTTGTGATGAAACTAAATGGAGTCAGCAAATTGAGAGGATGACAAGGACAGAGGAAGACCGAAACACACCTGAACTACTGTGATAAATGGAAATAACAACTCCTTGTTTTAACAAAATAGTGCTGTGATACATTCCATAAGCTGGCATAGCACTTTTATTACACTTCAGCAAAAATTGTGCATGACTGGCAGCTCCCTTCATGCCCAGCTCTGGGTAGCAGTGCTGCCTCTCATGTTCAGCACAGTTGTGCTTCTCTCAGTGAAAAACCAAGGGGGCAGCAGAAGCAATTCATTCCCTTTCTGCTGTGAGACAAACTGACTCACACTGGGCATGCCTTTCACAAAATTAACTTCTGCAAATTTTAATTTCAGTCACAAAGACTGCTACAGTCATCTGAAAGCCCATGAAACTCTATTTTTGTAGAGTCAGGATTGCCAGCATTTCTAAATCAGCTCTAGTGGAAGAAGCTCAGTGCTGTGCAGATGGGGAGAGGAGCTCTGTGAGATTATCTCACTTCTGGAGCTCTGGAAAGCAACTTGAGAGTGTTGGTTTCATGCTCAAGTTTTACTGCGTGCCTGTAAATGCAGATTTGGGGCAATAAAGTGTGTTTGCTGAGTGCTCACAGTACCTGGGTAACTCTACAGCTGTGGAGCTGTGCATCCACATACCCTCAGTTACACAGAGGCGTAGTTTTTCAGAATGAAAACCTTGTTTTTAAATTTCAGCAGAACCTCATCTCTGCTCCTGTAGGTCAGCAGGTGCCTCTGGAACAGCCTGCTTTGCCCATCGTGCTGTTAAGAGCTTCCTTGTGGGATTCCCTGGTCCATTGGGGGAGGAACCACGGGGCACTATTGGGTGCGATGGTGATCTCAAAGTTTTTCCCTGGGTGTACGGTTTTAATTTCTGGTAAAACAAACAGACCCGGGGGACCTCTGTTGGAGTCTCCTACTATTAAGACAGTCAATCGCACCAAGGGTGCGTTTCGAAGGGTCACTGAGATGTGTTGTAAGTCTGTTGTTGTAATGTGTAGGGCGCCAGCACCTACCACCTGAAATCTTCCTAATACCTCCGGTGACGAGGGGTAAGTAGGGCTTCTGATGACTTGGAATTCAGGTGGTAAGGTGGCGAGTCTCCTTGAAGCAGCGCTTAATTTGTTGGCTCCGGAGCGCGGTGCTGCTCCGCGCTCCTCTCCCCATTTCCCGACACGGAAGGTGCCTGAAGCTGTTGTTGCAGCCACCGTGGATAGGTGGGTGGTGGGTAGAAGAACCATGGCGGGAGGGTAGGGTCTGGCACAGAACTGGATGGAAAGCCTGGGGAAGACTTAACAACATTGTTATTTTGTCTTTGTCCATTAGGTTTCTTTGGTCTCTTGCACTCTCGTGTGAAGTGTCCCGTGCCACCACAGTTAAAGCATTTTTTAATTTGGTCCCCTTTTCCTTCGATAACATACACATTCGGTCTTTGTTTAGGGTGGGGGTTTTTGGTATCAGTGTCCACCCTTTTGCCCCTCACCTGGGAACACCTTTCCGTTATCTGCTCAATGGTGGGAGGGGGTTCCTGAGGCAGGAGGTCGATGACCCTATGGCAGTCACTGTTCGCGTTCTCACGGGCTACCTCTCTTAAAAGTTCCTTTAACATTTTTTGGTCTGTGACCACTTTTGACATCGCCTCCCGGAGGCGATCTACAAATGCTGTAAAGTTTTCGTCAGGCCCCTGACGGATTGCCGTGTAACTGAGAGGTGGGCCCATGTCCGCAGATAAGCTGAGAAGTACCCGCTTTGCCGCGTTTTGAATATCTAGGAGGACCTCCTCAGGAATATTGTTTGCCTGATCCCTCGCCTTTGCCTGGTTTCCCTCCCCTGCCAGGTGTTCCATAGTGAGGGCGGCTTTGTTGGGGTCAGTTTTATAGAGTTCTAATAGGCTTTGTAATTCTCTTTTCCATCTCCTCTGCCATATCCAAAAATGGGATTCAATGAGGAGACTAGACATGAGGACTCTAATGTCATGGGGCACAAGGACAGAAGTTTCAAAGGTCGCAGTGACGAGTCCCTTAAAATAGGGAGATTCCCTCCCAAATTCCCTCCCCGCCTTGCATATTTCTTTAATGGTGGCCTGTGGGATGGGCTCCCACCGGAGATTAGCTCCCTGCCGCTTGTAGGTCACCGGCGCGGTGTATGGGAAAGCCACGGTGGGGCCCTGGGCCGGGTAGGCCTCAGGCCTTCCCCCTTCCGGTATAGGCCCGTGGGAAGCGGAAGTGGAGCCGTGGGAATCCGGAAGGTGGGCGGGGTTAGCGGCGGAAGGGGATGGGAGGTGGGAGGTCCGCGCGAGGGGAGGGGTTGGGTGAGGAGCAGAGGGGGGGGGGGGAAGTTGGGGGTGGAGTTGGGAAGGTGGGAGGGGGCCCGCCGGAGTGACATCATCGGCCGCGATGGGAGGGACCGACGGGGGGCCAATCGACGGAGTATGGGAGGAGTAGGGGGTGGGAAAGAAAGGATTCGCGCGTTTTGTGCCTGAGCGTGCGCACTCGAGGCACGGGTGACTGCATTGCGGAGAGATGGTGTCTCCGCCATTTTGTTGTGGTGCACCACGAAAATCCCCAAACGGACTATAACTTGGAGGGGGGGGTGGAGGCGCAACGGGCGCAACTGGGTTAGTGGTACAAGGAAAGAGGGTAGGGGTAAAGTCCGTCCTGAGGTGATCAGTCTCGGGGCGGAAAGGGTTGGTAGGTCGCTGACGCAGATCGGAGCCTTGATTGCCCCGGATTTCTCCCCCAGACTCTCGGTCGGTGGGGGGTATCTGAGCGGATTCCTCACCAGGAACGTGGGGTGTAGGGCGGACGGGCTTAGGAGAAATGTTAGGTGAGGAAGGGGTAGAACGTCCCGAACAATCCCCAAGGTGAGTTAAAACACGGTAAATCAGGATTTGTAATGGAAAAAACCTACGAACAGAAACATTCCCAGTATTTGCAACTGCGGTTAAATGATGTCCCACAGAATCCCAGAACAGAATGCTTAAGATCGAGGAAGGGTTAGCGAAAGGAATAGAATGCACGACCCAACGAACAAAAGCTTTAAGGAGTTTCTTATTAAATGGTTCCCCACTGTTAACTAGGTGAAACTTTAAAGTAGAAAAAAGCTCCCTCTCCCTTTTTGATAGGTGGCTGCCCATCCTATCTACCTAGGGAGGTTTCCTCACCCCAGTAAAACAGGAAAAGAAAAAGAGAAAGTGGCCGGAGAAGGGAGCAAAGGCTTACCTCCCTGAGGTCGACCCTCCGCTTGAGGTACACAGGAACAGAGCACACAGCAAGGAAATCCACCACAGACGGCCAACGGAAAAGGTGGGATGAGGGTCTTCGCCGCGATCAGCTCTCAAGCACCCAGTGCGAGAGGTGGCTGATCGTCCCTCAAGAGTCCTTCACTAGAACGGAAGGAATTCCTGCGGGGTGTGGCCCACAACGTGCATCGTCAGAGGTAGTACTGAGCAGTCCTCCGTGATCCTGGGAGGAATCACGGACGTTGGGCGCCNGGGGAGTGACCACAACTGGGACTAAACCATTGTCTCTTCTGCACCCGGGGGAGTTTTCCCTCGGGATGGGTTTTCCACCAGGAGGAGGTTTTTAAGGCTACCTGGGGTCTTTCCTTTAAGGAAACAACCCCTACAACCCCAACATTCCCTTGCTTTCAGCCACACCTGCTGATGTACAGAACATTTCAGAGGGGTCTGTGCCTGGAGGTGCACGACATGGGGTGCTGCTTTCTCCTCACTTCTGGCTGGTAAGTTACTCTAAACTCAGCTGCAATGGCCTCAGCTGTTTCACTGGGCAGGTAACTGCTGTTTGAGAGCTCTCACACCACTGGAATAGGAAAAAAGGGGCTTGTATGGATATAAATTAACAGGGCAGGATAGGTAAGTTGCATGAAAGCAACAATGGGGTGTACTATCCTTTATAAAAGGTCCAGTCAGGCTTCTCTGCTGAGCTGTCTCTGGACATCAACAGTGTGCAGACAGAGCTGTTCTCTCTCAGGCTGTGCTGAGCCCACTGATAAACCAGCTGACAAACTCTAGAAAATGTCAGGTACCACCCAATCAGAGCCTGAAAGAGAAAGGAACGCCCTAGAAAGGATGAAGGTCCCACCATCCCTGCACTGCCATGGGAGCCCTTTCTGGAGAGGAAATCAATCTGATTTGAAAGCGTTATGTGCCAAATGGGCACCAGCTAAAGAGGTCACAATTCTAGGGAATTATTTATTTGAGATATTTGTGGGCAGTGGAGCCTCATGAAGGTCCTGGAGCTCCAAACTTTGCTGTGCACAGACTCCCACAAACTCACACTGCTGTGGTGTGATTACAAGCACAATGAGCTGCCACAGGGCGGATGGAAAACATAATAATCATTGCACTATGAAATCAGAATCAAGGATTTTAAGATAAAATGCCTGGAATCCAAAATCATCATCTGCAATGGGATATTTTCCAGAGTTTTCTTGCAGGGTATCCTAATTTGGTAGGATACTTCAAAAAGCAGATTTCAAAGTGGAAGGAGTGAGTGCTAATCCCTGCCGAAAGCAGAACAGTAATTTTCACTGTGTAAGTGATATGCCACGAGCAAAAAGGGCTCTTAGAGACACACTTTTAAGGTGCCTCCATATTTCACATGTAAATAAACTTTTTCTTCAAATGTTCCATAGTGATAATTTTGATTTCTTGTGAAAATTCTGGGTTAGTTGCCAGCTCATGAAAGCTCCTTTTTAAACAAGAATTTTAAGGGTTCAGACATAAGAAAAAGTATTTCTTATGCGAAACTAAATCATCATACAACTCTTGCTCAGACTGATAAAACCAGAGGACTATCAAATGTTGGAAAATACATAAAAGCATTAGTTTTCTTTTTCATTATTCCTCTGAAATCATTTGGGTCCCAATTCTACAAGAGGTTCTTATCCCTGTTTATAAGGTGGTGTTTGCCTTATTGCCTATTGCCTTATGTAAATAAGTGTAAAATACCACAAATTAGAATGGTAATATTTTATAGTAAAAATAGTGGTATAAATAATGGGAAATCAAACAGAAACAGTTTTTTTCTCCTTCAGAAATTTTCTATATTTTTCCAGCCCCAAATTTGGTTACAAACCACTTTGAAAATCTTAAAAGTGTTCATAACTAAAAATTAGAAGGCTACTCAAGTTAATCATTTTGATCAAATATATTGTTTCAACAAATTGGGAGCTTTTCTCTCCCACTTGACCACAACTTTATACATTTTCTAATCTTTTTTTGAACCTAAAATCAGAAGATTTTGTACCAAAGTATATAAACATATGTGTGATATTTTCAAGAGCTTGAAACCGTTTAAGTAGAAGAATTTAGGTAAAATTAAAACTCCCCCTAGCTTGGACAAAGCACAGGAGCTGAGTGCCAGGTCAGATTCCCTGGAGCAATTTGTAAATAAACATCTGTGTGTTCAGTCTGGGTCCCTCACTGCAAGAAGGACATTGAGGGGCTGGAGAGAGTCCAAAAAAGAGCAGCAGAGCTGGCGAAGGGTCTGGAGAATCCTGTGAGGAGTGGCTGAGGGAGCTGGGGGTGTTTAGCCTGGAGAAAAGGGGGCTCAAAGAGAAATCAACCCACCCTAGCAATGATCACGTTTAAACTCTGTTTACAGCTGACACAGCACCAAAACATTAATAAGTTGTCAAAACCACATGATTTGGAAGCTATGCTATATTCCAGATATTCCAGAATCTAGCACCTTCCCTCTTCTGATTATTGGCATCTCCATCATCACATTCTTTAAGTCTATTTTTAACAGAACTGGATTTCTGCTGAATAAAACAAGCAGACACTATTCTTCATAAATTCAAACTAAATAACAAGCTTCTTGCCGTACAGGTCAGCTATGTGAAATTTATTTAGTTAGTTAGTTATTTGTTTTATTTATTATGAGACCCCAAAAGTTTTGCAGAACAAGGAAAAAGTCAGATGAAAATAAACTCCCTAAAGTAAACAGCCTATATAAAACTTGGAGTGGAGTATGGCAGAAATATGCACATACACTTTTATGTACTGTGTGATTAGGTTTCCTTCTGACCAATTAGAGGTATTCAGGAAAAAAATCCTCAAAAATTATTCAGTGGTATCTTCTACCACTTTTGACCACTTTTAGTTCCATGTAATTCAGAAATAGAAACAAATTTATGTTGGCCCCTNGGTGGAGGAAAACTCACAGCAGAAAGACCGGCAGCTCCTTGCTGGTTTCTCAGTGGCCGTGGGTTCAGAAGAGCGCAGCTTCACCCATGCAGTTCCGAGGGTCTCGGGCAAAAGAGAGAGCCAAACCCTTCCCCGCCCCTGCCTTTTTTTTTCCAGTCCCCAAAATCTCGCGTTGTCCCTACTTTCACGAGAGAGATCTCCGGCCCCCCGCCCCCTGCCCTCCGCCCTCCACCCTGTTGAGGAGAAAGGCTTTGGCCATGTGCTTTTGTTCTCTTAAATACTCAGTCATTAACAGCTTATGGGAGAAAAATTCCTGAAGATAGAGAAAAAGAAAGAAAGCCCAAAAAGAAAAAAACCAAGATCCAAACTCCGACACCCCTGAACTCTTGCATTGCTGTTTCTCCCCCTCTTTGTCTGTGTTAAAATTACATCCAGGTTGTTTTTTTTCATCAAATGCATTTCCTGTTGTATGGGAAAAGTCTGCCTCCCCAGGTATTTATGTTATGTAATCTGTGAACAAAGATTTAAATGTCTGAAGGCTTTCAAGAAAATCTATCATGTTATATTTAAAGCTTAGATTTGAATTTTTCTGCATTTCTGTTGGAATTGCTGGCTGGATATCTCTTGCAAGCCTGTTAAAACTACTTGCCCACTACCTTTTGAGAAATTGGCTTTCTGGTTAATAAAGAGCTGTTTCACCAGCTGTCTTGCCCATTCAATCAAAGTTTCCTGTACCTATAACTCAAATGGTTTTGCCCCACAGTTTGAGCTTCAGCATCCTCTGACAAAGAGAACTGCTGTTTCCAGTTGTGTCCAAATAACATGGACTTCGTTTAGATAGAAAACAACCCCTAATTTTATAATTTAAATAGATCTGAGTGTGAGTGATGTGTGTTCTAGAAGCCCTGGAGGATGGGGCTTGTTCTGTGCATTCCCAGCACCTCTCTCTCCTATCCTGGCTTTGCAGAGAGTCACCACAGAGGGAATTTTAGCTCATTTGGGAGAAGCCAGAGCTGCAGGACTGGATGCTGTGTTCCTTGGATGGCCCAAACCAGCATCAATTTCTTCCTGATCACTGTTATACTTCACTCAGTGAGGGTAAGGCCTGGTGAAGGTCTTGTTTCTGAAGGGAACAGCTCCTACCCTAATGGAGAGAGAGCACCCTAATGGAGAGAAAATCCAGAGACAGAGCAGGTCACTGTGCCCCACTGCAGAGGCCACAGTGGGGAGAGAGAAACCCGTCCTCACCTGCCACACCTACAGGTGCCCAAAGCACCTCTCATTTGCATCAGCCAGGTCCATGCACTACTGAGAAAGCTGGAGTGTTATTGCTCTAATTATTCTGCTCCTTTCTTTCCCTTTTCCTGCCTCCCTCACCCCTGGGCTCTCTAAAGAAAGGCTCCCAGGAGCTTCCATTCAAGGGCTCTGAAAGCAGAGCCAGTGGGGGCTGCTATCACCAGTGACCCATTCACCAGCACCAGCAGCAGCCTGGCTTTGTCCTCTGCTGCTCTGAACAAACCCATGGCAGACTCGGTTCTGCTGCAGAAATATTGAGAATGAGACAGAGCACAAAGGGGGCAGGCAGCAGGGCTGAAACGTTCAGTGGAAATAGGGGAGCTGGTCAATAAAAGGGGATGGATCAAAAGGGGATGGCTGACAATGGGACATGGGCTGAAAAGGGCTGTGCACCATCCTGCAGGTCAGAAAGGACAAAACACTCTGGTCCCAGAGCTGTCACCTTCTGCACAGCAGGGAGGGATCCAGGAGCAAGGAGAAATGCAAAGCCAGAACTCAACATACAGGAAATGTACAAAGGGGAAAAAAAATCATAAAGGGTCAAATTCTACAAGCTGAGACCACTGATCCCCATGAACAGAACAGAATAAATGTCTAGAGGAGGTGTTGGAAAGAAAGAGAAACAAAGGATGGTAAGGAAGAGTGAAATTTTGGCTTAGGGGTTCATCTCAGGCTTGGGACAGCTGGTTCCATTCCAAGACTCTGCTATAGAATTCCTGTAGGACCAGAAGGGAGGTATGCAATCCCTGCAATTCACACCCCATCAATGAAGAAATACTCAGGGGGAAGGATAGGACATGTATTTTGTCTGTAGGGCCCCCTAAGTTCAGCCATATTTGTGTAAAAGCAAAATAGTTTGTTGAAATGGAAAGATGTAAAAAAAAATCCGTATTTTGAATTTTTCTATTTTGGAGGCATTTAAATGGATCACATTTACTCTTAAATAAGTTTTCAAAGCATTAAACTTCCATTCACACCATTCTATCATTTTCTACCTTTGAGGTTCTGAATACAAATATCTGACTGGTGTCCAGTGAATACAGATATCTGAATGGTAGCCAGATATTTTCTTCTTCACTCTTGTTCTTTTTTTCCTACTTTACCTTTTGCTCTTGTGTCAGGTTCCAAAATGACTTCTCTTCTGGAGAAGGTTAGAGGAGATGAGAAGGAGTAAAATTGTAATGCCTGTGGCTTTCCAAAAAATAAGTTAGAACGTTAATGATATTTGAGAAAAGTAATTTCCTCAGTTTAAAGGGGTTTGGCACATTTTCAGTGGAAAGGGAGGGTTTTTTTCTTCCTTTCTTCTTTCATGTAATTTCATTTAATTTAAGTACATTTTCCTCCTTAACGTTTCACAGAAAGAAAGAAGCCCAGAAGAACAAAATAGCTGGGGGAAACAGAATTCCTTTGGATATTAAAAGACCCGCATGCATTTCAGCAATGGTGGTTTTTTTTCCACTTGGAAATCTGAAATAAAACCTTGGTGCCACACACACCATGTCATGAGAAAATGCATCTGTTGAAACTCTGTTCTATGTGACCAGCCTTGGGTTCTGGATCCTGCAAAGGGGGAAAGGATAAGGAGAAAAGTGGTTTCAACATCTGAGCTGCTGGGACATCACACCCAGACCCCTTCATTTATTCACCCCTGGCTTTCAGTCCTCCTTCTGGAGAAAGCTCTGAAAGTGTGCCTGTTCCTGTAGCCAAAATCTGTCTCCTGGCCATGCCTTTGATGCTGCCTGTTCTGGATTGGTGCTGAGCTGCTGCCCTGCTCCAGGCTCCCCAGATGGGGAGATGAGAGGACCTTTCTGCACCCCTTGGAGACTGAGCCTCTCACACAGGCAGTCACTTCACTGGCTGCTTTGTGAACCCTTTTTTAAGGCTTCTAAGAATTCAGTTTGAGCTAAGACCAAAGAGGAATTTACTAACTTTGAGGTAGGGACAAGTTTGCAATCAGCTCCTACATTGTTAGGGTGACTGCAGCCAGAGGGGAGAACATCTTGGCTGCCTGCAGGCAGTGAAATTCTTTCCTCTATCATGGCAAAAATTAAGGAAGGTGGGTTCTTAAGGCATGTACCACCAAGAGATGTCCTGGGCAATATGGAAAACCTGGCTGTGTAATGAAAACCTGAGTGTGGATGGCACAGAAGTCCCTGCCCCATGAGTGAGCTGATATTTGTCAGACAGAGCTGCCCGATCCTCAGCTGCTCCTGACCATGGCAGTTCCACAGAAACCCATCCCCAGACCTGCCCTCTGAGTCTAAACACTGCCCACCTGGCTGGCAGTCTGGCAAGCAATCAAATAATTCAAACAGGTCAGGTTGCCACCTCAGAAACAGTGAGGGGTTTTTTTGCTCCGTGCCATGGAGAGGAGAATTCCCAGTCTCCGTTCAGAATTGGCCGTCATTATTAAATGCACACATGGATGGGCTTTTTGGCCGTGGTATAAATGACTTAAAGCTGTGATTCAAATAGGTCTATGAAGTGCTTCTATGATGTTCCTCTCCCTTCTTTTTTCTTTTTCTTTCTTTTTTTTTTTTAAACTGTCTCTGCTCCACTGTTCTTTGTAGAGATAAGCCCTTGAAAATCACCCTTCTTAAGGTGTAAACTTGGTGACTGTACATTACAGTAAAACATTTGATTTGTTATAGGCTGGAAAAATAGAGAAGTTGAAATCTCTTCATGGCATATTAAAGGTCACACAATTATAATAAAATCATGCTCCAGCAGCTCCAGTCACAGACAAAATCAGTCTCAAATTTCCAGCCAACAATGAAGTCCCCACAGAGTTTCAGCTTCCCCAGGAAATCAGGGGATCTCAGGCTGAGTTGATTTTAAGAGTGTCCTGAATGCCCATCATAAAAAACGTGTTACTCAACACAGCCACAACTCTTTGGGGTCCTCTGATTGAAATAAAAAACCTCTTTTTATTTTACAGCCATTTGGGGCAGGGTACTTTTCTGGCTCCAGGAACCCAAAGAGCAGCAAGCTCCACTCTGCTCGGGTGAGAAGCCACAAGCTTGAATGTCATTTGCTAGCATGCCACACGTCAAAATAAAATAAAATAATGGTGATACAGAACAAAAAACTACATCCTCACAATACAAGCTAATCTGCCTGCTCCCCATCAAGTGAAACGTATTGACAACTGACAATAGGCAATTAATAGATTAATGAGTATGGCTCTTATCTCTCTGCATTATGAGTTTATCTGGTTGTAACAGGATGAACACAGCACGGGGCTGTGCTCACAGGAGTGCTGTCCCAGTAGAAATGAGATCATTGCAGCAAGATACGAATGCAGTATTTTGATTACCAGGTATCACTCAATGGAACAGAACTCCCCCACTTGCACTTTATTCTATACATTTTAAAATTATTCAAGGGCAAAGAACAGAATATAATTTACCAGAGAGGGAATTAGAGGGAAAGGTTTTACAAAAGCAGGAGAGATTAGGTTTTGATCCAGGGTTAAGACCACTGCCTCTGGCAAACATAGAATATGTCAAGATAGGTGGTGGAATGTAAAAAAAGCCTTTCCACCTAAAACTGAGTCTAAATTCAGTGATATCTGCAATGCTGAATAATAAAATAAACTTTTAAAACCCTTTGATAACCCAAATAAAAAAATAAAGCACACAAACTAGTTTTCCAACAGTTCCAACTCCAAAACATGGGGCTGCTATTTCTGGCAGAGGTAAGTTCACTCACACCCTGGATAAACTGATAAATTTGACCTGCAGAAGTGCAGAGGTGCACTGGAGGATGCTGTGCTTCATGTCAAACCTGCAGAAAAGCAGATTTTCCAAAGGACCTAGGTAGGAAGGCAAACAAGGCATGAATTTGGGGAGCCAGAGAACCATTGCCTTGATTGCATTGACATTTTCTCTCCTTGCCAGGCACGTGTCTCCCCTGCCCTGTGCTTTTTTATTCGCCATTTCCACCACAGAAGGAAGCCAGATTTACTCCTCTCATGCCCAAGTTCTGCCTGCTCTCCTCACTTGTGTAATCTGAGTTTTCCCAAGGGGTCCATTTGTACAGATAAAGTGAATTTGCCCTTGATAGCACTGTAAGGTTTCAGAGCAAATATTGCGATGATTTTTGTGGGCTGGCAAACACCAAGTGCAGTTTGCTGTGTGGGAATTGCTGTCCTGCCCCAGAGCTGTGCAGGCTTTTGCAGTGACTGATGGCACGAGGCAAACACAGCAGGACAGTCGCGTGGTGATCATTCTGCACAGTTTTGCTCATAGGCTGCTTCCTGGGTTTCCTTCAGAGCCAAAAGGAAAACACCAGTGGAATGAACTTTGGATCAAACTTGATGTTATTCTGTTGCAATACACTGGAGAATAAGGAATGAGAGATTTATTCTGATTTGTGCCAACGTTTGGAAACAAAGCTGCAGTCCTGATGATGAGTCCCCTGGGAATGTGGAGGTTCCAGGTACTCCTGTGAGAGTCCCAGCTGCTCACCCCCAGCCCTGGCAGAGCACCATGTGTCTTTGAGGTCCCTGTCTGGCTGCTCATAGGTAATTCCAGCAGCAGAGCAGGGGCATTGAAACCACAAAAGCAAAAACCACCACAAGGCATCTCAGACCTTCCTTACACCTGGACCTCTGCTGTTTGAAACAACTGTCATGGGAAGGGGCTCAAAAGCCACTTCTGCATGTGTCTGTCTGGATGGCAAAAAGAGCTCCGTGAGGCCAGAGAAATTATGGAATTGTAATATACTGCACTGAAGAGGGAATTCAGTTTGTGTCTCATTTTTAAGAGCTAATATTCTTTTATCTGATCAAATGGTAAACAGCATTGGTAAATCAAGTTTTGATGGCATATGTATTTGCAAACAAAACTTTATATTCAACCTTTTCTGAGATGATCCCACAAATCTGTGTTGATATCCTCTGTGGTCACATTTTTTAAGAGCCTGAAAAACAGAACAGCCTCCCATGCACTGCTTTAAACCATGTACATGCACTCCTACATTTCCTAATTGAATGGGACCTTCTAGGCATGCAGTGAAAATCAGCTTTGGAAAATCAGCCTAGAGAGGGACAGAATGTTATCCAAGTGCTGATTTAATTCTGTTCTTGGGTATTCTATTCCACAGGAAAACAAACTAAAACTCCCCCAGTGAGAGCTGCAATGTGTCATTCAAACCCATCCCTCCTGCCTCAGGGATGACACGTCCATGGATGCCTCCCAGAGCCCCCTGCCACACTCAGCTGAAGCTCCTGGGCCCTCTGAGAGGAAATGCACAGGCAGGATGGCACAAAACCTGTGAATGCCACAGCTGTGTAAAACACAGCCCTTGCATGGGCACTGCCTCCCTTGGTTTGAGCTGGGTGGCCCAGGACTGGTCTGGTACCTTGTCACCTTTGTCATTCCTCTCCCAGGGTTTGAGGAGCTCTGGAATGCTGGAAGGCACCAAACCACCTGTACCATCCCCTGGCAGAACCAAGTGTCTGACACGAGTGTTTAACACAGCTTGGTTCATCTGCTGCTTTGCTTAGGGGCTGAGAAGTTCCAGGCTTTTCGCCCCAGCATTTCTGGAAAAAACTCTTCATTTCTATGGATCCATCTGGGACCTGTCTTTTGTGGTTTCTGGGGAGAACTGCTGGCAGGAATATCAAGGAACATCCCCAGCCCAGTTACTGGGAGATGCACTGGGATTAGAGGGTAGGAACCCAGTTTGAGCAGAATGGCTGTGACTCACTCTTTCCTTTGATGCTGTGAAATGATTGCAGAGAGGGCACTGAGCAACTTTGGTGCCTCGGGAGAAAAAACTGGCACAGAGGAGACCAGCCCTTTGGTCACACAAAATTCCTTCAGCTCTTTAGGCAGGTGATGCCCACTTGCAAAATTTTCCATATTGATAACTAAAAA
>VZTZ01030486.1:147924-260223 GCA_013400955.1 Drymodes brunneopygia | reverse complement strand
AAAAAAAAAAAAAAGAAATTCTCCTGTATTTGAATGTGTGGACCAAAACTGCTCCAATAGGGAGCAAAGGGAAGAAAAAAATGGTCAAGAGCCAACACTGCTGACTGCTAATGGACAACAGCTTCTCTTGACATCAAATGGTGCTGCTCCACCAAGCTCAGGGGAAGCAGCAATGGTTTATCTCAGCTAAAGAATATCTGGGCACAACCATTTTTCACTTTTATATTGTAATTAAAAATGTAAACATTTTCCTGTGAAGGAGTTAACGAAGCCATGGTTACATCTTTGGGCACATTTACAGCCCATGATTTAAGATATAGGAAAAAGTAAGGTCCTTTAAGAAATGAAGCAACAGGAGCCATTAACCAAGACAAAGAGATCACAGGACATGTCAAGCAGCAGTTGGAGCCAATGGTTCCCTTCCAAACTGGCACTGCAGGGCTGAAGCAGGTGGGACAATGGATTTCAGGCACACTGAGGCTCGGGAGGAAAAACTAACCCCAAAATAAGTTGGGTGCACACAAGAATGTTGGCTCAGGGATGCTTTAGATCTGATAGCAAATACATGAACCACTGTGGAATTTTTCCTGTGCTCAGGAAAGGCAGTGGAACCATGTTTGTTCTTTGCAAATAAACAGGATTACGCCTGGGTAGAACCAAATCTGGTGTTAATTCCCTCCTTTCACCACTGATCCCTGCTGCTTTCCCTAGTCTGGATAAGCCTCTGGTATTTGGCTCAAAAGGACAGCACAGCACAAAAGAATCAGAGGCCATTTGAAGACAGCTACACACACATTCTCCTCTCTCTCCTCTCTGTTCTCCCAACCTCTCTGGCCCTCTGGTTTGGTCTGTAAAATGGAAATGACAGGGCAGAAGAGAGTGAGAGTCACAGATCATGAGCCCACTCAATGAACTCTGGGAGAAGGAGCTCCCCTTCTGCCCTTCAGCATTTTTACATCTGCAGTACCTCCCTTGTGGTAAGTGCTACCTACACGGGAATATCTGGTTTAGTTCTGTGCACAGAAGCTACTTCCCCTCAAAATAATTGTGCAAAACCACCAGTTTCAGATGTGTGGCTGACAAACCTCAATTAAAACAGAGGAGGTCTTAATGCAAACATAAAGCTCTTTACGAATATCAGACTTTGACACAACATCAGCTGTGAATGTAAAACAACATAGGGATGTGTTTTCCTGCAACAACAAGAATTTAAAGATCAAATACCTTTTCCCTCAGATTGCCCACACTGATTTCTGAGAATCTAATGGAAAACAAAGTGTTTTTGCAAAGTACAATGTTTGCATATGTTTCACTAATTAGTTTGGCAAGGCCTCCACTACCAAAGGTGCACCTATTTTCACACAGGCTCCGACAATCTGCCTTGGAGCTTTCAATATTCATGTTTCTGCACTGTTTATGCTCTGTATCATTTCATTATATCGATACATATATATTTATTTTTTTTTAACAGATCTTGGAATTTGTCGTCCTGCTAGGGTTTCTAAAAATATCCTTCCAGAAAAACTTCCATTAAACCTGACTGGAACAGGAGAGGTGGTGCACACTTCTCCTTTTCCTGGAGCTCCTTATCAGTCCAAAAGCAATGCTGTCCATGTAATCTTGGATCACATTTCACACCAAGCTCATGAAGAGAATTTTCAGTAGAAGCCACTGTGGATTTTCAGATGAAACAACTTCTCATTGGAATACAACAGCTTGTTCAAACAGAATGTTTTGGGCTTTGACAACCTCCCAGCTCAACGCAGACAGAGATGTCTTATAAATCTGCATGGGGCTCCTAAATCATCTTTCTTTGGCAAGGGAGTGATGGACTTCCTAAGTTTGCTGTGACTCCTGAGGAGCTGCTTTCTCCCAGCTTGAGCAGAAACAGGAGTAAGAAACAGCTGTTTTTCTGAAGCTAGTGTTTCTGAATTTCCTCTCCATCTCCAGTTCTCTTGTTTGCATCTCACCCCACACCCAAACATCCCAGCAAAGCTCTTCTGGCACCTGGGAAATGTTGAATTCCACCTCCTCTGGCCTCGTGGCTGAGAGAAGCAAGAGGGCAACAAGGAGGAGAGGAGAAACCCTGAGAAGTGATGCAGCAGGAGACCCTGGAGCCTTCCCACAGATTTCCCTGGCTGCTGAAGCACTGCACTGCCTGCAGAGCTTTTGCCATCTAGGTTCAGCCCAGCTAGGTTTTACTGCAGGAAAGATTTACCCAATGCCAGCCACTTGTGGCAGTACTTAGCATTACCCAACAGTGCACAAGAGTGCCCTGCAACACCCAAAAGTAGCAGGTGAGAAAATCCACATAAGTTACTGCAATGCATGAAACTCCCAATGCAAAGGGCACATCCTCATGCAGAACCTGTCCTGTCTCTCCTCAAATAATGACACAACATGCTGAAAAATCTTAGAAAAGTAGGGAGGAGCAGGGAATACATTAGAAGAGAAATAAATGCAAAAGGTAAGAGGATTGGGGAATTGCCTTTCTTATTCTTACACAATTATTTTCACCTTCTCACAAACATAAGTAGACATTCGTGTACCTTTGTGTGGCTCTTCAGCCCCCAGTAATCATCAAACACTCACTAAGTGTTTCTGAAGTCAGGAGCAGCTTGCTCAAGGTTTATGTGCTCCCTCTAAGGACTCCACACCCATTCAGTCAAGGCTGGGGCTGGAACTCATGCTGAACCTTAACATGGTCTTACCTCATCAAATGCTCTGCACCTCCTGAAAACCCCTCAGCCTCAATCCTGCCTGCTGTGCACTGTGTGCAGCCTTTAAATAAAGCCCCCAGCATTTCACTGAGCTTGGGCAATCACACTGGACAGCACAACAGGATCAATGCAGGAGCTGAGGATAAAACCAAACAGCTCTGGAGATGTCCTGGCGAAGATGAGCAAACAACAGGCCTCCACAGAGAAGGGGGAGAGAAAACTCAAATCACAGTGAAATTTATCAAAGCTTAAAGCTGCTCACAATAATGGCCAAGGGTGAACGATTCATTTCAAGCCAGGCCAAATTGAGGAAAAGAACCTTGATGCACGCACCAATTTTGTTTCTCAAAGTCAAGAATTGCCTAATCAATAGCAGTGCTGAAGGGAGATGGGCACTCTCAGGGGTACCATTACAAAGAATTGCACTGGATTTTTGGCCACCTGGCTCCCAATTGCTTTAATAGCTGTCACATGGCTAAATCCCAGGCTGGAGCTTTAAAAGTTTAGCCCTTGGTCTTCCTGAGCATCTACTGCTGTCAGATGGCAAAAGTAGAGCAGCAGGAGGGACTGGGGATTTATTCCTGCAATGACCAGTGCAGAATCTGCACTGCTGCTGCTGCAAGTGTCACTTACTGGGTGAAGAGAGGCAAAGCAGGAGAGGGTAAAAGGGGAGAAGGTGAAAGGAGCTGTGCTTAACCCTGCCCCTGCTGATGGTTGATAGCAGCCTGCACCAGGTACTCTCATCCCCAGCCTAATCCAATCAGCCCCCCTCTTCCATCAGCTAAAAATAAACTGGCACTTTTTAGGTAATGCTCTGCCTGCTCCCCCCATTCCAAACTGTGCTCCAAATCTTAATGGAAAACCTTCAAGAAGTTTTAAGGTTTGAAATCAAATAAAGAAGCAGATGCATGGAGAAAAATCCAATCAGAGCAGAAAGGGTTGGATTAGACAGGAACTGTCTTTCTTTCTGTTGTCACCAGCACTGAACTTCACAGGAGCAGGGGCTGGAAGGACAGAAGGAGGCAGACAAAAGAGAAGAGGAAGGAGAAACATAATTTTTCAGAAGGAAAGGTGGTGCCATGTCAACGAGATCTGGGCTTGGCATGGTTCCTGGGCCTGCTCCTGGTCAGCTATGGGATGGGGAGCACCCTGATTCCCTTCCTCAGGCAGCTTCCAGAGCCTTCCAGGGCTGAGCAGAGAGATGGGAGCTGGCCTTGGCAGCAGCCCCCTCTCAGGATGTCACCTCATGGTGAGGCTCTCACAGAACATAGAAATAACAGTAAGATCAAGCACCTTTTGGAAGGAAGTGGGCTAATACTCAGGGAATCACAACCTGAGGTAGAAGGGACCTTCAGGCTCACTAGACCAGGTCACTCAGAGACCCATCCAACCCTGAACACCTCCAGGGGTGGGACATCCACAACTTCTCTGGGCAAATTGTTCCAGTGCCTCACTACCCACATTGTAAAGAATTCCTTCCTAATATCTGCCCCAGACCTGCTCCCTTCCAGTTTGAAGCCATTCCCCCTTGTCCTGTCACTCCCTGCCACTGGTAAAAATCCCTTTTCACCCTTCTTGTAAGCCCCTGTGTAAGCACTGGAAGGCTGTCAAAGGTTTCCCCAAATATTGTCATGAGGAACAACAAATCAAAATGTTTCTACGTGGAACCTCCATGTAGAAGGGCAAAGGGAATTGAGAAAATAAGTAAACCAAGGGACATTAAAAACCCAAAGTAACTGGAAAAAAACCCCTTCAATACTGGAACAAAAGCCGAGTTTGCAACTTAAGATGAGTGAAAAAAAGAGTAAGAAATAAAGAATAGGATTTATGTACTATCAACACTCCTGCCATCCATTTAGAAGAATGAACATCTGGAGTTTAGAAGGCTAAGGATTAGATACTGCTTAGGAGAGAAGACAGGGAATGACAAACTATTTCCCAAAATACTTGTTATGGGCATCCAAAAACTAGGAATTATTTATATCTATATATGAGTCTGAGCATATTTCATTGTATGGTCCCTTTTCATTGAACCCTTCATACATTATATGTACTTTGGAATAATTATTTTGAAAAAAACCAACCCAAACCAAACATAATGTCCTGAGCCAAATCAAACACCAGAAGAAACTGAGAGCACTGAGATTTCTATTGAAATAAAGGACAGAAATCTGATAAGATGTTGTTACTTGCAGGTCTGATCCAGAAGCCCATAATTTGATAAGTTTTGAATCCAACTATGAGAGCAGGGCCACAAGCCCGGGGCACTGGTGAGTGCTCCTGTTCTGCTGGTTTTTGCAGTATCTCCCTTCATAGACTTTAGAGCCAAACCTCATCAGTTCCCCTCAGCTGAGCTGGATTGGCACTTTGGAAATCCCAGTGCACAGGAAATGTTTAAATCCTCACATCTGAGGAGGAAGAGCAGCACAGAGCTCAGCTACTGGCTGAACGCAGCTCAAGAAAAATGAAGGTGGTAGAACTGGCAGGAAAAGGAATAAAATAAAAAATGAGGAATAAAATGAAAAGGGAAACAAAACAGAAAAAAGGTACAGCAAGGAAGGGAGAATAGGAAAGTCTGTGGGAAACTGGGGAGGATGGGAACTGAATTAATCAAAACTAAGAAGGAATTAGGGAAATGGAGACACTGGGAAACAGGAGTTCACAAAGTAAAAACAAACAAGAGGTACATTGGAGGCAACAGGAGGAAATAGTGAGGCAATGAGAGAGAGGAAGAAAAGGAAAGGTGTGAAAAGCTGACAATGGCAAGATGTAGGAGAGGAAACAGGAGAGAGGAAAAGGGAAGGAAAGAGAAGGAATTGTACAGGCAGAGGAGCAGAAAGAGGAGAACAATCCTGGGGAGCCTGCTGTGGTGGGTCGCAGAGGAGTTCACAAGCCCATGCACTCCAACTATTTCTTTTTGATTCTGTGTCATTGTCAGGCTTCAGACTGCAGCTGCAAATTGTTTGTCTGGCAGTTCTGGCAGGTTTGATTCAATAACTCCTGTAAGAGGGCAGGCAGGATATCAATGCTGCTTTATTGCCTTTTTCTCTGCCTACAATAGCAATCCTCCAGTTATCCAGGATTATAAAGTGCCATCACTGGGGGTTGTACCTCAGCATAGTCACAGCTCATCTTCCTGGGCTATAATAAGCCAGCAAAGGCAGAAGTCTGGGACTATGTGAGCTTCGTGAAAGGATTAGCACTAAGGCCTAAACTCAGCATCAGGGACGGGCACTGAGCAAACAATAAAATTGGCAAACAACAAACCCTCCCCTCCCAAGGACCACAGTGGGAGCTGGGGACACCGTGCTGGATCAGGTCCTCCAAAATACACTTGGTAACCTGGGTCAAACTGCAGCCACCCATGGACAGAGCATTAACACTGCGGAGAGTTGTAACCATTGCTGGGGAACAGAGGAAATAACACACAGTCCTGGCAGTTGGGCAACTTTTTGTGCCTCTCCCCACATCCTTGGGATGTGAGCTATTTAAAAACAACCACGCAGCCACATTTAACATGAGACTGGACTGATTAACCATTTTTCCTCCTGGCAGTTCGTTCCTTCAGGCTGTGGGGGTGAACCTCTGCAGTCTGACACGGAGAAATTCCTCCAGCCTTGAGCGTTCATGACCTGCCAATAAAAAAAGAGGCTTTCAGTCACACACTGTTGTCACACAGCACCTTTTACAAACACTGAATTTGGGTTAAAAATGTCACAGCAAAACAGGAAAACCACCATGCAGAAAACTGCCTGTGAGGCATTTTATTTGTGTGTCTTGAAAAAAAAAAAATCCAGAAAAATTCCTGACATATTGTTCTGGTTAAAGCCACACAAGTCAGAACACAACTTCTCATTCAGGCCTGGTCATTACATATATTGGGAGCACCTGAAAAGAAAGACCAATTTAATCTGCTTAAACTTTGCCTCCCATATACACACATATAGAAATCCCTGTTTCATTGTAAAAATCCTGGATGGATGTCTTTAAGATTGTGTCTAGAAATCATTGTGATTTTTCACACTGCAGTTTATTCCATATATTTCCATCCTTTTGAGTCACACTGTTCAGTCTCCCACTTATTCTTAATAGATTAATTTGTGATTGCTCCCTCGACATTTCAGCCTTTCATGACAGAGAGCAATTCCTCTCATTTCACTCATCAAGGCTCCATATAATAATGAAAGTTCCCACAGGTCACCTCTGTCGTGCCTTATTTCCTTAACCCCTTTAGCCTTCTGCCCTGCTAAGCGTTCTTAAACCCAGAGCTGTCTGGGTGAAGGCAAAAATAAAATTTCTCCTGCAAGCCAACCTCAAGTGAATCTGTATTGTACCAGTTTTATAGAAAATGTGACTATAACCATAAGACTCCAATTCTCCAACTCCTTTACATTGTCATAATATCCTATTTGTTTTTTCCAAGCAGTCATACACACAAAACTGCTGAGATTCTTCCCTAATAAACCTAGGTCTCTTTTTTGATTTGGCACACTGAAAAATAAAAATTCTGCTGAGGTTCACTAGCTCTAGACCTACTCTTACAGCCACTAAAAGATCCAAAACCACCCTCCTCTGGGTGAGAATTACCTCTTATTTGTTTGCTTAATCTTTGCATCAGGCAGAACAATCAATGCCTGCTATTTTACTTGTTATAATATTTCAGAATGAAGTTGACAGGCAAGATCCTGAGCTGCCATACATTGGCATGTCCCTGACACCACTTCACTGGTCCAGCCTCACACACGAAATAGATGCTTAAAAAAATAATAAAAATATACATATATATATATATAAAATAAATCCTGGAGGACACAGCACCAGTTTGAATTTTCCAGCTGCTCCTTATGACCAACAGCTGTTTTCCAAGCTCCATGATTTACATGGATGTAGGGGAAAGTCGTGGCACAGCCTGCAGGCAAACAAGCAGGCTCTGGGGTAGCTGGAAGTGTCCAAAAGTAGCCCTGCCATCCCAAGAAATCCACACTAAACCAATGAACCATAGTATTTATTGAAAGAATGATTTTACTTTGCTTCATATTGTGAGTTGTCTCTTCTTTTGTGCAATCTGTTCCTTCCACAGGAGACAAAATGTGGAGACACAGCAGTGTGGTGCTAAATAAAACAGTTTCCATTCCCACACACATCTTCAGGGGGAGGACACAACAGTTAGCTCCAAGCAATTCACTGCTGATTGGGTTGGGGATAATTTTCTGGCAACTAAGGGTGGAATTGGGACCAAAAAAAAGAATTTCAAATAACTGCAGAGGAGTCACAGGATAGCAACACCTTCCAGTCTCTGGAGACCCAGAATTGATTTGAACTGGTCTACCACTTAAATGGAGAAAAGCTATTATCCCACCACTAATCTCTTGAGCCATTCAGTCCCACTTGAAGCAATTTTTCCTTCAATAAGCTATTTTACATATTTCACTTAGTGTCCAATCTATGAGAGAAGCTTATCACATGATTTGTTTAAAGAGATAAATACCTCTCCCCTTGGCATTTCTGTTTATTCTGGGGTTTGTTGCTAACATGACAGAACTATTATACATGTTCCTCCTCTTCCCTCCTTATGGAGCCCTGCTTTTCTTCCCACCATTCCCAAAATAAGACAACTCCTTGTTAGTTTTTGGAAGAAGAGCCAGCCTAGAAGCATTTGTTCTAAGTTTTTTCCCCCATAAATACAAATTTATTGCCCTCAACCACCATACCAGTCACCAGTACAATGCTGATACCTACTCCCCTTCTCCAGAAGGGTAAAATCCAGGATTTGGAGTGCAAAAACAGAGAAGATGTTTTTTTGTAAATTAGTCTTAACTTTTTTGGTGCATTTGTGGGCACCAAAAGGTGAACACAGTGCCCACGAGGATGCAAAAGGGCTGCAATTATTAAGGAATTAATAGAAGGAATATTAAGGAATGTCTCAACAGTGCCCACAAGGATGCAAAGGTGCTGGAATTATTAAGAATGCCTTAAACATTTGGTCTTTGGTGTGTGCAACCAGTAAGGCCAGAGCTGCAGTTAGGCAGTGGGGCCACACGGGCCCAGCAGGAGAATTCTTTGTGGTGAGAAATCAAACACAGGTTGGTGTTCAGACCTGTTTCCCCACCATCCTGTGCACTCAGAGGAGTCTGTTTTGCCCACTCCATGCTTCTCTCCATTAAGCATTTCCTCTGTAGTTTCTCTGAATTTACCCAGCCCTCCTCCATCACTCCCAGAATTAGAACCTTTGAAAATCCCAGTTTTCCTTCATTTCCAGGCAGTTCATTTCAGCTGCTGCTCACCCCACAGGTTACCCTGCTGGAGCAGCACCACTTTGATTCCATTCCTCTGGCAGCAATTAGAATCAAATCAGCACCAGGCTGTTTATAAAAAGGGATGCTGCTGTAATGACACTATCAATTCTTCCCGACATTGTAGCTGTTTATCAAGTGATTAAAGTGCAGTAACTTACTGCAGGTTTACTGGGCTATTTTCCATCGGAACTTAAAAGGTTTTACTGCCTCAAGTACAGCACTTGGTCTGCTAATAATCTCAATTTTATTACATTATCATATTTTTTAGATTTATTTCCAGGTTTTGCATGAGATTCAAATTGTTACCCCAGTTTATAAAATAACGTGAATTTATCTTGGTCAAGAATCACATTAGGATAATTATCTTGCCCTTTTGGCAGATAATTCTGTTTGTAATATATTGAAAATGCTTATTTTTTGTCTTCCTGGCCCCTCATTCTTGCAGAAGAGGCTATTTTTTTTTTCCTGATACAGGCAACTCCATCTCCCTCTCACTGTCAAGAGCTGTCAGGTCTCCTCCCACTTTCCCCTCTCCATCAGGGGGAAACCAAACAAAAAGTGCCTGCTCCAGCTTTTCCCCTCCCCAAAGCAGCAGGACGCAGGTAACACTGTAACCTGCCAAATTGAAGACAATTTAGCCAGGTACTAAATACTTTCTGAAACTCCCAAATTATCAGAAGGATGCTGCTTATCCTGCATCAGAGAAAAGTTGCAGCAAGTGAGGCTGGATTAAGCAAATCACACCTGACCCTCTGGCCCTGGAAAGTCTGAAAAGCCACCTGTGATCTCCATCATGAGCACTTTGATTAACTGAAATTGGATATTTTCAATTTAGGGGACATTTTAATACTTAAAAATCAGAAACTCACATTTAGATAAAACCTCTACATTTTTTGTGGTTGGGGTTTTTGTTTGTTTGTTTTTGTTTGTCTGGGTTTTTGTTTGTTTCTGTTTTGTTTTTTCATTTTTTTTGTGAAAAATACTCAAAATACCACTTATTTAAGAGAAAAAAAAATCTTCTTCAGGAAATTCAAAGTGTCAAATTTTATTTAGAATGCATAGGGTTTCCTTTGTGCCTATACAGCATTACTATAAAATAAGAATTTATACTGCCATGCTTTAGGTTGATGTAAGAATTAGTAAAAGAAAAGAGCTCCTTCCACTTTATTAAGGACATTTGCTGCCCAGTACTGGATGGAAACAACTCTTATACACAATAAAATAAGTGGCATTCTGATGTAGAAAAAAGGATAGCAATAATCCTGAGTGCTGAATAAGTTAAAGGAGGATTTTTCAGTACTCCTAATATGCTTAGTTCCAATGCATAGTTCAGTTCTGATTCTAAATTTCAGTGATTCTAGTTTTATCAAGCACTCATGACAGAAGTACCAAGAAACAGATACTGAGTATCTGTTTTTATAAAAGGTTTTGAGGGATGATGTTGAAATATGAACCTTTTTTTGAGCAAAATCTATTGCACAGCCTAAGAGCTTTACAAAAGCAATTCCCTCCTGGTATTTTTTCCCACTTCTTTTCTAAGGGCCCAGGAAGTTACAGGGTGTTTCCCACCTTTTTTCTGCTTTAACGGAAGCAATCCAAAACTGGACAACACCTGATTCCCAAATCAGAGGTGAAATAAATTTTGCTTCAAACATTTGGTCCGCACTGCAGTTGAAAATATTAAAGTGAAGATCACTTTGCACATTTATGTTATTTCTGAAGGCAAAACTGTGGAATTCATGCATTTCTGGGGAGAAAACATCCACATTTCTCCTTCCCTGCTGCTCAGAGCTCAGGCAACATTAAATCCCCATTGTGCCACTGTCCATGGAGCCAACAGCGTGGGGACAGCACACACACAGAGCAGCCAGGGCCAAGGGAAGCAGCTCAGGCTCCCTGCAGTGAAACTGGGCTCAGCTCTGTGCATTTCACTGCAGCCACAGGGAAATTGCACCAACAATTCCTGTAAAGCACAATCCAGACACATTGGCAAAATGTTTGGGTGCTTTGCATCTCTGAACATTTTTCCTCTTGTAGTGACACAGTGAAGAAGCTGATGATCATAAATATGGAGTGTATCGCTCTGTCCTTTAGCTCCCTCCTCATTGCTTTTGCAACATAATACATGCATCTCAAATAAATTAAACATGTGACATGTAAATTCAGTTCGTGCTTTTCAGGGGCTATCAAAATCCTGAGGAACCAAAACGTTGAAAATCACTTGTCAAAACGTTCTGGGATGAAGTAGTTAAGCTGTCATCAACAGCTTAAGCACGGTTTGTTTGAATATGTAAAGCAACTTTTTGAAAAAAAAAACCAAAAATACAGAGTCTGTTGATCAGAGTTCTTTCTCCACATGCCTTAATTCTGTTTTGCTCATCTCCTGGGGAAAAAAAAAGAAACTTCCAATGAAGTGTGAGGGCATGGACACCCTCAGAGAAGAGAGCACCCTGTTCCTGTGACACTGCTGATGTGACAGAGTAAGGCAATGGTATCACCATGGCCCTACAGGATTATTACCCTGCAGTGCCCATTATTTGATGTGGAGTTACTCAGCTCTCACCACCAAACAGCACTTTGCAGTAACACAATAAATAACCCGTGTCATCTCTGTATCTGCACCTTGTGCAGGAGCAGATATGGAGCCAATCTAAACCCAAATCTAGAAGTGCTATAATAATGCTGGAATGACATGCCTCTTAAGCTGTTTACAGCTGACAGGCCAAGTGAAATGGTTTGACAAGGGAGAACACAGCATGTGTTGACAGCCCTGCTTAGTTTATGTTTGAAAGGCAAAATTAAAGTCATACTTTCACAAGGTGCAGGACTCTGCTCACCTGAAGGACATTCTCCTAAGCACGGCATGGTATTAGGCCTCTGCCATCCTCCTCCTCCTCCTGTCTCCCATTTTTATGTGTAGGCCACTAAGTGGCACATCTCAAAAACCAGTGCTGGCTGCCTATCTCAGTGATTGCTCCTGAAAAGGTATCATTTAGAAAAGTATGGAGAAAGCACCAGTGAGAGCAGCCACAAACGTTCACCCCCCGTAATTTAGGGGAGCACAGCAAAGCATGGGCTTTGCTTACAGTCAGGAAAGAACAAACAAAGGCTGAGCACAAATCCGCTCTGCCCGCAGAGACACCTTGCACTTGATTACAAGATATGAGAGAAAAACATAAAGACACAGTGAATCCTGAAAAAAAGCAAGTGAGAGCTGAGCTAGGTCAGAGGGAAGGGCTGGGGGCAGGCACTAGGAAAAGCAGAGCTGTTTGGCAGGACTTGCACAGCTCTAAGGCAGAGGGGAGGTTCAAAGGACAAATTATGGCCAAAAGACTTCCTACCTGCTCCTTGCTG
Source organism: Drymodes brunneopygia (assembly GCA_013400955.1). NCBI lineage: Eukaryota > Metazoa > Chordata > Aves > Passeriformes > Petroicidae > Drymodes > Drymodes brunneopygia. The sequence goes on along the minus strand of VZTZ01030486.1, from coordinate 247,853 downwards.
AACCCATTGGCTGGCAGCAGCCAGAGGCTCCCAGCAGCTCCTGTGGTGGTCAGGGAGGATAATTTAGTAGACTCAGGCCAGCTACCACTGAAGAGGTTTCTCCACTGCAAAAGTTCTTGCTATTCCTTGGCCCCTCTCTGTCAGAGGCCATGGGAAGCCACGAGCGTTTCCTTCCCAAAAACAGAGCTCTGTGAGCACAGGGCAGGTGGCCCTGAGGAGGGAAGAGCCAACACCTGCAGCTCCTTCTCTGTGGATAAGCCCAGAGTTCAAGTACTGCAGTGCCAGTCAGTTGTTTTTAATGAGCCCTGTAATTGGTGAAAAGGAGCCCAGAGTGGCCACATGAAATCATCTCCTGAGGGGAACCACCAGGAAAGCACTGGGAATGTTCTGCACATGGAGGCACAGGATGGCATTGCCTTTGAGTTGGACTGAGCCCAACAGAAGCAAGGAGCTGGCAGCACCTGCCTTACAGGTGAGGGGAGAGCTGCACCCAACTGCAGCCTCAGCCCAGGCTTTGGGTTAAATGCTTCCAAGCAGTTCCACTGGCACATCACAAAAGGGACTGCACAGAACTCCTGGTTGAAGCTGCACTTCAGGAATTGGAATGGTGTGGAGTGCAAGTGTTTTTTCAAACTGATGGAAGTTTTGCCTACATATTTCTTCCCCCGCATGAAGGTCATCAAATGCTCGTGTGCCAAATGTTAGAATTGATGCCATCCTAATGAACTCTGAAAACATTTTCCTGTCAAAGCAAATAGAACAAGTTGACATCACTGATCCCAGCATCGACCAAAGAGGAAAAACAAACAAACCATCAGTTAAAAAACCAGAGGGGTTTTTGTGCTCGAAGTTCAAGGATGTGAGTCCAGCAGTGCAATGACAAAGGGGAGCAGGGTGCAGATGACAAAAGGGTTACACTCACTGCAAAGGAAATTGGTCCTGAGAAAAACATTGCCTCAGCATCATGGTCAGGAATATCTGGGCTCTCCCTGCTCCTCCTGTGAGGCACGCAGGAGATCCCTTGTGTGTGAGCTGTGCTGGGTTATTACCTGTGCCACAGGCTAGCACCTGATGGAGAGTTAAACCTAGAACTGAGCCCTGGCAGAGGCTGCAGAATGATTACTCTGAAAAGCAAGCCAGCAGCTCTCAACTTGCCTACCAAGAAACTTTTTCTCTCCTGCTTAAGCTGCCTGTACTTGCAGCCTTCTCTTCCTCCATCTCCCAGGAGATCTCCCAAACCATCTACCCGAGGATAAACCATGGAATGGCAGCCCTGCTACAGCTGGATGCAAGAACAAAGGAAGCATTTCTTACAGCTGTCCTGCTAAATTGGGGTTTGGGAAACCCAGAGACGTTTCTTCCTTCTAACACATGATTCCTCTGTGTCCCTTGGCAAACTCGAGATCATCCCACCTGGGAAATAACCATACCTTCCCCTTTGCCTCTCCTGCTTGTTCAGGAATTTGGGACAGAGCTCATCCTGCTGTGCACTGTTTCTAGCAAAGAAATGTCAGACCACAGCCTCTGTAGGTAGCTTGGTGTGGTCAGTGTACAACTAATTAAAGCTAATTTTACCATTCCCACAGCACAGAGGAACAGACACAGACTTTCTACAGAGTGCTCAGTGGGGATGCAAGCCTGGTGGAAGCTGGTAGGTGCCAAGAACTGACGAAGTCCCCAAATTAATGTCGCTCTTCAGCTTCTCTGGCCATTTGGTGAGGGGGATTTTTCATGGAAATTGCTGTAGGTTAGAGGTCCTGTTGAAAAGTACAGCATTAAATTTGGGAATAATGACAGAGGAACCAGACCAGAATTGAAAGGATGATACATTCTTTGTTGTCCTTACACCAAACCCATTTCCATTTTATGCACTGTTTTAATTTCCAGTTCTCCCATGCCCACCCTGTGCCATCACCCATGGTTTTTGAACTGCAAGGTATTATCTCAGAGCCCATTTCTCCAAAAGTCACTTCTCATCTCAGTCACTCTCCAGCCCTGCAGTTTCCCTTCTCCTTGACAAGCCTGACCACTTAAATTCCTATCAGCTCAGACAACATTTTCCCACTCCCCTTTCAGTTCCTATCTCATTTCTCCCCCTTCCAGTTTCTGTGAAGCCATCATACATCTCTGCCAGCACTCAGAGCAGGCAGCAGCAGACACAGATCCTGCCTGTGAGCAGGAGAGGGGAAAGGTTGCAGTGAATAACACCCCATGTATGAATGATTTCCTTGCTTGCTGTCCCACAGTGAGCTGTGCTTTCACACCCTGTGATGGATGTGAGTTATGGGTCACTCCCTCCCTTGTGAAAATGAACGTACAACACTTGCCAGTTGTTATCCTCTACATTGCAAAATTCTGTCCTTTCAGATTTATGCACTCAGCAGAGCAATCACACCAACAATGCAGGTACAGCACAACAGCTCAGGGTTTCCTCCCATTGATACAGACAGACACAGTCACCCTCAGCCATAAAGTGCTGCTGCATTATCCAGAGGGGAACATTTTATGGCCAAAGATTTTATCATACCCAGAATTTGCCTTGGGTGCAGCAGACTTAGCATGTGTTAAGTAATGCTTAAGTGATTTGCTGAAGTGGCCTAATAGCACAAAACACTCCTGGCTCTATTTGCTTATAAATGCATTTCAAGGCACTGATTGAAGTCTGTAGTGCCCTAAATGGCCTGGGACCCAGTTATTTAAGAGATATCATCTCTCCTTATAAATTTGATGTGGTAATTGAGAGCTACCAGTTGGTTTCTTTTCCTGGGTGGACAGTGGGATGTCTGAAACAGGAGATACATGAGCCTGGAACCTGTCCCTGTCAGCCTTGGGACACAATAGTGCTCCAGAGGAGTATTTCAAGGAGAAATATGAAGCTGGGCTCTTCAGTGTGACAAACATCAGTTCATCTGTTGAATGATCTTTTACATCATGTGTGTTAGAAACAGAGGGACTGGCTGAGGCTGGCCACATGTTCAGAAAAGCCATTCCAGAAACCTTTTTCTCTTCCTCCTGTAACCACAGAATCAGTATCCTTTACACTTAAAAAAAATTTAAAAATTAAAATCTAAATCTTTCTCATGTGCTTCCTCAATGATACCCTGCTACAGCGAGTTCCTCTTGCATGCACCACCTGTGCCACGAGCTCTGATCTGTCCCTGCCTCCAGGTGATGTCACCAGAGAGGCTGGAAACCCTCGCTGACCCCACCTCCTTCAAGGCTCCCCTAAAATCCTCAATGCCACTGGCACACCCTAGCTAATGAGAGTGTCCTGAGCCCCTGTGTTTTATTTCCAGCCACGTGTTCAGGTTCCCTGGCACTGCCATGAGCTGCTGAAGCACTGGATGCCCTCTTCTGCCTTTTTCAGGGAAACAGATACATGAAATACGTAAGATAGCAGGGTTTTAAGATTAAAATGCTACAAACACAGATTAAATTAAATACTCTTCATTCCTTAAGGAACCCTTTTTTATGGCATTCTGTTCCAAATTGCCAAAGTGATTTCTGCTTCCATTCACATTTAGAAGTGTTTAAAGCATAGCAGAGAGGGACAGAAGTGGCCACATGGAGTCCATGCCTGCCCCCAGCCACTGCTGACCCTGTCCAGGCCCCTCCAGGGGTCCCCAGCAGTGGGGAGAAGTGGCCTTGGCACAGCCTCTCCTCAAAACCAAAATACTGGCACTTAGAGTGATCAGGATTGAAAGCATTGCCTTATCTCTGTTTCCATGATGCAGAGACTGATCTCTGTTTCCATGATCTCTGTTTCCAGCAGAGACTGTCTGGTCACCTTCTGGAGAGGAAGTTTGATCACTTGTCTTTTCAGGAAGGCTGCCCTGATGGAAAGAAACCCAGAAAGACAAATAGCCACCCACAGGCTAACAGCCTCAGTGGGTTGTTTTGCTGTTTGCTTTAGTTCAGTGGCTTAAAAGGGTCAGCAGCCCTCATCCTGAGGACCCTATTAGTGAAGTGGCTTTGAGCAAAACATATAATTAACCTTTGGAACTCACTGTAGCAGGATATCATTGAGGAAGCACATGAGAAAGATTTAAATTTTTTTAAGGAGGATTGTGTGTAGGCAAGTCTAAGGACACAAATGTGGTTTTGCTACAGAGTTCACTGGTTACAGCCACCCAGCACTGTGCTTGTGGGAAACCAGAATTAACAAAGCCAGGGACTAATAATCAATTGTTCACTCACTTAAATAGTAGGTGAATAAAGTGGGCAAAACCAGTGAGATGGATCCAGACTGCTCAGAGCCTTTAGAAAGTGCCACTCACAGAGGCAGGAACAGAAACTACAGTTGGTGAATGGATACTTGACCTATTCCATCATGTCAAATTTTGTGTCCAGCTCTTTCCTTCACATTCACTCCCTTTCCAGCTGCCATGTGATGGCCTTTCACAACCTTAGAACAATTAACCAAATGTACATAAACCCATAAACCACAAAGATCTAACAGGCGAGTTGAAAGCAACACACATCCAGAGAAGGTTTTAAAGGATCAGGAACCAACTGAAAACATTTTGTTTTACTGTGCAGGAGGCTCACACAGCTCCTGCTAAGAAGGACCCAGCTGACAAACCTGCCTGAGAATGGCATCCTTCAAGTGACTTCTACCATACTTAGGAAAAGTGTAAAATCGCTGGGTTGGAGGGACAGGGCAGGGGACATGAGATACTTGGAATGCACTGACATTTGAAGCAGTAAGGCTCACAACTCTCCCTCAGCACAGGGAAGGCCTGAAATGTGCAGCTCATGCTCAACCATCAGCACTCTGGCAGTGAGAGTGTGTGGTAAGGATCTGTGCAGACAGGATGCCACAAATCCTCCCATTTTGTTACCATTGGTATAAAAATAATCAAGAAAACACATCCTTAGCACTACTGGGTGAACTTATCAGAGAGGTAGAAATTGTGTATTGTTAGAAATGTAACTACCTGGCATTCACAGGGCTCTATCCTCACCCTGCATCCCTTCACATCCATCAATCCATCCCAGCTTTGAACAGGTAAGCCTCCAGATTTCATCCAAAGGATGTTCACAAATTAAAAAAAATAAAATAAAAAAAAAAGGTAGTTTTGACTTTAACTCTTCTCAATTCAAAGCCAAAATGTTGTTGTGTGTAGTCGTGTGGAAAAAACCCCAACCTTAACAAAAGCCCCTACAGCCCCGTGAAATACAGAAAGGGAAACTATGCTGGGAGTTCTGACATTAATAAGAAACACAGATCGATTGATTCTAGAGGATTTATTGAATAAAATTTAGTTCGGGTCCTTTTGTTTTGTTTTGTTTTAACGATTATGCACCACTTAATTTTTATGAGCTCGATTGTGCCTTTAAGGCACATTCCAGCAGAGGGCTGAGGTGGAAAAGCCTCTCCAGGGAGGATGCAGCAGAAGGAAAAGCCTCTGGGATGTGCAGGAGTTCAGCTAATCCTTTCTAGGCATGTGTTCAGCATTACCTGCTCACAGCTTTTGCACTTCCCAGTGAAAAGCAAATCTGTGGGACGATGGCTGAGGAGTTTCTGCCTCCTTCAGCCCACTGTGCCCAGGTACGAGAGGGGCTGACCTAAACCCCCTGTCAGGCCTAACATCTGCTGGCTTTTTTGTGAACAAATTATCCAACTTAGAGACCCAGTCCCATCACCAAACCCTGGAACTTGTCAGGAAGGATGGAGATTGTGCACCTCCTGAACTGCATGGCAGCCAATGCTGGCAAGCTCACAAAAACACCACAGTTCTCAGTCTAGAGAATGTATTAGGGCCTGAAACACTGAAAATGTTTAACTCAGACCTAAGAATGAACTGGTCCTCTCACCTGCCCAAGAGACCAAGTTGTAACTAACACTGAAAGCCTTCCACCCCAAAGCTGCTGTACCTCAGCCTCTGGATGAGCAGCTGCTGCTCCTTCCACTTCACTCACCAACCAAGAGAATTGTTCACTTCCTCAGCACAGCAACTGGAAAGAAAGCCCACTAGAAATGGCCTAAAACACTGTTCAAAAAATAGCGTTTGGGATCCTTGGAACGACTTCAAAGCAAACTCCACCAGGGGCTAAAACAATTCCAGTTCCTCAAATGCAGCTCTTGCACATTGAAATGTCCATGCATGTTTCCAGCAATTAGCTACAAGTCCTTGCTTTAATTCATGAATGCAAAAGCGTTTCCTCAGACTCACTTTGAGAAAGAGTTTTGGAGCCCTAAAATGCAGTGTGCACCACCTGGGCTTCCAGGGCTCTGTATCACAGTCCCTGCAGCAGCCAGCCAGCCCCGGGGCTGTGCAGCAAAAACACCCCAGACCTTGTGGGGAGAGGTGCCACAAGCCTCAGGCAGCTCCTGGAGTGGGTCAGGTGCCAGCACAGCCTCTCCAGAGCAGCTCCCTCCAGCTGCTGGAGGCTGCCTGGCTCTCCAGCCAGGCACAGCTCCTTGGGTGACCACGCAGAGCCTGTGGTGTGACAGCAGCACAGGGACAGAGCTGCTGCTGCTGCTCCTGGAGCTGCCCCACGTCCTCCCCTGCCTCTTGCCTCTGGGTACAGGAGCTGTGTGCGTTTTGGGCATTCAGTCCGTGTTTTCCTCCCTTTTGCCCCCACCTTCCCTCTACTTTGTGTCCCAAACACTGCTTTCCAAGGGGTGTTTGGAAAGGCACAAAAAGTCAAGCTGGGCAGATCAGTGGGGAAATTCGGGCTGAACTTCGAAATAAAAAAAAAGGCTCCCCAGGCCCTATGCTCAGAATGAATGAGAAATGCCCATATTTGCTGTTAATTCCTACAAATATCCTGCAGACAGGGATGGGCAGCACCACTGGGAAGTGTCCCCATGGTCCCCAGCAGTGCCACCACCCAGGAGGGCTCCTGCAAGGTGAGGATAAAGGAGCAGCAGGGCTGATGTGGCACAAGGCTCCCTGCCCTGGCTAATGAACACCCTGCCCCGAGTGCAAACAAGCCAGCAAAGGTTCTGTTTTCAAAGCAAACCTATTGCACTTCAATGGAGATTTTTCCCCCCTAAAAAGTTTTAATATACACACTAAATTAAGCTTGAGAAAAGGGGACATTTCATCTTTAATCTATTTACTTCTGAATATTTAACATACAATTCTGGCACCAATCACCAGATTTAACTGGAAAATTACTCACTAATCTGTTTGCTTATTTGGAATAATTGGGTAGGCTGCCAGGGAAGAGGATTTCCTACCCTGTTTAATATCTCAGTTAGTAGTCCAATTTCAGCTTGGCGGCATAATTACTCTGACAGAGCTGTAGCCACAGGGCCTGTGAGTGGGGCTGCTTTTTAAACCGTAAATTATGGAGGATTAGCATTTATGAATTTTAAATCAGGGCTGTGGTTGGAGACACTAAAGCTGCTTAGAGCTTGCAAACCACTGCATTCAATCACCAGTCATTAACACATTCCTTCCCAGGACTCTCTGCCATCACATTTAATAAAAAGGTGTTTTCTAATTCGCTTTAAAATGTTGTGGTTCTGTGTCTCTGGTGTAGCACCAGGGATAGGGAGAGGCACTTTCCAGGCAGAAAAGCACCATATTTTAATTTGACCCTGGTTTGCCTCCCACGTAAGATGTTAAAGGGGCTGTCTCCTCTGCTTGAGCTCCACCATTTCTTCGACCAGATGGATTTGATCCCCACTAAAACAATTTAAAAAATTAAAAACTGCTGAAAATCAGGGCAGCAACGAGGCAGATTGGCAGAGATCTGAACTCCGTGGCTCAGGAGCTTTGGCTTGTGAGCTCTCCAGTGTTGTGTTTGCCTGTCAGGCTCACGATGAATCATTATGGGGTAAATCCTCCCTTTGATGTAGGCATGTAACTTCTTTTAAGGCCAATGAGAGTTATGTACATGCACTGAGGGCACAATATTTCATGCCCCGAAGAAGTCTTAGGGAAAAATCCTACCAAAAATCACACGGCTTTGAACTTGGAAAGTTGCTCCACTTGGGAGCCTAAAGAGCTCTGAAACCCTAAGAAATGCATCCAAATGCAAATGCTGAGCCCTTCTTACTCCTAAACATGTGCATCTCTCCCTCTGTCAGCCCAAAATTCAGCAGGGGGCTTCAGTTAGTTCTTCACATGACTCTTTCAGAGACCAAAGGAACCTACACATAGGAAACCTACGATTTTAATATATATTTATCAATATATGAAAACTGGGAGTTATCATATGTTAAATTGTATCTATATGTGTTAATAAAAATGCATAGATATATAGAGTGTTGTACCACAAAACAGAAGATTTGAGTGAAAGTTAAACACAACAAAATAAGGAAAGGGAAAAAAGTGGCAAATTGGACAGGGCAAAACTTGATCCAGCACCTGTCACTAAAACCAGATGAAAGCATAGTTTAAAAGGGAGCCTAAGAGAACTCCTCCCAATTAGCCCAGGAACTCAGAGGAGCTCTGTGCTCCCAAAGCTCTCTCTGGGAAGGGGCAGATGGAATTCCCTGGATTGCTCAGCCGTGGGATTTGTGCACCCTGCTCAGAGTCCCTCAGCAGTGCCCTCTGACATGAGCAGGGTTCCAGCTGATGGTGCAACCCACAGTGCCATTCACTGGAGCAGCCAGATGATTTCAGGTTCCCAAACCTCATCGAAAGTCGCTGGGAATTAGGCACTTTGGAAAGTCAACACTTTTGAAAATGCTTTTTAATCTCCTAAATTACTCATGCTTTTGGAAACTTTGCTCATGCTAAGTACTTTGGGGGCCTCAGCCAGTGAAAGCTAAACTGGAAGATGCTAAGGAAGGCCCATTTACACAGAGCCCTGCTCAGCCCTTCTCTCTCCTCATCCTCCCAGCAGCAATAGACAGGAGGCAACCGGAGCCCTTGGCAGCAGCAGCCCTGTGCCAAGAATCAGTCTGACACAGTGGCAGGTCCCCAGGCCCTATTAGGGCCACTCAGACAGATGGATTTTCCTCCCTGCTGCACCCTGAGCAGGCTCTTTCTAGCTGACCTCCTTCCTCTGAAGGCTGAGTGGTGCCACCACCTCTCCCCAAACTGCCAGAAAAATGCAGCCTTTGGTGCCACGGGAGGAACAACCTGATCACTCCTTGAACTGTCCATGTGTCAGGAACCATCTCCATGCTCCTCCTCCTAACCCCCTTTGCCTCCACACGGCTGGGAAGCATTTCCCAGTTCTGCTTTCTGACTGCACCACAGCACTCACTGATTATTGTGTGTGTGTGCATCCAACAGGGGGCAAATGTTCTGAGAGCAGGGGAGAAGCAGCAGCAGCAGCATCTGTTCAGCATGCAGGGTCTGAGAGGTGCTCCTGAGTTTTGGTCCCTCTGAGGAGCAGTTCAGGGCAAGCAATGAGCACACACAGGTGACGAGGATGGAATCTTCCCCAGAGCAGATATATGAGACCTGTTAAGTGCTGCTTGTCCAGATCATGAATTGAGATTTCAGGAGGTGGCAAGGCCTTGGTGATGAAAGGGATGAGGAACTTGTCTTTACAAACAAACTGTGGGTCTTGCCAGTAGATAGGTAACACTGAGAGAGAAAAGAAATAATGGGGAGGATTCCACTGACTGATGAACTGAGAGAGATTTGCATTTACAAACAAACCAAAGGTCTGCTGATATATAAAACTGAGTATTGGAAGATGAGAAGAACCATAAATTCCATAAGAAATTCCATTGAGTGACACAAGGGAAAGTCGGGGGGGAGGGATTATACTTTAGAGGGGGGTCTGTATTAGGCATTCTGTACCTCTCAAATACCTCAGCCAATGGATAAAGAGAGAAGGAAATTGGGATAAAAGGGAGGCTGCATCCTCCAAATTTTGAGAGACTCCAGGGGAAGTGCCCCATGGCCTCTCCCTTTATTCGAATAAAGTCACAGGACTCCTCTGTCTCCTTTTTGGACATCAACCTCTGGTGTTTGTGGATTAATTTCCTCCCAGTGAGGAGCTGTGTCTGAGCCTGTCAGGACTCACCTGGTCCCTGACAAACCAGAGCAGTGCCCGGCCTCCAGCTATGAGGGTTGTTCTTTGCCTGAGCCCTGAGTGCAGTGACCCACCCTCACCTGACCTAAAACACCTCTTCAAACGCACTCACCCCTGTCCTCTTCACACTGTGGAAGAGGACAAGGATTTGGGCAAAAAAAGCCATTTCAGTTGCTGTGCACTGTTGGGAAAAGCACCAAGCAGCAGGACACCCATTCCCCCAGGGCTGTTGGAGATGGCTTTGCTGTGATCTCTGCAGAGACAACACAAGGGCCTCAACTCAGGCCAGATTCAAACCCCTGTCAATCGAGGCCTGAAAGGAAAAAAACCCAAACAATTTACACTCAACCCCTACACAGCACCTCAAAGAAGCTTCTCTCCCTCAGCATTTGGGCAGAGAGCTGGGGACTTTCTTATTCCCCTCTGTGCTGTGCAGCTGCCTCAAAATGTTGGCTGCAGCCAGAAGTTACATTTTAGTCCCCAGAAATCAAAGGAGGTGGAATATCCTCTGCATTTAATGTCTGCATTTCTTATCCCACAGGGTTTTTCTCTGTGGCCCTGAAAATACCTAAAAACTTGCAAAAGGAGAAAAACTTCTTCTCCCAAGGCGAGGGGCAGGAGGAGAAGTTGCACCACATATATATATAAGTGACTGATAAAACTTTGACTTGGAAATCACACTTCAGTAGGCTTAATGCACTTCCTCTGCCTGAGAAATGTTTAATGTCTGAAGCAATCCTGCTTGCCTCCTTCTCAAAGCCACCTGAACAATCTCCTTTCATTGGCCATGGGGCTTTGCCAGCAGCCCCTCTGTACCACCAGGTGGCTCAGATATGGCCCTGCTTTTCTGCCACTGCAGCTGGGAGCATTTTAGACCTTTTATAACTTCACCTCTGAATGGCAAACAGAGCCACCTCCATCTCCTGTGACAGGGGAGAGGATGCACTGTTGTTCTGAGTCCCTCTCAATGCTGTACCAAGACTGAATCCTTCTTGCCTTCATTGGGAAAAGGGTCAGTGAGATGCTGTGGACAAGAGAGCCCCTAAAAGAACTCAGAGCTGCATTTGCTCTTAGCTGGTTATACTGAGTATGGTAATAGCAGCAAAACTGCAGAAATCCTTCAGCATGAATTGTTTCATTGTGAAGGGAAAGATGGACAGCAAATAATTTGGTGATTGCCAATGTTCTTTTTCCTGAAGGAAAAATAAAAGGCTGCTGCATGAAGACTGGTGGTATGAGCTACATGGAGGACAACACTCCACAGGCTCAAAACCTGTACAATTTCACAGCTTTGCAAACTGCAGCCTTTTGGCACTAGCAAGAAGGGAGATGAGATCTCGTGTTGCTGCTCTAAAAGAGGAAGAACCAGTGTAGCTGATCTCACCCCCCTGAGCAGCAGCCCTTGGTGGCCACGGCAGAGAAGTGATTTCCTTCTGCAGAGTTCCAGACTCACTCAGAGCTTTTTGCTGCCAGCAGCTCTACAGAGCACAGTGCACAGGCCCCTCAAGTCCTGCTTCATGGTGCTGTGAAACCAAGTGTTTCCCTCTGGTTTTTGTCACACTTTTGGTCTCATAGCTCGTGGCAAAATTGCTGTCTCAAAATGATGCAGCAGGCTCAGAGCTTGGCCGTAACCTCTCAGTTCAGGTGTGAATTTCCCTCACTTCTGTGAAGCCATGAGCCTGATGAAAGCCAGCTGAGACCATTTTCATTATTGTTAAGGGGATAGCTAACGAGTCAAAGCTCATAAGCCATTGCTCATGTACAGCTTGATATACCTGTGTACTGTAAGAGAGCATAATCCCACAAAGCCCAGGCTTAGAAATAATTCTCTTGTTGGAAAACACACGGGACTCATCACTGAGAAATTTACTGGCCAGGATTGTAGATCTACAGAAATTCTGTGAGACAGGAGATCAATGACCAAGCCACCTGATCACACCCTGGGCAGCAAAAGCCTCAGCACTGTCCTACGGAGTCACAGGAGGAGTTTTGCCACAGTTTGTGTTGCAGGACAGGAAAGGAAGGACAAAGCTGATGTGAATCCTGGGAGGACGACCAAGCAAGGTTAGAAGGAGACAATCCAGATCCCTCTGCACAGGGTCACATCTCAGATGTGCCTTACTGAGATGTTAAAACCCTTCAGGAAACCTTTGTGTTGCTGTAAGAGGCTGAAAGCCTCCCCCTGCTTCCTGGACTGACCTGGGGAAAAGCCACTGAGGCATGATCAGCTCAGAGCATCTCACACAGAGAAATGCTGCAGTAAAAGTCTTTGAGCTGTGTTTTCTATAAAGGGCTTGGTGCATTTATTTAGGGCATTGGACTCTGCAAGAAATTCACAATTTTTTACCATGCTCAGATGGAAGAAACATTTCAGCTGCACAATGTCTCCCTCATGTACCTCCTTGTATGTAACAGACAATTTCTCCCACAGGCAAGCTGAGAGAACTGTGAGGGCTTGTTTCCCTTGCCAATGTCTGCCAGATGGTACCAACCCAGACACTCCTGGGCTCTGAAATACACCACTGAAGGAACTGTTCCTGTGGGAAGGAGAATGTGGAGTATGGAATTAAGGTCCTCTGGAGGGGTCCCACCCCAGCATCACTCCCTGAGCATCAGAAGAAGGCAGGACACTCCCTCTGCTCTTCCTAAATCTGCTGCTGTTAGGAAGAACATCTGCATTGTAAAGCTCAAAAACTCCTCCCTTAGACTCCCAACCTTCAAAACACATGAAGTTTTAAGAGTGAGACTTCTGGATTGCAGATTGAAAGTGATTTACCACACCCAAAGGATCCAGAGTCAGGTCCACAGCTGGCAGGACTGACTTCAGTGCAGCAGACTGATTTCTACTGCCCGAGGATCTGCTCCTCCACAGTCAGTGACATCTCAATTTCCTTTTTAATAAGCAACAGGCCCTGTTATAATGGGATATATGGAAGGAGAGATGTAAAAGCTTATAATGTGAAAATTGATTATCATGTACTTCAGCCCATTTCCTGCTGTGCCCTTTGTTTTGGTATGCGTGTTTCATTTCATTACTCCGAGCTCTTCACCCTCTCTGAGCTACACTATGAAATACATTAATTATCTCATTATCTCTGGGGCAAAACCTTCAGTCCTTCTTAAAAACCACACTCACTCAAAGCCTTCTTTGGCTTCATTAGGGATTCTGAGTGTGATGAGAGAGGACAGGACTGCAGATGCATCACAGCACACACCAGAGAAGATTTTGGTTCTGTTTGTGCTTCCATCACTTAAAATTAAAAAAAAAAAAACAACCCCATATCTCAGTGTAGGTTTGCCTTTTGTTTAAAAATGTTCAAAATAAAATTGCTCTCAAGTTCCCAACTCATGGCAATGTGAACCCATAAGAACTTTTCAAGGCTTCATAATAAACTTCCAAAATAGAGGAGAAGGGAAGGGAAATGACAGGTAACTTTACTAATAGCCCTACCAGAAGGTGCCACAGAAATATGGCAATGTCAGCATCCTGAATTAGCCACTATATCAGATAAAAATAATATAATACTTTTATTTCCATAAATAAATCTTAATTAAGAAAATGTCTTCTCAAAGCATAAAACAGGGTAAGGTAGAAAAAAAATTCTCCACAAAAACCTGTGTCACACTCTCTCACACTTTGAATTTAGGATCGGGTTGGGGTCATTTTGTAAAGAAAATAATGTTCCAGGCCCATCACAATTTGTGAAAGTCAGGTTAGAGTAAAAGCAAAATTCCCCATCGTAATCCCAAGATTTCTGGCCCAGCTCTTTAGTGAACACTCTGGGATGGGTGATGGATGGGAGGCTGCCCCTTTCTGGAGTCCTTGCTGTGTTCTGTGATAACTCATTATATTTCTTTCTTTACAAATAGCCCCATTAATGCTCCAGAATTGAACAGAATCATAAAGCTTGAAACATCCCACTCCCATTCCAGTGGAGCTGGAGGAATTGTTTCATGAATTACAGAGCTGCCAAAACCTGATTTATCCAAGCGAAGCCTTCAGAGCCCAGTCACAGATATTTATTTATTTATTTGGGATTGTAAAAGAAAACACTTTTTACTGAGATAAGGATGATATAACCTAGCTATGGCTTTATTCAAATTGAATTATGTCTCTTTTTATACTTCTTCAACAATATGGTTGATGGAAATGTTTTAGCCCTTGTTTTTTTGGGGCTGAACTAAAAACCTTATTAAACCATTTATAGAAAATTTACAAAACAGAAGAGAGTCAGGCACTTTCAAAGTCTCTGTGGCCTCAAAACCTTATATATGCTGAGATTAGATGTCACTCTTAGTCAGATGATTCTAAACAAGACTACTATAATCCTCTCTGTTATGGAGATATTTATTTTTGTCTGAAAAACTTCAAAGCAGGCCGTGACAGATAATCAAAATCAAAATTTGCATTCCAATGAGAATTTCTTTTTAATAAAGAAGAATAATTCTCACAGTTCCTCTGTGAAGGAGAACTGAGCTCACTTACTTCAAGTTTGGGGGGTTTGGGGCCTGGGGTTTTATTTTATTTTATTTTTTTTAATATCTCCCATTCGTCATTATTCAATAAAGTTTTTGCAACTTTTGGGAAGAAATGCTGCCCCAAGTCAAGAAACACAGCAAAGAAACTCAAACATTGCATTTTTCTTCAGAATTTTCCCCCAGAATGAACAAAACCAGCCAGGGATCACCATCAAGACATAGTCCCACAAGTGCCTTTCTGGGTGAATACTCCACAAGGTTTTCTGCAGGGAACTGAAGGCAGCTTTCAGTGGAAGCTGAGAATGCATGGGCAGGGGATGAACCTGATTTTCTATGTGTGCATGATCATTTAATATGTTTCTGTGTTTATTTTTTGTGTTGGTAGTGGCAGTGGGGAGCTGTGCCTGTGGACAGGACCTGAGCATGGCAACCCCAAATATCTGATGTTTCAAAGACACTTGGAGCATCTCCTCAGGGCCAGCTGAATCCTCACAGGCTGGATGTGCTCTGCCAGGACTGGCAGCTCACCTGGGGGTGCTGTAACTGTGGGATTGTCCTACCTGCCCCATTCCCTGTGGGAATCTGCTCTGGGGAAGGAGAGAATCTGGCAGCAGATGCATCCCTGAGAGCACTGCTGGCTGGCTTTCACAGGGGCTGTGCACAGGTGAGGGAAGGTGCTGCTCCCTGGCCAGGTAAAGCAGCAGCCTGGCCTGAACCTTGCTGTAGCACGGATCTCTTGGTCCTCTCAGAGTGCTGCTGTTTCCTTCCTGTCACTGTTATTCACCAAAAACGAAATACCCAGAGCCAATGATTCACTGAAATCTGTCCATGGAACTGTACTACCTCTTCCAGATTCCCAGCTTCTTCCAATAATGCTGCAATGGGGGTACCAATCCCCTTTCTGGTGCAAAACTCTTCTAATGCCATTTCAGGAGTCCTCCTCTCCTCCCAGGGACACACTCAGATAAAAATGCCTGCATGTCTCACAGGTGGGGCTGTTGAGCTTTTGTCTACCTGTTAGTAGCTCACAGAAATACACAAACTGCACACCCCAAATCATCAGTTTCTTCAGTTACTGATTTACACAGCAAGCCAGCTCTTCTCTACAAAGAGTTTCCTGTGTGGGAATAAGGCCAGCTGCAGCAGGAAGAGTGAAAAGCAGCACAGCAAGCAAGGGTGGTGCAGCAAACCCACAGCACTCCTGCCAAGAGCTCCAGGAAGGGCAGCACAGAAACCCCTCAATGGGAACAACCTCGGGCTCCCACTCCCTGCCCCTCACTGGGGCTTTGTACCACAGGAATCCACTTCATCCCCTGGGGAATGAAAGGCAGGGCAGAACAAGGTGCCAAGAAACTGGGCTCTGTCTGGGGGGACTTTGTGGAGAGGCAGAACAGCAATTTGCATCTGTTTGGAATCAGCCAAAGAGGCACCTGAGAGCAGCATCCTGCCAGCCCAGAGTGGCACCTGAGAGCAGCATCCTGCCAGCCCAGAGTGGCACCTGAGAGCAGCATCCTGCCAGCCCAGAGAGGCACCTGAGAGCAGCATCCTGCCAGCCCAAAATGGCCATGCAACACCTCTCTGATACTGCATTTTCTGCCTGCAGGGCAGCCTTTGCTCTCAACACCTCTCCCCATCACCACTTGTGCAGTCCCCTGGATGCAAAGCTGATTTTGTGCCTCCTTTGTTATGTAAATGAGACTCTAAAACACTTCTCAGTTCCTCCAAGGTGAAAGGGCCGCCTGTAAACCGCAAAATCTCACTTCTACGTATAGGGCTGGCCAGCTGGTCCACCCAATCCCTTTCCAATTTCCTGGGATTTGTTTTTACATTTCCTTTTCAGGCACTGCATCCTGGCCCACGTAGGTTTTCATTCATGGTTGCACAATCGCTTTGTCAGCACCTCTACTTATTTACTAATTGTTTGATTAGTGGGCATTCCAGAATGGCACTGTCTTGAAACACATATGAAGGAAACCTTAAAAAAAAAAAAAATCTGACTGCACATTACATGGACTGCTTTGATATTCTGATCTCACCCCGTTTAAGCACAGCTCTTGAAAGTGAAGGACAGTGGTGTGAGTAAATCTCAGTTAAATGCTGGCTTTGCTCATTTAATGATGCAATGGGCACACTTGGCTGTGTTCACTAAAATCTTGTTTGATACCAATTAAGCCTTAAAGTCCATTAATAGTCTGAGTGTCTCTCAAACCCACTTTTCAATTTATTTTGAAAAGACTCAGAGTTGGATAAAACAGAAAAAAACTGCCAAAGATTCAGTGAAAAGGGGCTGATTTGGGAAAAGATGGAAGTTTTAATAATGATAAACCTCTGCATACCTTTAAAGTGTGGCTCTAAATCTGTCTCTATCCCCTTTACATCTTTAACTTTATCCTGCATAATGCACTAAGCACAATTTTCTTCTTGGAACCACCTCTCATAATTTGAACTTTCTTAAAGGGCTATGGAGGAAGAGCAGTCAAGATTTCAAAATGTGAATTCTTTTTCCTTGGATACATCATCTCCATTTCAGATCATCCATCTGGGATCTGTTCAGTGTCGATGGGAATGCACAGCCAAGGTATTTCGAGGAGCAGAAAAAGACAGAATATTTCCTCTTCCACCTTGCAATCACACTGCCTCATAGCTCATCAAGCTTTAATTCCACGCCTTGCTGAGACACAATTTTTGAGGCCATTTGCTCCTTTGGTGGGAAGGTTTGCTTTCACTTTTGTCTTTTTACCACAAAACAAGAAGATCTCAATAACGAGCCCCAGCGCCTGCAGCCTGCCTTGGTTTATTTTAAGTTTTTTTGGGTTTTGTTTCTGAAACTCCCACAGGCCCTAATTCCCGTGTGCTTACATCTCACTTGCAAAAGTACACCACGAGACTGGCCTGAAAAAACAACGTAAGCTGAAGCTGGGAATGTTTTGGCTGAGGGCTGGCAGAGCACACCCTTGGGCCAGCAGGACCAGGACCCTGGTGGCCAAGGTGACAGACACGGAGCAGAACAACAACCACGTTTTGGGGAGCTGCCCTGACAAAGCTTCAAGTGGCACCAGGGTACCTATTATGGCTGCTCCTCTATTTCTAAGCAAAAAATGATATCAAACACACAGAAAAGACAGCCAATAATGAGAAACTTGCAGCTGTTCTCGAAGAAAGACTTTTTTTTATTGTACCCCAATCCAAAATACTTTAAACCAGTTTTATCAATAGCGATAAATCAGGACGGTGATATGATGTCTCTTTAATCTTTTCTAAAACAAAATTTTTTGAACTTTTGAGCATGGCCTTCCCAAATGGGTTAGGTCTTCTAAGACAGCATCAAACCTTCTTTTCCTTGCTTCCCATGTCAGCCCGAATCCCAATAGTTATGAAGCATAAAAAAAAGTTCAAAGTAAAATATAAATTACCATCCCCTTCAAACACAAGTAGAAGTCTTATTAAGTCTCTAGTGCTTGAATCACGTCCCATGTCTGTTCTTTAGACCTTTCTTCCTTTGTGAGGCATAAATGGACACATCTTATTGATTTTCTTTCAACCTGGATCACCTCGATTGCTGTGAATATGGCAGACAAATCCAACTCATTCTCCCGCAGGGAACGGGGAAGAATGCAGACGAGAAGCTGGGGAAAGTCTTCTCACAGTGGGATACCAGGAGTCATTACGCAAAAAAACCAAGTCTAACTGCTTGTAATTCCAAGACCTTTTTCTTTGCAGCTCCTTCAAAAAAATTTTTTTTTTTTTTAATGCTGTGAGAGCTCTTTCTTAAATTTTTTATGAATATCATTTTGGCGACCATATCAATTTCTGAGGGTGTTTTTGTTTAAAAATAGGAGTATCAAACAGGCCAGCAGTGGCTGCAAACCCTGATAAATACATTTAGTTAATGATGAGTGCTGTAAACAGTCACTGGTCAGAAAGAGAAAGTCAGAATCAGAGAAAGCATTGTTTGAAGCTCGACAAAAAAGCTAGTTAAAACTTTTTCCTTCTAACTTGGCTCCACTTTGTATTTTTTTTTATCATTTATAGACTTACTTTTCTAAGGACAATTGTATGAAATGAAAGGAAGTGTAAAAGTAGAAAGATTTCTGTGCCTTACACCAAACCACTTACTGTACATGAAAAAGGGATTTACTGAATCAATTTAGTTGTGTAGGGTTTTTTAAATCAAGTGAATGATTTCAGTGAAGTGGAAAAAGGTGGCAAGAATGTGCAGCAACTCAAGCTTTGCTCCTAAAAGCAACAAAAAAGCCACAATTGAAATGCAGTGGGACCTCTGTGGATGAATTAGACAGACTGTGTACAGACACTTTGCAGTGACAATCTGCTTCTGAAAGGGATATATTAAGTGCTAACTGCACCGAGGACGTAAATTGAAGACCCGATATCCAAGGACTAATTTCAAAGCCCTTCTCCTCGTTAAATGAATTGCTGAAAGAGCAGGGTTTAAAAGACTTTGTTTTGTGTTAAAGGATTTGAGCTACACCTATCAGCAGAGTGCACCAGCAAACCAATGCTAACATAATAAACCCAGCACTGTCTGATTACCATCCCCTCCTAATTCCATCACAGCTCTAATGAGTCCAATTTCTCCAGTGGATCTCAACACCCCCTGCAAAGCTCTGCCCCAGCCCTCAGCCTCCACCACATCAAATCCATGTCACTTCTATAGTGTGAATGGAAAGTTCTAGGTCATTAGTTTAACCACATAAAATTTTAGAAAACAAGCTCGTCAGCAGCAGGCTCTTGATGCTTTTTAATGATACATACAGACACCAGTAACTGTATTTTCAGTAATTCAAAATGAGTTTTGAACAACATAAAATGGGAGATGCAGAAGAAATTGGAACTTTCTTGACAGACAGGTTTTATAACGTCCTCAAGTTACATCATTTCACAAAGTAATTCTGATATCTGCATGGAGAGAGCTTGGGGGATATCTCAGAATTATTCTTCCCACAAATATCCACCCAGGTAAGTGATGCTGTTAGTCAGAGCTCTCCCAGCAGGAACATCACCAAGCCCTGTGTGCTCTGCCTTTCTGTGAACTCTCAGTGTAGTCACTGACCAGAAGGTCCAGAGGAGCCCTGAGGGCACACAAAACACCACAAAGAGCACATGTAAATATTGCAATGACAGACTCCATGCTGCTCAGAGCACAGCACTTAAATAAAGAACCAGGAGGCAGGCATGAAGAACAGGAAAGGTGCAGCTTGTCAGGAAGCCATGTCTTCTGGATTCACAAAAATACCACAAGGAATCTCAAAAACCAAAATGATGATTCCCTAAGAAGAGCCAAATGACCAGAGTCTGAGGTCAAAATAGTATTTTTAGTGGGAAGTCGCATCCTTTCTGGCAGCCCAGTAGGCAGTGCTCTGCTCAGACACAGTCAGGCTTTCTTCCACCTCAGACTTCTTGCATAACCTTGAACACATCCTTTATCTCCTCAGCACATCATTTCCTCTAAGTACACATGAATATTGTAGGGCATTATTCAAATATCACAGTAGTGGGAATTATACAATAATCTAACAGAGTCATTTCAAGATTGGCTCTTCAGAAGAATTTAGGCATATTTCCCCCTGTTTTAATTTTTAATAGAGACAGTAAAAGCAATGCATACAACTTATAAGACCCAGCTATAGCACCTGGTAAAAGAATCCAGATGTTCTCACTTCCAACAGCATCATTAAGCATGAGGCTGATGTGAAATATTTATAATGAAGGTGAATCATAGCCCACAGAGGAGGAATCTGGGGCTGTATCTCCTACCAGCATCAAGCACAAAAATGCAAATACACTGAACAAATACTGCATTAACTTTCAAATCACACATCCTATGTCTTACAAAGTAAGGCACAATTTAATCCTGATGCAGGTGACAGATGGTAGCAGGAGACCAGCAGTTTGGAACAAAGTGTGAAAAATGGGATTTTGAAGGAATCACACCCAGCAGCCCAGGGTGCAGGAGCTTGCGGCTGTGAGTGACCCCTGGGCCAGGGAGTTCCCTTTTCCCTCTCACAGTAAAGGACATGATGGAATCCCTTTCTCAGATTTACCAGTTTCATCTTAAAATTACTTCAGTTACTTGTGGCAGTCACCCTCACTAAGGCTGTTCTGAGGATTAAAAATCACCTTATTTACAGGCCATTTTATTTATGCCTAATTCACACCCATTCTTTCCTGTGCCAGCACTGACCTCTAACTCAAACTGCTCTCAGCAGCTCCCAGCTTTTGTCCTGCAACAAAACAAGACAAGGCTTAGGTCTCCTTTTAAAGATTCGGCTCTCCCTGTGTTACTTCCAAACCCAATTAATTCTTAAACACAGGAAGACACAGCTGTAACTGACTCATTTCACTTCCTAAACCACCCAACAAGCTGAAATACCATCACAGCCACATGTTATCCAGGTCTTCCAGCTTCTCTTGGAGAACAGTAATGCACAGTTTCTGCTGCCCCAGTGAAGCACAACGCTCTCAGAGCCATTTTTGTGAGAAAGAAGTTAACTCTGCACATGATTCATAAACCTTCCATAAATTAAAAATAAGAGACCAAGGTCTTCCCTCTTCATAGGCAGATCTAAGAAGCACATCTGTGCAAGGGTAGAAGTCCATATAGAACACTGAGTTATGTACCATGGTTTCATCATCCACGCTTAAAAACAACACTGGTTTAGAAGATGGACCAATGACTTCTATAAACACGTATCACAAACCATGGGACCTCAGAAAGAAGAAAATCCATGAAGCCACCCACACACCAACCAGCACATTTGTGACAAGGAAACAAATGCAGGTCATCTGTAAGATCTGAAAGATGTTTAACACAGTCTTTGTCCTAAAAAATAATTAAGAACTGTGATTAGACCTTAACATCAGGTCAAAGTTTGATATCCTCAATTTTAAGAAGTATCTACAACCAAGCATGATGTCAATCATGGAACCACAGCATCCCTAAGGCTGGAAAAGACCTCTAAGACCATCAAGTCCAACCATTAGCCTGACTCTGCCAGGTCTGCCACTAACCCAGGTCTATCACTAAACCCTGTCCCTAAGCTCCACGTCTGCCTGGTTTTTGAAGGCTTTCAGGGATGGTGACTCTGTCACTTCCCTGGGTACCTGCTCCAGTGCTTGACCACCCTTTCAATTTCAGAAATGTTTTCTAATATCCAATCCAAACTTTCCCTGGCACAACATGAGGCTCTTTCCTCTTGTCCTATTGCTGGTTATGAGGAAGAACAGAGCAAACCCATCTGGCTACAAGCTCCTCTCAGGCAGTTGTAGAGAATAATGAGGTCTCCTCCAAGCCTCCTTTTCTCAGGACTAAATAACCCCAACTCCCTCAGCTACTCCTTGTAAGATTTGTGCTGCAGACCCTTCACCCTTCAATTACTCTATTAATGGTAAATACATATTCAGCTGCTTTGTTAAATGAACTGTAAGACTGAACAAAAGAGGAACCTCAGCTCCCTTTTTTACTGTTAGCTGTAATTTAAGAACTGAAAATGGATGCTGGACTGAAAATCTAGCAATTGTTAAAAGCACACTATCAGATATACTCGTTTAATTTGTTTGAGCAACCCACATTTTAAAAACTCATGCACTTGGTCAGCTGCAAAGCAGAAGTGCTGTTTAGCACAGAGGCTGGTATTGAAGAAACCTAGAAGAAGATTGGATAGGTAGAGATCTAGAACTCAACTTTTTTTGTCACAACAGAGATGCCCTGTGAGCACAAATACAGCTCTGCTCTCCTTTGGCATCACTCTTGGTATCTCTTTTTGGGCCTTTTTGCAGCTATCTCTTTAGTGGCTCTTCATTTACTTTTGTTGGTACATCTGCTTCTCCTGCTCCCAAATCTGAGTTTTTATCTCTGCTAATATTGTTTATTTTCCCTCTCATGCTTGACCTGGACCATGATCACTGAAACTGATGTAAAGACACCAGTCAGCTTCAGCTAGCACTGAATTACACACCAGAACTGACCTTTGCCAGGAAAGAGAATAACAGAGCAGGTTGGAAGCTGCCTCTAGAGACTGTCTGGTCTGCTCCTGCTTTGCTCTCAGCAGCGTCAGCTGGAGCACATCACTCAGGGGATGTCCAGCTGGGGTTTGAGCATCTCCAAGGATGGAAACCCAGCAACCTGTCTGGTTTGACCATCCTCACAGTAAGAGCTTTTCTTTTTATGTGAAAATGGATTTTCTTGTATTTCTGTTGATGCACATTGGTTTTTTGTCCTATCAGTTGGCACCACTGAGAAGAGTGTGCCTCTGTCATCTTTACACCCTCTCATCAGACATTTAAACACATTGGGAAGGTCTCCTGAGCCTTCTCTTCTCTGGGCTGGGCAATCCCAGCTCTCCCCCACATCAGATGCTCTGATCCCTTAATCATCCATGAGACCCTTTGCTGTACAGACCCTTTGCTGCATCTGTTGGCCACTAATCACTGTCTGTACTTGAAATTAAAATTATTATACAATCGTTTGAATGATAATCAAACCTATCATTGTAACAGTGCCTCATAGAAATGGATCTGAAAATTGAAGGAGCAACATCAGGAATTTTGTCTCCATTCACTTCTCCATTGAGCTATTCTAAACTAGCTCAGACTATGCTGATTCAGAAACTCAAGAGTTTTATAAGTTGTCAGTTGGCCCAGTCATTAAAAACTAACAATTATCACCACACACATCCTGAGCATTTCAAGCCTTGTCTCCAGTAACAAAGTGCTTATCTGTTTGGCACCACAGTGGTCCTGGAGAGCTGATACTCACTGAAACAAAATGTGCTTTGAGAGAAGTGAGTGGTGCATTAAACTGTACCCCAATTCCTCTCTCCCTGGCACTGATAAAAGCTCTGCTGGGCATTATTACCCCCACACACTGAAGGAGAGTGAAGATCTACAGTCCAAAATAGCAATTTACCACAGCCCAGCTCTCAACCCTACAAAAACCCATCCCAGGGCTCTGCTCCCACTCCCCAGGCAGTGCTTGGTGCATCTCACTGACACGAGACACCAGGAAATATTTCTGCTTCCAACAGGAAACTTGCTGCTCACTTCAGAGCAGGACCCTCACAATCCACCCAGACTCACTGGGAGAACCTGGATAAAGTTTTTACTGTAAGAGCAGCTCAAGCAGGGCTCTGCCAGCATAACCAGAGATATGGTGTCCTGCTTATGCACTCCTGCAAAGCCCAGACTATCATCACTGAGCCTCTGAAGATGCTTGTGGAGGAAAGGCAGAAGCATGGCAGGTTTTGGTGACTGACTGAGCAACCATGGCATGAACTGAGCACTGCATTCTGTGACGTTCCTCATGAGAGAGAGCAGAAGAGAGCTGGCTGGAAAATACTGATACAAAATTGTTGAATTTTCTGATTTGTCACCGCAGTACTATTTCACAAAATGGCATAATTTTGACAAACTTCTTGCTGCCACTTTTTTCCCCCAGCAGGAAACCAGGTCTTTGGGGTGCAGAGCACTGCAGGGATGCATGAAAACCTTGCAGGTGCTTTTTGAAGGGGTGCCATTGCTGCTCGTGCCTGTCAGGAGAGTTTTGTTCCACAAGAGTCAGTGTTTTCCATCTTCCAAAAAATTATCAGAGCATGGTTTAAGCCAATCCTTCTGCCCCGTTTTGGGGGAGCTGTGTTTGGCTTGCTTTCTACTGAACCAGCATAAAAAATTATTTCTGGAAAATGAAACCACTCTTGCAGAAGAGTGTACTTAGGGTGCAATTAAAGTAATCAATACATCATTCCAAAGCAGAATATGGGTGATTGGGATTCTGTATAGGTAAGCACACAGCACAGGAGGTGAAAGAGTTAAAGCCACACATTTTGTCTCTATGGTTTTGGGTTTTTAAAAAAAATACTTGTGGAAGCTCTAACATTTTTACTCTTGATTTTGAGATAGTTTTACTTATTGTTTTACTTCCTTCCACATCTCCTCTTCTTTAGATCCTTCTCAAACAAAGAGCTGCTCTTTCAAAATCTGCTTTTTATGCTGCTGCCCATTCTCAAAACTGTTCTGTACTGCTGGGCTAAGAGCAGCTACTAATTACTAATTGGCCTCTTGTCCAAAGCAAGGCATGATTTTTGTCATGATGTAAAGACCGGGTTGTTTTTCACCTACAGAACGCCACAACCAATTTGGGCATGCAGGTCATGGGCAGTTAAAGGGAGAAAAAGGTGTGAAATGTGACTTTCCAGGCATGGAATTCACCTCTTTGAAGTCCCCTCTCTCTTTCCCCTGGCCTCCTGCTATCGCAAATCTTCCTGATTCCAGGATGCAACCCAGCTAGTTTATCTGTAAGGGCTCTTTCTAAAGAATTACATTAGTAAAATACTGGATAAAAAAAGTGCACCACTCCTGCTCCAGTGGATTTATGCAGCTCCCCATCTCAGCAGGACCTGAATGATGTCCTTCAGATTTCTACAGGTATTATTATTATTATTATTATTATCATTGTTATTATTATTATTATTATTAACAATAATAATAATAATAATAATAATATCCACACACGGATACCTACATCCTTCTGCCCATGGATGGTGTAACAGTGAAGGGGGCAGCACCAATCAACTCCTGTTTCATTTTGGGTGCCACGGGCTGAAAACCCTTGGCTGGAGTTTATTCTTGTGCCTGGATGGTTGCTGGACCTTCACTCTCCAGGAACAGCAGGCTGTGTTAGTGACCTCAGCATTAATGAGGTGCTCTGTGCACTGATAGACTGGGAAAGGCAAATAAACTTTGCAGCTTCTCGTGTTTCACCAGAGGTTGAAGGCAACCAGAATATAAAGGACAGAGCACACAGCTCATTTCAATCCTAATGTCAATTTAGTGTATGTCTTTTCCCACCTACAGCAAAACAAAAACACATTTTTAGTACAGTAAGAGCTGTCATAATTACAATTAAAAGTATAATTACAACAGCATAAAATATTTTTTTGAATTCATTTTGTGACAGCTTTTTTACGAGTTGCAAAATGAGATAAAATCTCCCCCATATGTTTTGTTATTTCCCCAGTTCTAAAAAACCTTTATTAATTACATTGATTAACTAATCAATACTCATTACATTCCTATTGGGAATAAAAGTCTTATATCCACAGGAGAAAATGAGTTGGAGTGCCTCAGATCCCACTAAAGATAAAGAAGCATCAATGCTCTTTGTGCCTGGGTCAGAGTGAGAGGTCCTGCTGCCAGCACTGTGCTCACACTGCAAGGCCAGGCATGATTCTCTCTCTGTGGAAAATCTTATATCAGGAAACATCATTTTCCTTTATCTTTCCACACATCTCTTATTGACCAATTCCATCTTGGGTTTTTAGAACTTCATCTAATTGCCACATTTAATTACTTTTCTTTTATCCACTCAACTTCATATTATTTCCCCCTTGCAAATTAGGAGTAGAAATCCCTAGATATATACACACACACACACACACACACACACAAAATAGAATCTGTAAAGTTTTAAACTGTAAAACATGTTCCAAACCTAAACAATAGGTTAAAAATAATTTTTAAAAATAAGCTATCTTACAATAAATGATAAAAATGTTTTCTACAGGATCTGAAAGAATGGACTGTATAAATTATTTGTGTGAAAACAGCAGCATTTCCAAACATAAGGCTCAGAGCCCTGTGAAAGAATTCTAAAAATTAAACAAAGGAAGCCATTTTTTAAAAGAGATAGGGCTCAGTGGGATTTATTAATGCACATCTTTCAGAGATATTCTTACTTATACAATGCAAGCAGTAGGTTAGCATGGACTTCCAAATTATATTTAATTGGACAATTATTCAAAGCGAAAAACCCAACACAGTAAAACTAAGGAGGTCTTTAATAAACACCTTGTCTCTTCAAGAAAAAACAGGGAAGTCATTTACTGACCCAAGAGGCACAATTTTGTCTTTGGCAAATTTATTTTAAAGTAATTGCCAACTTCAGGAGTAACAATTTTTTAAAGAGGAATGTGGTGCTCTCAGGCAGAATAATAAATTGATCTGTGCCCTGTGTGATGGCCTAATCAGGTTAGAGAGATGTACCTGTGGCTGTGTGAGGCAAACAGAGGAAGTGCATCTGGATCTGCTCTGGGAACCCTCTAACACTGCTTTAATGACAAAGGGCTTTCCCTCTCTCCAGACCAGGGAGAAGAAGCACATCTGTGCAAGGGTAGAAGTCCATATAGAACACTGAGTTATGTACCATGGTTTCATCATCCACGCTTAAAAACAACACTGGTTTAGAAGATGGACCAATGACTTCTATAAACACGTATCACAAACCATGGGACCTCAGAAAGAAGAAAATCCATGAAGCCACCCACACACCAACCAGCACATTTGTGACAAGGAAAGAAATGCAGGTCACCTGTAAGATCTGAAAGATGTTTAACACAGTCTTTGTCCTAAAAAATAATTAAGAACTGTGATTAGACCTTAGCATCAGGTCAAAATTTGACTTCCTCAATTTTAAAAAATGTCTACAACCAAGTATGCTATTAATCATGGGATTACAGAATCATTAAGACTGGAAAAGACTTCTAAGACCATCAAGTCCAACCAGAATTAGAATTAGTCCTGAATTAGTCCAGGGCTGGATTCGAGGGCAGAGACAAATGAGAATTTACATGGGGACTTTACAGCTCTGCCTTTGTGTCCCCACATCCCTGTCCAACACAAATGTTCCCCTGCAGAAGTCCCCAGAAGGTTTTCGGTACCCTGCCCTCTGCCAGCCAGCATTCCAGCACCAGGAATGAGTCTGTGTTAATGGCATCACCTTTGAGGAACCCTCAACAAAACCCAAATGCTCTGAGTCCACTGTGATTAATGGCAAATTAAAAGCACAAATCAATATGGAAAACGTGATGTTCCTCAGCTCAGCTGGAGAGCTGCTCTGGCAGAGCTGCAGCCCTGCCCTCCCTCTGGCAGGAAACGCTTTCCAGACCCAGCAGCCTTTGGTGCCAGGGCTGAAAGGCTGAGCCAGACCCAGGTTAAGGGCAGAGCACACCTCTGCAGCACAGAGACACAGCCCTGCTGAAACAGCTCCAGGAATCCTCCCTGAACTCCACAATACTTTCTTGCATGCATTACTTTGCCAGGAAATTTCCACCTCCAAAGTCTTTTCTCCTCATCAAGGTCGCTGTGGGCGTTGGGACAGCATTGCTAAACAGCATCCCTCAGTGAATCCCCCCTGATTTCTGCCCAAAAGGCTGGGGCTCCTGCAGTGCAGATCCTGATAAAAGATTTATTTGTGGGGAGTGGAAGATGGGGCCTTCAGAGAAGTTAATAAGCTGTTTTCCTTTTAGATGCTTTCATTACAAATGCTGATAAATCTTCAGGCTAAGAGAGTGTGTAAGAGTAATGAGTTGAAGGCTCCTCAGCTCTTTGGTGATTATCTCTCTCTTTTAGCACATTACCCTGGGACATCTGGCTTCCAAATTTGTGCCTCTCCTTCACAGATCTGAGGACCAGCCTACCAATTATACATTCACACAGGTTGTAATAAATCAACAGCAACCAAACCCTGACAAGGTGATGGCTGTTGACAGATAAAAACGATACACATTGTCGTGCTGCTCTCCAAAACAAACACATGCTTTTATCAGATTTTTTTTCTTTTAATCAAAAAATTGCCTCTTTCAACATAGAGTCACCTAATTTCACAGAGGACTTGCACTACACAAGGTTCCCCAGTCTAAACCTGAGCTGCATGTAAAGCCAGGTTTTCAAACAGGCCCTGAATTCACCTCCCACTGCAGTCGAGGAAAAAAATTGCTGCTCTGATCCTGGGTCAGCCCAGACCCAAAGATCATTAACCTTTTACTCTGGGAAGCAGAGTTCTGTGCAGAATAAAGGGCTGAGACAAAAAAAAAAAAAAACAACAAAATAAAAAATCCAAGGATCTATAAGTCTTGGATTTATTCATAAGCCAAGTAGAGTCTGGATAGTGGATTTTCTTCAATAAAGGACAGATATATTAGGGTTACATCCAGACCTGTGTGGTGGGTGCTCCCTGCTCTTCATCCTCTAGGTCTCCAAGGAATTGTTTGGAAGGCACAGACTCTTCTTGCCTGACTCCAGCCCTCTGAGAGCTGGGCGTCCAATCTAACCTCATTTTCTGAAGAGCACCAAAAGTACTTCTCCCTAAAAGCAGTGCTTACCCAGGCAATGTGAGAGCTGCTTCCCAAGTGCCTCGTGCTCTGCAGTGGCAACAGGGGACCTCAAGCAATTAGGTTCCACAAACACCCTGAATTTGGTGGGAAGAATTCCAGTGCCATTTGTAAAACTAATCACCTTCTTACCAAACCCAGAACAAAGTTGTTGTACTCTCTGGATCTGAGAATGCTGTCAGGTGGTATCAAAAATGGGACTTAAGTGATGAACATTTTACAAGTCTTTTTGAAAGCTCATAAGCTACAAGAACTAGCAACGATTTGATCACCCAAAAAAAAAATGTGGGAAGCAAAGGGCTGTAATAATCCTTTTGGAATTCCTGTTAGCAATTCTCATTTGGGGAATAAGGCTTTATCCCAAAGCTTCTTAGCACATGGTGGCAATTTATCCACTGTCTTATCCTCCCTTAAAGAGACCAGGACTGTTTTCACACCAAATGATGTGAAATCTTCAGAAAAGTCAAAGACAGAGACTATCACATTTTGCCAAATTCCCCTTGTTAAATGAGAAGAATGCAGTGTTGTCTAGCTGACTCAAAGTATTTTAATTCCTTCAGAATTTATTGCCCATCTCTCTCAGATGTCTGTGCAGAGCTTGGAATCAAATATAGTCTTTTCTAGTGAACTGAGTGGACAAGAAGGCAGCACGTTACCCTGCAGCTCAGTTTTATTCTTTGACAATGTTATCTGCTAGAAAGAACTCATCAGACATGTGTTTTGAACACTTTCTTATCAATTTCATCTCTTTCTTTTCCCTTTTTACCTTCCTTTTCCATTCCAGTCCCACTAGTTAGGGCTCTGCTTTGACCCTAGGACTGGCAAGTCCCACAGAAAATAAAACAGAGATATGCAAAGTTACAGGTTAGGCATCTGTTCCCTTTCTGCTGAGGGAATATGATTCCCCTGACATACACACTTCTTATTCTCATTTGTAAGCTTGAAGAAT
This sequence comes from Drymodes brunneopygia, assembly GCA_013400955.1. NCBI lineage: Eukaryota > Metazoa > Chordata > Aves > Passeriformes > Petroicidae > Drymodes > Drymodes brunneopygia. Next base: position 218,291 of record VZTZ01030486.1, on the reverse strand, counting down.
CATTGATTGGGGAAAAACCTGACAGAAATTATGATAAACAGCATTCACCTTTATTTGGCCAATTTACAGGATAAGGCTCTGAAACTTCGCACCATGTCCTTGGTCTCAGCTCTTGTCTTCTCTCATTTGAAGTTCAGTGCTATGGAAATCACAGCTGGTGGAGCTGTTATGTAAACCAGCATGTTCAGCTTCTTAATATTCACTCTTACTTTTTAAAAAAAATTATACAACCTAATCCAGGTATGAGTTTTGTTTACAAATGATTCTGCAAGTGAATATTCTGGTAATTAATGTGATTCCAGGAGCTTATTTATTGCAGATTTTTAGCTATGGAAACATATGCAGAATAATATTAGAATAACAATCTGAGATTTTCAAACAAGTCTGAGGAAATTATTCATCCAGCTCACACTGTAATTCTGCAAGAATTAGGCAACTAATTCCCTCAGGTTTTATCAAATTTTGAAAAAAAATGCAAGCAGAAAAACAAATAGCAGCTGAATTCAGCTAGATGGGGTACAAGAGGTGCCCATGGGGAGCTGTGCTATCAGTGAGTGCCTTCACTGGCTCCAGGACACAAATTAGTGCTCCTGATGTGAAAAGTAGAGCAGAATGTGAGACAAAACCAAACTCACTCAGCTACTGCTAGTAAATTGGGGAAGCTTGGAAGGGAGAAGTTAGCTTGGAAACTCCTAAAGCACTGCTAGAATTCCAGATCATTATTCACTTAAAAAAAAAAAAAAAAAAAAAAAAANAAAAAAAAAAAAAAAAGAGACCAGGATATAAAAAGCGCTGAAATAGGAATTCCTTAAATTAAGGTGAAATTGTTGATGGCACTGGAATGCAGAAATGAATGAATGGCTTCTCCTGGGATGCTGAGCTGAGCTTCCAGCAGCAGCAGCAAACTCTCAGAACTACTTTGCAGCTTTCCAAACAGGCTCATTGTTTGCCACTGCCATCTTACCAGGGAAAATCTTTGGGCAAGATATTCAAGAAACATGCTCCTCTAATGGTTTTTTATCATTTGGGTCCTCATTTACTCACAAACACCTCTATTACTAAGTACTTTTCTGCCTCTTGATTTTAGTCTCCATGATCTGTATGGGTTTTATTTTGCTAAGCTTAGTAAATCAGATTCTGTTATTTCCTCCAAGAAAGCTTTTCCATTCTCCTGAGAGAAAAAAAATCAGGTTCCTCTTTGCGTCTCTATGTTTTGTTTTTAACACAAATGCCCAGAGTTTTACCTGGGACTGGTACAACTACATTCACAGTTTCTCATTATCAATAAAAATATTTCATCTGAAAAATCTTGTCATCAATGGTTTTTACATGACAATTTCACCAGGGTGTGCCCTGTGAAATCTCCATGCATTTCTTTTTTCTTTGGCAGGGCCACTTAATGAGCCTAACAGGAAAAAAATTACATTTGGCATGGTGCACTTCACACAAACTAACACCTATTTCCAGTTCTCCAGTCCTAAAGTTGGTCCAGCCCTTTCTGTGTGATATTTCTGTGTGAAATCCACTTCCTGCAGCACAACTGAAGATTCACAGGAGGATCCCCAGGACACAGCTCATCCCCATGGCACACCTGGCAATGCCCAGCCATGGATTGTTCCCTGGGCTCCATTCAGTGGCACACTAAGGCACATTAACACACACAGGCATTACAAAGGCACTATTTTTAAGAGTGGGACATGGACCCCACCATCCTGTCTTCCTGCTGGGTGAAACATCATTGCCACTGGCCCCTGATTTTCTTGTGCTCCTGGTGAGTCACTGGTGCCGCATATTCCTGTCCTAGAGCACTCTGTAAAATGCTTTCAGAGCATTCAGGATGTCAGGAATGCTGTATGTACCAGTCACTGATTTACTGGCAATTAATTAACATCAGGAGAGAAGATGATAATAAACTAAGCATTCATGTCCTAGCCAGAGAAATACAGTGAATGCTCTGGTGATGTTACCTTCTCATTGGAAATAAAAATAGTAAAGGTATCCATGACAAGCACTGTGAGCTCTTTGTCATTATCTTTCAACACACTATCATTTCTCTAAGGAAAAAAAATTACCCACAAAACCCCACTTCTGCTATAAAAAAATCTTCAAAAACCCCAATGAAATGTGTAACACATTCAGCAATATTTCTAGTCCATGGATTAAGAGCAGGATCACCTCGAGGACCATGACAGCTATAAAAGGTAAGGGTCAAGAATCCAAGTGTAGGGTAAAGCTTTTGCAACCACCTAAGGAATCTGCAGGATCCAAGTGCAGGGTAAAGCTTTAGGAGCTGCCTAAGGAATCTGCAGGATCCAAGTGCAGGGTAAAGCTTTAGGAGCTGCCTAAAGAATCTGCAGTCTCACCTGCAGGGGAATTTAAGCTCTCTAACCATGGATATGTGGTGCCTGGCAGAGCTGCAGCACCAAGAAAGTGCAATTCTTTGGAGATACCTCGGATATCCCCACACAGGAGATGTTCCCAGCAGAGAAATCCCACAGGAGGGCAGATCCTGTAAATCCTTCCAGTCAGAATCACACATGTGATCCTCCACATGTGGACCTGGACCTGTGACCAAGAAAATTCTGCTGCTTGGTTCCAGATGAGTAAACAGGTTCAGAAAAAGCCTGCAGGAGCTCAGATGTTGAGCTCACTTGGTAAAATAAGTGAATGATATAAACAGTGGCTGCATTTTGAGGCAGTTGAGAAGATAACGTTTAAAAATTGAACAGAAGGACACAGGGGAAAGGGATCTGAGAGGAGATGAAACAAGTTCATCACACCAGTTACAAGGGAAAGGTCAGCATTACCAAGACTGGTAAGGGAAGGGAGAAGGAAAAAGTGAGAATCTCAAGGATTAGGGATTGAAAAAGTGGAAGAAATGAGGTGAGAAAGCTAAAAACTGGAAATGGAAGGATCTGAAAAAACCCTCAAAGATCAAAGACTATAGACCTAGATTTTCAACATGTGCTCAGGTGTCCAGAGAGTTTCACAAGACTGAGGAGGGTGCACTGTGGTTTTAGGACAATGATGAATTGCTTGAGCTGGAATATAACAGTTCATGAGAATTCTAAAGAAGCTAAAGCAACACAACAGGTTTGGGGGAGATAAAAAAAAAATGGGGAGATAAAAGGAAAATACAGATGAGTGTGTCATTAGGCCATTGTATCTGGCCTTTCCAAGATCCTGACCAACTCCTTGCTGTGTCACAGATCCTTGGCCTGACCTTCTTTGGTGATTTACTAATTGTTACCTCTGCATCACATCCACTTTCCATCTGCCTCTCTTTTCTTTTCAGGGCCAAAGCTCATCAGAGGAGGACTCTGTCCCTAATTATGTGTGAGCACAACTCCCAAAGCAATGGGGTGCTCATCTCAGAAAGCAGCAGTGAAGTCACTCACCAAAGCAAAGACATATTGTGGCAAAACCCCTCCCCTCAGGGACAGCAGCTATTTAGATGGCCTGTTCTAAATGAGAGAGTCGGGGGCATAATGGTGAAGAAAGCAGGCAGTAACACTCTCTGTCAAGGAGGAGCTGCTGAAAAGCCCTGCACAGGAGGGCAGAGTCAATGGGATGAGTCACTCCTGGCCTTGCCCAGCGTTTCCCAAGGCTGGGCTGCACTCAGGGTGAGGGATGGAGAGAATTCCTGGGATCCACCCTCAAAGGAGCAGCTCTGTGTCCTGCTGCCAGCTCCCAGCTCCTCCCTGGGTGTCACTGCAGCTGCTGGTGGCCACAGATAATAACAAGTTAGGGTACAGGCTAACCAGGAAATGATAGCACCTGCTCCCCAACACAAATTACCAGCTCCTCTGGGTATAATTACTCCTGTCAAAGTGTCACATGGCTATTACAGCCACTCATGCAGCAATGCAGAGCAGCAGCAGATTCTGCAGGAAGGACGGGGTTTGTGGCATTTCTAGGAATTCACTGGGAAAAAGCAAACAAACCAAACAACAACAAAAAACCCCAATTAATTCATTCCTGAGATGGAAAAGAAATGGGAAAAATGCTGTAACACCATATCACACCAGCAGAATTAGTCCCTCTGCTGCACAAGTGGTGATAGAGGGAAAACACAGTGAAAAGAAGGGCAGCCTCCAGCAGGTTTCCCTGCCAGCTCCCTCAAAGCTTGGGTCTCTTCTCATTTTCACAGACAACAGGCTCCCAAGCTGCAGCTCCCAGGGGACAAAATGTGCACATTATTACTTGACACCACACCATTATATGAGAAGTCAGTAGACTTTTGCTCAGTCTGCAGGTGAAGTGACTTTCACAGCAGTTTCAGACACCTGTTTGTGAAACAAGCAGCTGCACCAGAAAGAGCTGGAGCATGAAAGTTCAGTGTTATTGCTGAAACAGCTCAGGTGTCTCTGAACTACCCCTGTTGTCTCTAGACTACGGCTGCACTTCTTGAGCAAGGCTGCTGCTATGCTGTCAGCAATTCAGTCACTGCCATTCTATTGTGAGTGCTTTAAAACAGTGTCTGACCCTGGAGGGGCTCAGAAAGACCCATGAGCCAGGCTTTTCATGTGCTCTGCTTGGCTGGCTGTGGCTGACACACTGACCACAGAAAATCAGATTTTCTCCAAGCCCTAAGCCTCTGTGTGAGGCTGGCACAACTGTTTGCTTTGGTGAGAAATTCTGATTTGTTCAGCCACTCCTGAGCAGAGGCTGCACCAGAACCGCCAGGCCATTCACCCTGCTGGCCTCACTGCACCATGAGGAAAACCCATGATTTTATTCAAATTAATATATATAAACAATTGAGATAATCTGCCTTAAGTTGAAATTCACGCTATTTCTGCATAGAGCAAGGCACAGAAACCACACCAGAACAAAAAAAAGCTATTTACTGAACAAAATGAAAAGTACAATATGCCTGCACCTGCCAAGGGTCTTTCTCCATGATTGCTTATGATTATAAAGGTAAATTATTTGCTTGTGTAAAATAATAATTAGAAAAAGTAGAGGTCATTCATCCAGCTATAAACCTGGCTGCAAAAAAATCATCAGCACACAGAGTTAGCAGGCATATTCATTGCTTTATAAACAGCAGGCCAGGATAACATTATAGAGTTTGCAATCTGTATTTGTTCTATGTGAATCATAGCTCTGCATAATTTTATCACATTCCTGCCAGGCAAAAGCAAACATTAAAAGAAATATTAGAAGCCAAGCTGTTAAATATCCTAGAAGAAGAAAAAACCCTGCAACTTCCTCCACATTGCAATGACCAATGAGTGTTATTTTATCAGCTTCATTTGGTGGCTTGTGCGTATTTTTTTTTGCCATATCACTTTAAAAAAATTTCTAATATGGGACTGGTTTGTTTTGATCGGTCTAATATGGTTACATTGTCCTAAAGCACTGATACAACTGCTTGGACTCTTTATATATGACATGATTGATTAGGTGAAGATAAGAAAGAAAATATTACTTCAAGAGACCTGACCTTCAGTGAATCATCCGAGATGAAGAGAATTTAAATACTGCATGACTTGCAGTCAGCACCAGAAAATGTTACAGAAAAAAAATGGAAAAAAACACTTAGTGAAAATTTCTGCTATGACTAAGAACATTTTCCATTAAGATTCTTCTTCTCCTTTCTTTCACTGCAGGAAGCACTCCTCATCCCCAAACTCTCCAGAGACAGCAAACAAAAGCCACACAAGGCTCCACCAGACCTGCAGGGATCCTCTCCACCCTCACATCCCTCCTGCAATATGTGACAGCTCTTTCCTGACAGGAATTGTGTTCAGGCCTCAACTGAAGGGGATCTTTCCTCCTGCCCCTGCCTGGCAGTGAGAGCTCAGCACAGCAAGCACTGCCCCAGCCCTGGGCATCTGCCCCAGGGCAGTGCTGGCTCCACCCTGGTGTCCCCTGGTCCTGGGGACAGTGACTGCACAGAACAGGGGTGGAGCAGGAGCTGATGCCTGGAGAAAGCTGACCTGGAACAGGAGCTAGGCAGAGCTAATAGAATAAAGGAATTATTCATGAAAAGGCCTTTCCAGGGTGCACTTTGGGCAATGCCAGAGTCTCACAGAGACTGCACCCAAAGATGGACACCCAGCTCGTGTGTTTGGACAGACAGAATCTCTGCCCATCTGTGCATCAGAAACCAATTACAGCTCCAGCAAGTGCAGTCCCATCCCCAGTTTGTCTCCCTTCTTTCCCTGCTGTCCATGGTTGTTTACATTTTTGGGGCTTTGCACAAACACAGTGCCCTTGAAAGCCAGGCCTGGAGAGGAATTGTTTCGTCTCAATAAAATGGTAAAACAGGAGCTGACAGGCTATGGAGTTTTAGAGTTGTACGTTAAAGCAGTGCTGATCTGGAAAATATAAAAGCTACAACTCAAGGCATCAGAGTGAGCCCAGGAGCGACCTGAGGTGCTCTGTCCCTGCTCCTTGCCTGTGTCCTGTCAGCTCTGGGGAGCCCGTGGCCAAAGGAAGCCCCATCCCAGCCCTTCCCAGTCACACACCCTGCAAGGCTCATCTCCCCCACCTCATCACCCCAAGAAGAAATCAGAGATGCAGCCACGTGGGGTTTACTCAGCTCCTCTGACTAAGCCTGTCTCCCACACACTGAAAAATCCCAAATTCCCACTTGAGCCCCTGTAATATCCATGAGAGAGAAACTGGGCATGGAGATGGAGCAGGGAGCTCAGACACATTTCCTCACACCCACTCCTTTGCTCTAAATATGCAGGAATTTGAGCATGTCCCCAGTAAAGATAAGTATTCATCCTAGGAAATGGCTCCTTAACTCTCCCCCAGTTTAATCCCTGTCATATTTTCCTTTTGAAAGAAAGAAAGTAAGAGCAAAAAAAGAACTACATAGAGCTAAACATTTGGCAAAAGTAGTTTGCTACTGTAAAGTGTTTTCCTCTGAACTATTTATCTTAAAGCAAGTCAGAGCAGGCATCAAAGGCAGCTGTGGCATCAGCAGAGTGCACACTGTGCTCACTGTCACTCACTGGGAGTGAAAGGACAGTGTGTTTTCAAACAACTGCACTCGTGTGAAGTGCCATCAGACCTGACTGCTTAATCCCGATTTAAAAAAATGAAAAAAAAAAAAAAAAGGAAAGAAAAAAGGGCTGCCCTGTTCAGAGGTGAGGCTGCACTGATGACATTGTTCAGGAGTGATTTTATAGGGAGTGGATAATCACAGCAGCCACGAGTGACTGGATTAGTGACAGGGTGCATCTGGAGTCATCACCACATTGAGCATTCAGTGTGAGGCAACACAGGGATGAAAACCAAGGAGAGGTGGTTCAGAAGTTCCACCCAGCAACAAGCAACATCCACCAGGAGAATTTGTACTTTGCAGATTGCCTTCCCTTTCCCATGGGATGCTACAAAAAATTCAAGATTCAGCCCTGTCAGAGGAACCTGAATCAAAAACGAAACTGAGTTCTACAAAGGGGCTTTAAAAATTGCTCTTGTCCTTCAGAAGAACCCCACTAAATTCCAGAAAAAAAATAGCAAACTCCAAAGAAAAATACATGAAGTCATGCAAACTGTTGCTTCAGAAATTTAAAGTGATGCAGGAGAAAAGTTTGAATATGTATAGCAAGGAATAATTTCAGGTTGGCAGAAGAGTGAATTAAAACATTACATGACCTATTTTTCTGTTTATGATTTAAATCTAAGGCAGCAACTACTTTTACTAATTAGGACCAAAGTACTGATCACTGCACAAAGTCACTTAGAAGTAACACCAGACTCTCAGGAACACCACAAAACCTGCGTTCTGCCTGTGTGTGATAAGGAGACTTTTAAATTTGCTCATTTGCAGGAGTTCATCTGCTCGGGACCGAACCGGGAAGCGCCCGGCATCTTGATAATTCCTCCCGTTGAGGAGAGTGTGACTCCTGCAGACTCTGCTCTGTTCCACTGCGTGTTATCTCCCTGCACATTCCCAGGGCTATGCTGGGAAAGATTGCAAGGTGACAGAAAGTGTTCATGCAGCCTCTGAGTGCTGCTTTGCAGGGTGCATTGGAGTCTGCTGCCCCGAGGCACCAAGTGTTTGTTGATGTTGCTAGGTGTCATCAGTTGGTGTTCTCTAAGTGCGTCTTATAGGAGAGCCTTCTACATTATAAATTGGGAAGTTAACTTAATATTAGTGAACAGAAAACATTAAGAGATAGAGGCTGCTTTTGTAGGTGGGTACAGTTTCAAAATCTGCCAGAGCTCCTCGTGCCTGCAATCAAGGCTGTAATGCCTAAAATGATCCAGCCCTGCCCAATCCGAACCAGCAAAACTGGGAGAGCACCTTGTTTGCTGGTGCTTGTCTTCTTCTTTTACCTGTAGAAGTATTGAAATGGGCACAAGAAAGCTCAGCTACTTTCTTTTAACTCATTTTCTTTCCAGGGCTTCATATAAATGAGATGTCACGCATCATAACTACTTGGTTAACCAGCATTTTTATAAAATATCTATTAATTTACATCAATGCCATGTTCTCTAATGAACACAGTAATTTCCTGGCTCCCAGCTATTGTCATAGACTTCTCTGTGTGCACATGTGTGTGTTACAGAGCCAGAGAGGGAGAGGTGGGAGAAACAGAGGAGGAAGAAGGCTGGGAAGTGGGGGGTCACAGAATAAAAGTGAAAATAGAGCTGCAGAATTACAGGCACAGCTCACAGTGACACCTAGAGTCAATCCTAATACTTCCCCATTGGAAATCCCTGCTCTCAGGCTCTCTCTTCCTCCCCATTCTCCAAAACCTTCATTTATAGTTGCAAGCGACGTTTCTGTGCTCCAGCTCTACCTCTGGCTTAATTAAAAACCAAAAAACCAAACACACCAAACCAGAGACATCTCACTTCAGCAAAAAAATGTCACAGCTACTTTCAAGAAAGCTGGAAAAATCTGGAGAGGTCGCCAGCACAAATTATGGAATTTCTTCCACAGATCTAACCTAAATTCCCCTTCTTTCAGTTCAAACCCATTATTCCTTGTCCTATACCTGATGAAGGGTATTCTTGATTCTGTCTGATTAAAAAATTGAAACAGTGATTTTCAACTTAATCAAAAAAAAAAAAACCACAACCAAATATAAACATGAATGGCAGCAATTAATTTGATCAACTCTTCTGACCACTAAGCCATTATTCAGGATTTAGTGACTAAAAAAGGCAGTGTCTTTTGTCCCTTTGACTTTGAATGTCTGATTAAGTGAAAGAAATTCATCTAATTAAGACATCCAGAGGATCATATTCAGCTTTTTGTGATTTATTGCAGAATTTTAAAAGTTAACTTTGTTTTAGTGTGACTTCTATATATTAAAATTCAGGACCATCTGCACAGACTTTACCCATGCATATTTCAAACTCTGCAAGAGCTCAAGTTTGAATTAGTGCTGATGTGTGGACATTGCTCATCATTAACACACTGTACGTGTGCCCAAAAGAAAGGTCAGGGGATCCTGAAACATAAAAAAACTCCCAGCTGACACCTGCTACAGAATAATGATATTGGCCCATGCCAGGGCTATAAACCTGTTTGTGAAATGGGCAGCCAGTGGGAAGTGGGGGGTAAATGCAATTTCCATCCTAGAGTTGGTGAGATTTTTGAAAGTTATGCCCAAATAACACATTTGTAACCTGAAAATGACCAAATGTGTAGGGTACAAACATGATAAAAGAAATAAGCAAAGGAATATCCAGCATAACACCTCAGGTTTTGCATGAATAGAGGAGTAAAGGAGAAGGGACCGTAAATATGAGCAGAAAATTAGAATTTTTTTAATTAACATGTTTTTTCCTATATGTGAGAGATATTTAAACTTTATTCCTGCAGCACAGACTCCAAAAAATGTACCTTACTGCTTTTAGCAGCACAGACTCCAAAAAATGTACCTTACTGCTTTTAGCATGAACAATGATTAACAGTATTAAGTATTCTGTTTTCTACCCTAATTTTCTGATTCTCTAGATGTATCTCCTTTGGTTTCTTTCCAAAAAGAAAGCAAATAGGTCCTGTCTAAACACAAGTGGCCTTTACACACCAACAGTGTCACCAATCCCAGCCCAAAGCAGTCCCCTGATGAGAACACACAGTTTAAAAGTTCTTGCACCTTCCCAGTCGAGTTGAAAGGTATTGAACTCTCAGTCTCTGGTCAGATAAACAGTGACAATGCGCTCATCACTTGCACGTGACACTGAGCTCCCCAAACACTGCTGTCTGTTGTGACACAGCCCCAGATGCTGAGTTTGGTTTGAGGAAAGAAAAAAGGAAAAAGCAAAAATGAATGGAGTTTTTGGGTTCCCATACAAATCCAATCTATATGGCCATTATACACATCTCCAACAGCACAGGGCATCTCCCTTTCTGGAGAAAATATTCTGACACAAATATTGCAGGAGCTGAAATGCAGACAGGCCAATGAAATCACACTGTGCTGCCTCAGCTCTGGTGCCACCACTGGGAAATCCCTGCTGCAGTCACAGAATCACAGAATCACAGAATCACTGGGTTGGAAGAGGCCTCCAAGATCATGGAGCCCAACCCATGCCCCAACACCTCCGCTAAACCATGGTACCAAGTGCCACATCCAATCCTGTTTGAAACACATCCAGGGATGGGACCCCACCACCTCCCAGGGCAGACAATTCCAACATTTTACCACTCTTTCCGTAAAAATCTTTTTCCCTCTCAGCTGACAGGACCAGCAAAGGCAGCAGGACAGGGGTCAGAGCTCTCTGTTCCTTCAAAGCTCAACAAGGATTGGTGATTCCCTTCTGCTCACTTTAGACCAGGCTCAAGGAGGGAGGAAAGAGAGGAGAGCAAAGAGGAAAGAGTTTGGAGCCTCTGTCCTCAGTTACAGCAACTTCAATAGGATACACCCAAAAGATGCTTCTGTTTTAAAAGATGTGACTTCAACTGCCCAACCAATGAGACAGCAAACAAACCTTAATTTTCCATTCAGATTCACACCAGCTCTGTTTCTACTCTTCTTTCCAACACTTCCCAGCTTCTGTCACTGAGCACTTCCCTCAATAATCTCCACATGAAGAAAAAAACCAGAGGAAGCACCCAGGGACCACTGCCCATGGATGTGTGTGGAACAAGGAACACCACCAGCCTTCCTGGGCTGGTCATGAAAAAGACAATGCTGAGGGTTGTGTAGCTCCTGCCTCTGGAGTTTGAAATATTTGTATGTTTACCATGGCAAAGCCTGACACACTGAAACCATTCACAGTGGCTGAACGAGGATCTGAGTGCTGGCGTGGATGTTACAGACTCTGAAAAGGTACAAACCACTCATTATTTTCACTTCTTACAATACAGCATCTGCTAGGCCCACAAACAGGGCTCTAAAACTGCCTCTCTTCCCTGTAAACTTAACCTTCACAAGCTCTGAATGTTTGGGGTTAACTTTCCCAGCCTGGGAAGTTCATTGAAACATCTTTCCCATTTTTGTGCAACGGCGAAATGTCAGGAGAGGTGGAGCATCAAACACTGCCCCCAATCTCTGACCCTGTTACAAGGTCAAGTTCAACTGGACACCCTTTGATTTTTGACCAATTAAATTGCAAACCTGCAGGAATTGGAAATGCGTGCAACTGCCAGACGTGGGATCTGGGGAGAGCCTGCTGCTCAGGTGAGCACTCTGACCACAGGTTTCCTGCTTTCCCTTTGAAGTAGGCTGTCATCCATTTGGGTAGAAAATGAAGTGTGAAATATAGAGGCTTTACAACGTGTAATGACTGCGACAATTGAGTTAAAGCTGATTTTCAGAAGCCAAGAGCTGGGTTTCAAATTAAATTCCTTATCAGTGGTCACCATGGCAGAGTGTATATTTAGGAAATTATTTATTCCAACATGATTTAATTAATTGTAATATTAAATGTTCCTTAAGTTCTGCGTGGCACTATAGGCACTGAACAAAGCTGGAACACAAACCCTATGGAAGTCTATTATTCACACACATTCTTTTGGGTGTGCACTTAGCAGCTTCCTGAAGAGAGAAGACCAAATAGACTTGATCAAACATTTTGAATGCTATGAATTTTGGTAAAAAATAATTTGCTGCTCTTTGGCTAGTTTAGGGAACAACAGAATTATCTTTTTCTATGTCTGTTTCCTCACAAAATAAAACCGTATTATTGCAATGCCTAACCAGGTCTGGTCCTTGATTCAATGCATTATATGTTGGATTTTTTACAGCTCTGTGCTCTTGCTAAAGAAACAATGAATTCTGTGCCTGTGTATCTACACAGCCACATTAATACTGCCTTCTGCTTCTGCCCAGAGAGACTGAGAACTTACAAGCATTCACATGAAAAGGAAAACGTCTTTAGCTCCACTTGTCAAGTATTGCACCTTTGAAGCTGAAAGGCAGGGCTGGAAAGACACAATTCTGCGTGAGATAAGCAGCAGGTAATTGCTCATGTGAGTTTCAAAGAGGGACCAGGATTTCTGTAGCAATTGTGTCATGACTGGTGGCACCAGGACGAGGTGTCCCTGCTCTCCTGGTCAGCACAGCCCTGAGAAGCTGAGGAAGGACCAGAATCCTCCAGCACAAGCACCAAGTCTTGCAGCTTTTTGGGCTGGATCAAGGCTGACTCACAAATGTGCTGCAGATCAGGATGGGAGGGTAATGCCAGTTGCATGAGAGTTTCTCCAGAAATTCCAAATTTCATCCAAAATTCCAGCTGATCTTGACAATGATGAGCTACAACGTGAAGCTTTTTGGCCACGAACCCTCATTTTGGGGAGCCCTCTTGCAGCCAGGGGACAGGTCCTGCCCAGTGCCAGCCTGCCTGTGTGCCATGCTGCTTTACATCCCCCGAAGGATCCCCCAGCACCTTGCTCCTGGGAGAGAGAATTGTAAAAAATGTTTCTATTACAGGCAGCCAGAAAACTTTTCCTTTCTGAGGCAGAGCACTCAATTCAGCTGGAATTGCTGAGTACAAGTCACCCGTGGCAGGATATTACAAGGACACCCGAGCTCGGCGTCTGAAAAGCAGTTATATAAATATAAAAATCCCACATGGTGGAGAAGCTTCTTTCTCTCTCACCACCCATCTAAAAGATTAATCAGATCAATCATGGCACATTTCTTTACAGAATTCTATGACTTAAGTGCTGCAGACATTAGCAACATTTCAATCTCCTGTCTCTGATCCTGAAAACATCATCTGTTAGGTTTTTGGCAACGCCGTAGGAAAATTGAGCTGCTTAAAAAAACCCCAAAGAACATTTCAGGAGATACCAGTGTCAATCTTTCACTGGCTCTCCCTACCCCTCTGCAGAAATTTACACAGAGTGAAAAATATGGAAAACTGGCATGGTTGGTAGCACTTTGTAAAACCTCATTCAATACTAAAAAGCAAGCAGGGAAAGAAGGCTACTGAGCGTGATAGTGATAAACTTATCTCCTGCTCTCACTAAAGATCCATGGAGAAGCCACATGTTAAACCCAACTGTACTGCCATGGAATATGCATATGGAAATAAAGGGGAGAAGAAAAGCCACAATTTTATTAAAAAGTGCAAAGACAGTGGCCTCACCCTACTCTGAGCACTGGTAGTTCTGAAAAAAAAAGCCTTTTTAAATTCAGATTATTTCTCATTTGCATTTGCCATTACTCGGATTGTTCCTATAAGGTCCAATTAAGAAAAATATTTCTTTTCTACAAGGCAAATTTATCAAAAATTCAAATAAACTCTTTGATGCATTTTCTGCATAAACTAATCATGAATAAACATAATTCTCTTGCTCTGAGAACAGATGCCATCCTGTAACTCCCTGCCCCCGACAGCTCTGCTCTCCAATCATAAAGGAGAAGGAAATTGTTTAGCCAAGTTTACAGAATGAACCATAAATCACAAGCATCTTTGCCAAAGCAAACTCATGTTTCTTTTATGAAACAATTTCTCCTAAAAGAATTTATATTCATTTTTCTATATGCATTTTTTATAAAATACATAAGGAAAGTAGAACATACTGTTTTGTTTCTCCTTTAGAAATGCTCAGTATTTTTCAGTTCGGGTTGAGAAAGCAAACATTTGCATTTTCACGTGGCTTTCTGAAGCTCGTTGCATGGACCTAGCTGCAGTACTTTGATGGATATAGGGAATATTAAAATTGCTTTGGAATATTTGAGTCACCATTCTTCACAAGGGTCCAATTTGTAACTAGAAAACCTTGGGGGACTCTTGTTGAAGTCAGATGCTGGAAACATGAAGGAAGACTTGTGCTCCTTCATAATCAGGGAAAATTTCAAAGCTGGATCCTTTCCTTTTTTGGGAGTTAAAAAAAAAAAAATCCCAACTCTGTGAAGAACATAAAGGGAGCCTGGCAATTCCAGGAGTACACATGCAGCAATGCCAGTCTGAGAAGAATGGGGCATCTCCCTCTCTTCCCAGACAGCATTCCAGCTTTCAGAGAAAACCTGACCTGAAAGGATTGTCAGGAGCCAGAGCTGCTCCCAGCAAGGTGCAGGGAGCAGGGCAGAGCCCTGGTGATGCCGTTTGGTTTTTGCCTTTTTTCTTTTCAGTTCCCTGTACTCCCTGCACATATATTTGTAGCTCTGTAGCCTATTGTATTAGTGGCTGCTTTTCCCAGTACTTTTCCATGGCCTTTCCCTGGGCAGAAAGACAGAACAAATTCCAGAGCTCCAAGCCCCAAGGGTACAAAGCCCCAGTGCTGTCTTGGTGATTTGAGTTGAGAGCAACTCTTTGAGACACATTTTCATAAACAAAGTACAGCCAGTGCTGAGAAGGGGCTGGACCTGGGGGGAATTGAATCACCACTTGCCCTCCTAATTGGTGCATTTAATCAATTCTGCTAATTTCCTAAAAGCTATAAATATGTCCTCACCCCTGGAGGTGGTGGGCTTTTGTGGACACCTTTCCATAACTGCTCCTGAAGGCATTCAAAATAAAGATCCCCTTTTAAATTACCTCCTTGCTAAAATGATCTCGAGTTTTTCTTCCAAACTGGGGGAAAAAGTAACACTGGGAGCTGAGCATGGGGGGGGACACTGCAGCCCAAGGCTCCAGAGCTTGCATTGCTCCCCCTCATCCCCCACTCCCACTCAGGAAAGTCTGACTGTCCTCAGGCTTTGGGCAGAGGGGAGAGAACAGATCTGAGCAGGCAGCACATCATCCCTGTGTGTGTGACAGTCACTTCAGAGCAGCTCCCCAGCCTTCCTGAGTGCTCAGCAGTGCTCTGGCTGCATCTCTCCCATGCCATTCAGACTGTGTCAGCCTGCAGAAGGCTGAGTGTCTGTTCTATCCATGGCTCCTGAGTGGGATCATCCCTCCAGGGCCACTGGAGCACTCCTGTAGGGTACACTGAAAGGTTCAGGGCTGTCACAGTGCTTCATTTCCTTCAGGGATGCCTTTGTGACACAACGCCTCTGCTTTTGCTTGAAAGGACTCCTTGTCACTCCTGTCTGATGTGATCTGTGCCTCTGGTTACTGGGATGGACACTGAGATGGAGTAAGTGGGACAAGACCCTGCTCCTCCATGTCCACCACTCTCATGTCAAAAGACAGAGCCTTTTGTGGCAGAATCATAGAATATCTTGAGTTGGAAGGGCTGCACAAGGATTGCCAAAGCTCAGCTCCTGGCCCTGCACAGGACACCCCAAGAGTCACACCAGGGGCCTGAGTGCACCCTGCAAACCCTCCCTGGGCTCTGTCAGGTTGGCTCTGTGACCACTGCCCTTAGGAGTTGTTCCAGTGCCCAAACACCCTCTGGGTAAGGAATCTTTTTCTAACATCCAGCCCAAACCTCCCCTGACACAACTTCAGGCCATCCCCTGGAGTCCTGTCACTGGTTACCTGAGAGAAGAGATCAGTGCCTGCCCCTCCACTTCCCCTCACAAGGAAGCTGCAGGTTGCAACCTCCTCTCTCTAGCAGAGTCAGAGCTGATCTTAACTTTCCACTCCTCACTTTCTGCCCCACACAATTTTGAAGATTAAGGCTTTTTCCCAAGCACAAGAAGTTCAAAATTCATCCTCACATCACCTCTTTTCTGAGACTTGGTTTGTTTCCCTCACCTGCACCTTACCTTTGTTTCCCTCTAATGGGTTCCTTTGTTTTCCTACCTCATCAGACTTGTCACTTTTTCTTCCTTTTCTATTTCTTTAATTTTTATGTGACCAACACAGCCCAACCCAAAACAGGATCCCTGGTGTTCTGAGTGCTGTGCCAACACTGCAGAAAAGCCCTGTCTGTTGTGAAGAGCACAAAGCTTTTCCCTTGGTTATCCTCACCCTTTATATCCTGTGCTGCAACACATCCTTACAGCTTCCTGTTCATTGGGGTTAAAATCTCTACAGCAACAACACATCTCAGTTTCAGCAGGTATCAAAGCCAAGTGCCTTGTTGTAGGCTGTGTCCTTTTTGCAAAAAAAGCAAAATTCACAACACTGACAACACAAGACCTCAATGCCAGAGACCTGAGGATTCTCTACTTTGCCTTGCACTGGTTTGGCACACTCCAAATGAAAGTCACTTTTTAGGACACTTTTATGCCTAACTGATGTCCTCAGATGAGACAATGACCACTGGAAATGACAGCTTTTGGCTGGAAAAAGTCATATTTTTTTCTGATAACACAGCATTTAACGTGTCATTCAAATTTCTTCATTCAGAGTTTTCATCTGCTTGCTTGTCCTACAAAGCACATGCATTACCCGACTAAACAACTTCTGGCCCCATGAATCCTTAACCATGTGTACAGTACATAATTCAGCCATCTGCAAACTCTATTACAATGCTCTATTGCAAAGCTCTCCTCAAGTTTAACAAAAAAAACCCAACCAAACAAACAAAAAACTCAACCAACAAAGCACAAACAAAAAAAAACCCAAAAACCCAAAACCAACCAACAAACCAAACAAAAGAAACAAAAACCAAAAAACACCCTGCAAAGCTTTGTTCACCAAACACTGTGCAGGTGACCTTTCTCTCTGGTCTCCCTTGCATGTTTGTTCAGTTTAACTGCTCAAAACATTTGGATGCTACATTCAACCCCTGCAAAGTCAAACCTGGCGCATGACAATCCATCAAAATCAGCCAGATAACAGAAAGCACATTCCCATTCCAGAATTATTGTTGTCTGATTCTAAATGGCAGGGTGTGAAACAAAAAAGAGCACAGAGCCTGGTTTTCCACAGCAAAATTAAGCCCAAAGAATGATAAGGAAATAAAAATCCTTCAGATGAGATCCTACAGAAATGATATGAAATTGAAGAGGATGGGAAGTGCAACAAGACAATTGCACTGTCACACATACAAACAGATCAAATAAAAATAATGCTAAATGTGTGTATAACTGAAGACTCACTAAAACAGAAGTTATAAAACTACTCACTGACAATTAAAGCAAGGATGTGTTTATGCCATGAGGTCTAGATGTAAACTCTTTCCCCAGAGTCCATCTCAAACCTAAAGATTTAATATGTAGTGATGAAACATTTCAATTATCTTAATTCAAAACACTTATTAATAATTAAAATATTTAACTCAGAAAAAACAAAAATCACATTGCAAGACAGCTTGCTTTATGTAAAAAGCTTTATTACCATTCTTAGCCAGCAAAGGAAATAGTAAAAGAAACAACCTTAAACAGGTACTGGCAAATTACAAAGAAGACACTCCCCCCAGTTCTTTGAAATCAGTGAAATAGAAGGAATTTAGGAATATCTCTGTCAGTGCATTTTGCTAACTCAGGTAGGTACACACAATGACAACACACCCCTGTCTCTCTCTGTCTTCTTTCCCCCACCAAGGAGCAGACTGGATTTGGGCCATCCTGAGCAGGGGACAGTGCCCCACCAAGGCTCAGATTGGATTTGGGCCATCCTGAGCAGGGGACAGTGCCCCACCAAGGCTCAGATTGGATTTGGGCCATCCTGAGCAGGGGACAGTGCCAGCCCAGCCAAGGGTTCTTCTTTTCTCACCAGGCTCTCCTGAAGCTTTTTCCTCCTGGAGTCACCAGGCTCCCAGCCTGGTTCCTGTCTCCTTGTGGCAGTGCAGAGTGAAAGATCCCACTCACTCACACAGGAGAACACAACAGAAAGGTTTACAAGCCTTTGAAAGAGAGTTTGAACCATACAGTGGTGAGTAATCCAGTAAGAAATGCCCCAGCTGCTGCTTGCTGAACACCTGGGATGCTTCAAATCAACCCCCTGTCCTGGACAGGAGGCTTTCTTCCTCAGAAAAAACCAGGATGGCACAGCCTGTGGGCAAATGTGGCCAGGAATTTAACTCAGCAGGATTGGGCACAGTACCTCTGACAAGCACAGACTAAAAGGAGTAGTCTCTCACACTGTGATCCTTGGAGTGCCTGCACTCAGCAGGGATGGCATCAACTTTGGGAAGGGATGTTTTTGGGGAGTCAGGCAAAGCAATGCTCTTGTGATGCAAGGACAAGGTAACATTCACCCCAAAAAAATGTTGGAAAAGCAGTAGGACATGGGAGAAAATATTCTTTAATAAAAGAAACAAGCATTGTGAGAAATTGGGATTTCAGCAGTCGTGTCTTGATAGGTGAATGTTTCAAGATTAAAGAATCAAAAGGTTCTTGATTCTGAACAATCTTGTCACAATCCTCATGAGGACTTGCCATGTATGCAAATGTTCTACAGTTTAAGTTAAGTTGGAAAGAGTACAGTACAAGGACCTTTTCTCTGGTTTCTTTTATGATTTAAGCTGGAAAAGGAGTTGCAGGGGTTGCAGTATTTTCCAAATCATTTCCCTGCAACTTAAGAAAAAAAAAGAAATTGGTTCCATCCACCCTCATTGATCTAAACACTAAATTAGCTGCTCACTTGTCACTTCAGACATGCCAGCTCCCTGCCACATGGACACATTCCTTCCTACTTGGCTTTTCCAAAAACAAAGTTCAAGCAGCCCCTCTTCAGCATCGTGGGAATTCCAAACACTTCTCCTGTTTGTCTGACCTCTATCTCACAGCACTACCTGTGGCATTTTCTTGCTGCCAACACCAGCAGCACTGAAATCCCTCTGTTTGTCTCATCTTCTCCCTCTCCTCCTCCACTCTCTCCTCAGGATCTTGTCCTGCCACAAGAGCTGTGAGGAATTATCCTTTTACTGCTGGATAGACATGGTGGAGTGGCAGGACTCAGGTGACAATAACTGAGGTGTTATTCCCAGTGCTCGTGGTGTCAGGTCAGGGTTTTATGCAGACAAACACACGTGTAGGGCAAAAGTGCAAGTGCTGTCCATGCATGAACAGTTTTTAATGCACCTGAGTGGCAGCAGAGCAAGCAAGCACCAACAAAATGCAAAAGGAACTTGCATTGGCTTCAGCAGCAGTTTTTGAGGTGAAAGCACTGAGTGCACCTGGAACAGAACCCAACAGTGCTGAAAGACAAGCAAATAATAATAGACTTGACCAAATCACTCAGAATTTGGCAGTGCTGCCTGTTTCAATGCCTAGAGCCCAATGCACCCTGCAGATTTCCCAGAGGCAGTGCTCCCTTGCCTGCTGAGCTGGACATCATCCCTGCTGAAAAGGGCTCAAGCAGCCTCCTCCAGGCACTGGGACCAGCTAACGCCCAAGGCAGGGCTGGCGCCCTCAGAGCTTTGGTCCACTATTGAAATGCTTTCTGTTCCAACCCACAGGGAAATCTGTCTTGTGCAGAAACTTGAACACATTTTGACTACAGAAATCAGCATCTAAATCCAGAGCGTGTTCTCTAAGGGGAAATAAAGGGGAATTGACATGAAATGCCCAATTCTCACATTTTTTCCTCAGGCTAAACAATAAATTTTGTTTTCAAAAATATCTACTCTCTTACTTTAGAGTGATAGCACTTATCCAAAGTAATAAAGGAAAACACACCGTGATGAAAGGTCTGCAAACTGCTCCTACACACAGATCTTATTCCACTGCCTGTTTTTTCAGGCTTTATACTTTTCTAAAATCATATAAACTAAACGCTCTACTTGAAACTAAACTATGAACTAGTCAAGCAATATCTTTTATATATATATATATATATATATATACATATACACACACGGATTTAAATCGTGGAGGGAAATTATCGCAGCACCTGGGCACGGTTTAAATAAAGTAAAATTTCTGAGGTCGAAATCAGCACAGAAACAGCCCGCTGCCCCTCCCAGCCATTGAAGCAGCTATAGAAGGATCCTGAAAGGGGTAGCCAGGATACCGACTGCCGAGCGAAATTCCTGTGCGAGCCCAGAACAAAGGGGAGTATTTAACTTTTAACGCCGCGTCCCGAACTTTGCCAGGTCCAGGCTCAGACAGATTCCTGGCAGCAGAGGGATGGAGGGGGAGCCTGGCGCTGAGAATGACCTGGGCACTGGTTCCCACGAGCTCCTCCCTTGGGACAGATGCTGGGATGTGAAAATCCTCTCACTGGTGGGGACAGGGAGTGTGGGGCAGGGGACAAATGCTGGGATGTGAAAATCCTGTCATTGGTGGGGACAAATGCTGGGATGTGAAAATCCAGTTATTGGTGGGGACACGGAGCGTGGGGTGAGAGCAGCCCTCGCACCCGGAGAGAACAAACCAGGCTCCTCACACTGAACAGCAAACTTCTTGGAAAACCCTACAGGATTTAAACACTACAAACTGGGTTCCACAAAACACAAATAAATACAGCAAATCAGCAAATAAATACAGTTCTGCAAAATGACTTCCAGGATCTGTGCCATCCAGTGAGGAAGGATGACCTTTCTCTAGGAATTTTTTACCCTATCCTGTGGAGCTCCAGCAGCTCTGGTTTACACTTTTAGGAAGATTTTGAAACCTTGTACAAAAGCTATCACTGTTCTTCTCAGCTGTCTGTGACTTGGCCAGGGAAATTGTGTTTCATTTTAAGCAGTCAATGCAGAAAAAAGGAAAATCCTATTGGAAGACGAATGTTGCCTATTTTCAGAAAGGATAAGGTAGAGCTGACCCTTACAGCCCATAGGTTTGGTGAGGCACCTGCTGGAACTCTGCTGGGTGTAACCTGATATTTGGAGCTTCAGCCTGCAGGTGCCAAGCTTTCAACAGGAATTAAAAAACAGAAAACACGTGCTTTCCACCTCTTCTTATCAACTCAGTGCCCAGTTTCAGTGCACTCCCAGCTCTGAATCTGTACCTCCTGCTCCCCTTGGATAACTTTCTGTGCAGTGGTTACACTGAAAACCAGGAAAATCTGATTATTTTTTATTTTGATTCCTCAGCAATATTTGAATTCCTGAAATTTCAGCCACAGATTTATATAAAATCATTGCAAGACCAAAAGAAAACCCCAAACTGAAAAAAAAATGTTTGACCCACAGATGTCACATATCCTGCAGCAGATGGACACTGTGAGGCAGAGTACATCATACACACCTTGTGTGGAGCTATTTCATCTTTCAATGCACTTGAAAAAACCAAAAAAGGGATGATGCAATCCTAAATTACACTGATTGTGTCAGGTTCCAATATTAGTCATGCTGATATTCCAGAACTCATAGTCAATGAAAGTTGCACTGCCATTAAAACACCAAATATTCTGGTGGGCACTGTCCAGTGATAAATGCTTTAAAAGATCTCCAACGAAAAAAAAAGATGGTATATTTTAATTTTTAATAAAACTGTTACATCCCTTTTATTCTGTAAATATCTTACAAAGCACTTTCAAGGACATTGTAGGAAATTAAAAGGGCTAAAAGGGCTGGGGTTTGTCACCCAGGCTTTGGCAGGTATTGAAATGTGCAAAAATGATAGCAAATGTGGTTATCTCTAAAAAAAAAACAACCCTGCAAACTGTGGATAGTGAAATATATTTACCCTCCAGTTTAGAGTGTGTTCTCTTAGAATGCAGGTTGGTTATCACAGTCACTGTTCAGGGGACCTCCAAAGGAGGTCAGAGCACCTGAAAAGTATGATTTATATTAAAACACAGTATTTTCTAAAATATGATAATATTTAGTTTAGCTCAGTTCTAGCATTTGGAGGGAAGGGATGAAGCTGAGCAAAACTTCAAGAATTAAATAATATAAATTTTTTTAAAAAAGTCTCCATACTTCTGCATAACTATGTCATCTCTAGGTGTTAAAATTTATTCTAGTGGTTTCTTCTGCAGGATTTTCGAGTTCTGTAAGGTTTTCCATTTTTTACTGGCAAAATCCCATGAAAGTGGGGTTCAGAAGTGACTTTACTGAATAGAAATATTTGTGGGATTAAACTTCAGGAAGCAATTTCACAGACTTTCACAAAAATGGAAGACAGATTCTTAGAAAATGCACAAGTTTTGCCAGTGAAAAATTTCCAACTGGTACAGCAGAAAACATGACAAGAGATAAGCTAAACTAGCTGGTTTGTAAATCTGGATAAACAAAATTTACACAAATTTATCTTGTTGGAATTGAGATTCTCAATTGTAGTGTAACACAAGCAACATCCTGGTAGTTGTCAGCTTGAGAAGCTTCAGTGCATTGCAAATAAACACTCTGAGGTCACATTTATGGTTAATGTAAACTTGGACACGTGTAAAACCACATTACACCGAATTCTATGAGTATATAAAACATGAAATAAAATAAATCATGCCAATGCACAAAGCCTGAAATCTGTCCTTTGAACTTCATGCATATTCCAGAAAATACAGATTACATCCAATTATTTAAAAAGCTGTATTGTACTTTAGAGGTTAAAAAGCAATGCAGAGAAAGCATTGGCAGGCTGAGATGTCCTGCAGCCTGCAGGACTCCTCCCAAAGCAGCTCTGAAGGACACAACTGTCATGGAATGCCAAACCTGAGCCCAGCTCTCAGCCCTCTGCCTGGGCTTCATCCCAGCCAGCCCCTAACCAAACTCTGCCATGCTCTCTTTCAGTACTCAAATAATACACTATTTTTAAAAAAACTCCGTCATGCTGGCTATAAATGCAATTCTACAAAAAAAAAACCGCCAAACAAATAAACAAAAAAAACCCACTAGAACAGATCTCATTTCACAAGAATTAACTGTGAAAAGTCTTCTGCCTGATTTTGTGGTGAAGTCCCAGTTCAAACCACATTAAACCCCTCCACTCAGAAGTGGGGAGCTGTGAAAACCCTGCCTCACTGTGCACAGCACCTCTGCCTTTAGCTGAGTGTTCCCATCAGGTGTGTGGGGAGCAGAGTCCTGGGAAGCAGCAGGAGGATTCTGCCAGCAGAATTGGGCAGTTAAGGAACATGCAGAACTTGTCAAACATAACACAAGAAGCACAGAGAAAATTTCTCATTTACGGCAACCAGAGACAACATTTCTGGGGTGTTAGAGAGCTGTGTTCACTGGGACCCACTGGCAATCCTTCCCTGCCTTCTCCTGGAAACACCTGCTGGTGAAAAGCCAGGATGGAATGTGCAGAGGCAGCAGCACAGCAGGCTGGTGAGGAGAGCATTCCCATCCAGGAGCATCCCCAGAGTGAGGACCCTGATCCAAACCACCCAGAGGGAGAGTTTGGGGACACCTCCTGCAAGGTGAACCCCCAAACTGGCAGGGTTTTGGCTGCACAAGCTCAGGTGACTTTGCTGGCCAAACAAGGAGCAAACATTGGTTTTTGGCTGCACAAGCTCAGGTGACTTTGCTGGCCAAACAAGGAGCAAACATTGGTTTTTGGCTGCACAAGCTCAGGTGACTTTGCTGGCCAAACAAGGAGCAAACATTGGTTTTTGGCTGCACAAGCTCAGGTGACTTTGCTGGCCAGACAAGGAGCAAACATTGGGAGAGCCTGGTTTAGCCAGAACACAGAGGTCAGCCCCTGAAAACTGCAGGATTGGAGAAGGTTTCTCCCAGAAGCCACACTCATAAATGAACAATGCAGCTCCCTACACAGAAGGGAAAGGCAAGCTTGTCTCACACCCTTCCTTTTGATATTATTATCCCACATCAAAGAAAATATTTTGGCATAACCATTTTGCATATTTACATTTCTGCAATAAAACATCTGCTAAGCACATTACTCAAACTCTGTTGGGGACAAATTCTGCTTTCACACAGCTGTGGAGAACTTGGTGATTAGAAATGTTAGAAAAATTGGACACACTTCCCAAAGCACATGCTTTCCTCTCTGCCCCTCCCCTTATATATAAACTGTGTCCCAATTTAAAAATCCATTTGCTGCATTTATCAGGACAGTTTTTCCTTTTGATAAAAAAGGCTTTGCTTAGAGAAGTGTTGGTCTGTGTGAAAGTCTGGTCACTCTCCTTTCCTTCCAGGCTTGTCTGGATTTTGGGTGCAGCATGCAGAAGTTTGTTGGATTTGTAAGAGAATCTCTTTGCACTGCCAGTTCTGTGCCTGTGGCTGTGTAATGGAACTTTTCCTTACCTGGGATAACAACTCTACTGAATGTGTTTCATTTTTTATCAAACCTGGGCTTTTTTAATAAGAGCTATAAAACATTGATATTCCTCTTACATCCCACAAGGGAAAAGAAACACCATTTGCTATAATCAGGGGAAATGTTTTATTGCCTCAGACATGCATTCATCTCCCTCACAAACAGAAGTCATAAAAAGAACATACAACTGGTTAAATGTTACTTGATGTACCTTAGGTCCCAACTGGTTTGCTTTAGGTCCTGCAGTGTCCTGTGGAATTAAATCCAGGCATGAACACAGGTTAATGCTTTTTCTTTCCTTTTAGCAGAACTCTGTCAGTCTGGCCCACTCCCCAAGAGCTTTCACTTCAGCCTAACCTGCAAGCAGCACTGTGGGTCTCTCCTTTACTTCTCCTTCCCAACGCTCCAGCAATTCACCGCTGACTAATTAATTATAAACCTCTGTTCTTAGAGCTCTTCTGTAAATCTCTGTCCTTGTTGCCATCCTGCAGATCTATTCAGTGATCACACTCTTACTTAAATCATGTAAGAAAGACTGGCCTGTCCCTTTCATCTGAAAGGCTGTTAAGGAGGCCCAAATTCTAAAGCTTTTTGTGATGAACTGCTCTTTCTTGAAGACAGTTTACCATCAAGCATCCTCGCAGGTCTCGTGAAGGGCTGCACTGCACAAACTGAGATGACAGTTGTCAGAAGGGAAAGCCAGTCCTTTCCTGAATAGAAAGAAGAATAGTTGTCTTTTTGCTTCTGTCCTCTCTCCATTGTGCTTTCAAGGCACAACTGGAGCTCCTACAGCAACAGGTATTTTTCTTTGCTAAGATTCATTGTTGGGTGCTCACTGGTATTCTGAGTTCCTCATTCTGAACCCACTTCTCCCTTTTATAAACCTGGATGTTATTTGTATCTAAAGGACATTCTTTGTAAAGGCTGCAGTTTTCAGAAACTTCATTCCACTTTCTTCCAGGGCCTTCTATCTTCCTCTCCTCCTCCTCCTCCTCTCTGCCACAATGGTCTCTTAAAGAAATCTCTCATGTGTGCTGCTATTCAAAAATAAAATCAGGCATTTGATCTTTTCTGGCCAGACTTCCTTCTCATTCTCCATTTTCCTGGATTCTGTCACGTGTTGCACTGTTAGCTTAACAGCCACTGTTTAACAGCATATATTGAAAATACCAGAACAAATAAATGCATCCAACGCCGTTTCATTTTTATATTTGACATAGGATCATGAGCAGTTGGGGAAAGAGAATAATTTCAAGTTTTTCAAGTCTAATTTTCCTGAAATTCCATGCTGAAAAAATATGGACTGCAATCTGAATGACGAATTTTGTCAAAAAGCTCTGAATCTAAAATAAATAAAAGGCTCTTCTACAGCAGCCATTTTGTATCAGTCAGGAGCTGTAGAGTTCCCAGTCTCAGATTTTAATTTTGTCCCCTGTGTCACAGACTTGTTTTTTTAGAGATTTAATCTTAGGTATTGATGCTTGTTCCTTTGGAGGTAAGGGTTCATGTCCTCCTTAGCTAAAATCAGGCTGTCCAGAGTTTTCAATGCTCAAATTTGACTTAAACTTTGCTCCAGCTCACCTAAAATCCAGGCTTGAGCAACGTCAACCCCAGCTCATCAAGGGTTGTTCCAGTCAGTGTGACAGATGAAAAACACAAGATAATTTTCATCGTGGTCACAAAATTCAAGGAAGCAAGCTTGCATGCGAATATTGTTTGGAATATATGGTGCAATAAACCAATTTTTTCTTAGCTGACCAAGAAAAAAAAGGTATGTAAATCACCATTTTTCAAAAGATGTCTCAAAGATAAGGTGTTTTTATTTTTTGGGTTGGGAGAATTTTTTTAATGGAGAACTTTACTGGAATTTTTGGGTGCACCAGCTTCTATTCAGATGCAGCTAAGAGTTCTGAATTTCCAATTGCAAATCCATTCCATAGATTTATGAGTTCTCTAATGCACTTCCATTATTACTGTATCCTTAGGCCTGTGACATTTTGGATGGGTGGGAATGCCAATTCCACAGGAAATCACAACAAAAAACAACAGCTGACATTTTCAGTCATATGTGATCGGGTTTAACTATGACTTAAGGTAGAAATTCAGCAAATCATCACACATCATTACTTCCTCCCTATTTTGATGTGACACTATTTATGGTGTGGTGGTATTAGTTTCTTGGGGTATTTTTTTTTTAAATTACAGATCTGCATTTAAAGTTTAACTGAAGAATATCAAGATGAATCTTTGGGTAGCAGGACCTAACAGCATCCAACATCAGTTCCATCACAGCTACAAAAAGCTTGTGCATATTTTTTGGATCACATTTCTACTTCTCCAGTTCCAGAGAGAAATCATGATGGAGACCATAATGTGGTAAAGAGAGAGTTTGGGGGAAAAAATCATTTTTGTCTTTTCATTTTTAAGTATTACTCATTTCTCTCTGACAGGGAAAGACATTGGCTTGCAGGGAGCTGCTGAACAATGTCCTCTACAGAACATTTCTTGCCAGCCACCCTCTTAGGAGCCTGTAAAACCTAATCTCTGTCTGTTACCATTTCACCAGGATTTCTGTTATGTACTGACAACATTTAATCACCACCCAGAGTTCTGACACTTCATCAGCATTTACCATGTCGTTTGAGCAACACTAAAACGTATTTGCACAAGCACACCAAGAGATTAAGGCAAGTGGAAAAGTTACCAAGTTATTTCCTACCTCTGCCTTTGAAAATTCTGTTTCTGGGAAGGACATTTAGAAAAAAACAGCTGCAGCTGCTCTCCCCTGCCCTCCCAATTAGGAGGATGAGCAGGATTCCAAGCTCTGTAGCATGCTGTCAGTGCTTCCTCTGCTCCAGATCCATTAGCTGTTTGCTGGGGGAAGTGAAATTAGAAATGTTTTATTATGATTTCCAAATCACCGCGTAACAAATGCTCCAATAATCCTTACGGCGCAAAACCAAAATAAAATAAAATAAAAAAGTCTGGTTTGCTCAACAAGCAACTGACAGCTTTGTAATGCAGCCCCATTAAAGCTCTTTCCTGAGTGTGAGAGGCACTTTTTAACTGGCTCCTCGGGGCATTGTTAGATATCATTGCATACAGGCACTGCGAGCCAGAGCAGCGCTCCCCTCCTCCTCCTGATCACTCACACACAACAGGTGACTTCAGGCACAAGAAAAAGGCTCCACCAGCTGGAAGAATGTCTCTAAAAAAGTCCCAACCAGCCAAGATAGAGGCTGTAAGAATGTCTCTAAAAAAGCCCCAACCAGTCAAGATAGATGCTGTAAGAACATCTCTAAAAAAGTCCCAACCAACCAAGAAAGCAGCTGTAAGAATGGCTCTAAAAAAGCCTCAACCAACTGTAAGAATGGCTCTAAAAAAGCCTCAACCAACTGTAAGAATGGCTCTAAAAAAGCCTCAACCAACTGTAAGAATGGCTCTAAAAAAGTCCCAACCAGCCAAGATAGCAGCTGTAAGAAGATCTCTTTATGTCCAACAGGAGCCCAGAATGAAAGCACAGCCTTCTGGAGAAAATAAAGAACAACTTCTATGCGTGTCTTTTCTTAGGTTGGTAAATTGCAGCTGTTGGGAGTCATTTTAAAGTGGGAAAATAACAATTTTTATTTTATGCTTTAAGCACACAGTCGTTTACTAAATGAGCAAACTTGAAGTAAATCTCAAAGTCATCTTCTCTATAGGAGTTGATCCATTTAATCTAAACATGAGAAATTAGGAATTAGGCAGGCAACAGAATGCATATTTTTGAAGCAGAGATTACTAAAAATACTTGATTATGTATTTATTTAAGAAGATAACTGTCACGAATTTTGCAGCCCTTACAAGTCAGAATTTGCAGAGATCAGATTCAGAAGGCATTAATTTACCTTCTACAGTCAAAGGCACACAAACAGTTCTTGCTGAATAAATCCTTGATAGCTATCAAAAACTGCTATCCAAAGTTCAGATGCTTATTTGCAACAAATCATCTCGACACTGTCAGCTCTTATTGCCCAGCTGTACTGGGAGACTGCTAATAAAGCAAATAAAGTGGAATCTCAGCCAGTGTCAGACTGTCTTCAGGACAGATGGGAGACACACAGCTTTCCAGGCCCAGGAAAAACAGGGAATGAATTATCCAAAACCATTCCAAAGCCATATGAACACCAGTGCATCATTTCAGAAATGGAGGGAGGGGGTGAGCCACCCTGTTCCTCTTGAAATTCCTCCTGGAATTTCCCATCCCGTGTGTTACCAGCTGCGAAACCCTGGGCAGCCTCTCAGCAAGCACTGTTTAATTTTTAAGTCTGAAGGCCACTTTCTACCACAGTGTCACTAGGGGTTCATGCTGTTGATCCCGGTCCTGTCTACTGCATTTTGGTTTTTTGGGTTTGTTGCTTTAATTCCTCAAAGTCACCAGGAGTGATCAAAGACAAAATTACAAACATGAATTTATGAACTCTTCCCCAACACTCAACAGAACACAGGACAAGAGAAGATATTACAGATATCAACCAGAGCTAGAGGGGCTTGTGGTAGCAGGAAAGTAAAATATCAGGCCTTTTTGGAGAATAAGACTGATATGGTTACAGTGTGATTGAGTTCTCCACAATGGAGATAGATGACCATTTACTTTCTTCATTTATCTGCTCACATCTGCACTTTGCATTTCAAGGAGCTGAAACTCTTGCATCATTCCATTTATCTAAGGGACTAAAGGCAGCACGCAATCCACATGGAAAAAAACAGAAAAACGTGGCCCTGGGATATATTTTGAGCAGTTTTTCAGTAAATCTTATTTATTTCCTCCGAGTCCTCAATATCTAAAGCTTTTATGTATTCATTATCAGCAACATGTCGAGTAATGTGATAACTTGACAAGGTTCTATTGAAGCAGCTTAGTGGGACATACAGTACTTATGCTGCCTGATAAGAAAACATTCAGAAAGGTCATATCCTCTGTTGTATTCCCTATCTCTCTGGGCAGCAGCAGTTGGGGCTTTTCTGAAAACTAAAGTTTGAAAATATTCCTGGGAAAAGTGAGTGAGAAGTGGTCTGGCTGCATTAGCTGAATGATGATCAGTTGCTGTTTAATATTCATGTAACTTTCCAAACTGGATATTAAAATAAAAACCCTCACCAAAAAGCCAGCTGATGCTGGAGACCTGCAGAGCTCATTCTGTGCCACTGATGGGCAGAACAAGGGCAGGAATGAGGCAAAGGCTGTGGTCAGGCTTCCCTGAGATCCAGAGCACATCCAGTGCCTGAGCAGATGTGCCTGGGGCCAGCAGGACACAGCAGGTGAGCAGCAATGCTCCAGCCCCTGACATCCCTCAGGTGCACAAAAAGATCTTGTGGAGCTGGGTTTGCCAGACCTTCTCCTGAGCTGCAGTTCCTGGGGCTCCAAGAAAGCTTGGCCAAACAAAGAAACTCCTGCACTTTCTGGGACTCCAAGAAAGCTTGGCCAAATAAAGAAATTCCTGCACTTTCTGGGACTCCAAGAAAGCTTGGCCAAAGAAAGAAATTCCTGCAGTTTCTGTGACTCCAAGAAAGCTTAACCAAATAAAGAAATTCCTGCTATTCAGGTAAAAGAACACAAAACGTCAGCCCAGCAGCCTCTCTTACAACAACAGCACCAGTTACAAATAAGATATTTCAGGGCTATTACTCTGTTTTGGGCACACACTGTCTATATGACACACTGCCTGATATTATTTGGGATATGGGGACACATTCAGTTCCATGTGTAACAACACATGTATGCTTTGTCACAACAATCTTTATATATTTTTAAATACTAAAAGTGACTTTGAAAGGTATTTTCTCTAAGCAGTAATTTATAGTGGTTAAAAGTCTTCTTTATTTTCCAAAATGTCTTACTGCTTATTTCTCTGAATATATCCAGGCTGTCTTTGTCATGACTTTCCTCTGTCACTTATTTCACCCTGTGCATGCAGCCCAATTTCAAGCAAGTTTTACACACAGAAAAATACAAACGTCATGATTGGGCTTTATTAGACACAACATTACTGAATTTTAGCACAAACATTGTCTGGTTGTAAACCTGGATCACAGCTGGGTGTCACAAGCACAACAGTGAAATGTGTAATGAGGTGGAAGGGAATAAACCCAGTGCTATCAGACAAATTAAAGAATCATCATTTACATAAGTACCTGCTCATACTCAAATCCTGTGAAAGAGAGTAATTCTAAATCCTGGTAAATACTGCAGCTCAGTTTGTCAAGGGTCAAACACACTTGTTTTTTTTCCCTTCACTCAGGATGCTGTTGGGATCAGAATCAGCAGATTAAAGAGTTGCTGTCAGCTGTTCTGCCTCAGGGAGGCTTTTCCTTGCCATGAGATGAGGGGCTGCACTTGAAAACACGAGGCAAGAGGAGAGATGAGCACCTGTGACAACCATTTCTCTCATTCTGACTGAAAATCAGCCTGACCATCCGTTCCTGGTGCTCTTTTATTAAGTCTCACTCGATGACAGAAACCTAATTATTATTCCTATTGACAACTCCTGTAAGTAAAACTCAAGTTTAATTCTGGGATGAGATCTGCGAATGGCAGCAGAGCCAAGGTGGAGAGTGAAACACTGCCCTTAATTTTGATGTCAAGCCCTTTATGGGCACAAGCAGGAGCCAGTTCATCCCAGGGATCACCTGGGACAGCCCAGCAGCTTCTGCCTCAGTCAGAGCTGCTCCCAGCCCAAGGGACAGCTCCTGGGAGCTGCAGCTGCAGAGAGTGCACAGCAGGGCTGGGAGCAGGCAGCAGCACTGGCCCAGCTTTTATTGGCAAACAACCATTGGATCACATCAGAGGACAAATTTTAGCTCAAGGTGAAGCTTCCATCATGCTACTTTTGGAGATGAAAGGAAATTAATCTGATTTTGACTTTGTGCCTGGCCCTCTTTACAGGATCTCACCAGGATGCCTGGGACTACAAGAATATGGAGATTCTCGCTGTTTCAACAACTTCATCTGTGCTCCTGATGTGACATTTATCTACTGCCGTTTTAATTTTTTTTTGGTAAGAGATTAGTAAAAATGAAATATTTAGTGAAAATGAAATGCTCATAAAAAGAGTCTTACAAGCACAGACACAGTTCACAGTTCTTATTCAATTCATAATCTCTGTATGTTCCAGTGTCCACACTGGGGAAAAGGAAAAAAAAATAAAAAGCAAACTTTTCCATTGATAACATAATTTTATTATTTGCTGAATCTTTACATGTAATATAAGAGAGATCTTTTTCCTAACAAAAAAAAAAAAATTAAAAAAATAAGAGGGGTCAGAGAGCAATGTCCAAATTTATAATGGCAAAATGTTAATCTGGGATCAAAACTGTTAATAAACAATATCAAAGACAGTTTTAATCACATGAGGATGCTTAATTAAATTAAATTTTCACAGGGAGTGTCTTTGACCTCTTTGTTCAAATTTAAGAGCAGTGACTGAATTCTCACCATAGGGATTCCAGGACTGGAAAGCTTTGGGATTCCCCTCTGGCCACCTCTGATTCTTATTGCAAAAACATCAGGGGGAGATCTCCACCCAGTTTGGATACACTTTGGGATGCCACAGAAGGGCACTGAAAGCCAGACTGGACAGGACACTCTGTGAGGGAGAAGGTAAACTGCTACAAGGTAAATTAAGTCTGCTGCACACAGTAATTTCTTAAAGCAGAAATATGTGCTTGGCTCAGTTTCCCAAAAGGTTGTCAGAAAACCCAGGATTTGCTTATCCCCTAAATTTCTATGTTTTAAACATTCAGCAGGCTTCAGCTGTGTGGAAGGATCTTTTGGAATTTGTACAGCTTGGGAAAAAAAGATATAATTGTGGAAATAGATTCCATTTCACTTCAAGAAAATTACAGTGTAAATACCTGCAAGATCCTCGAGATTTTTATTGTCTTAAACAACTAAATCTAAATTTGAGGGTCTCAAATTTAACAGAGTTCTGAGGCAGAGTCCTCAGCAGGTGTAAACCAGCCTTGCTTCACCAATCTCAGCAAAAGCAGGGAAATCTGAGTTTAGGGACAGAAACCCTAAAGCAAAGTGAGCTTCTCAGGAGTTCCAGAGTGAGTGGCAGAATATGTTTGTCACAGCCAGCATGCCCAGGCTGTGACCTTGGTTGGGATCCCCACCCCACCAGAAATAAAAATTATCTCAGGAGACACTGGCAATAACATGATTCTACTTCAGGCTGGGCATAATTTAACCACCTAGAAATGAGTTCAGAGATGCAGTTCTTGAACAGAGGAGCAGGGAGAAGGCAGGCACACAGTTCTCAGTTTTTTACAGTAAAAGCTGCTGTAGGTAAAACCTGTCCAGCAGGGGAATCAGGAGCGGGAGGAGAGAGCCTGCACACAAAAGTTGGAGTTGTAAAGCAAAGGCCACTCAGTCATTCTGGGTGATGAGCTCAGACAGATGGGGTGCAGGCAGGGGGCCTTTAATGTGCATTCCTGTGTGTGTCTGAGCTTTTGGGGGTGTGCCTCGAGGAATACAAAACATGAACTTTTCTGAGCATGTGAATTAGGAACCTCAGGGAGCAGGAGAAATATTGATTAGGCACAGTGTGCTGCTCTGCACAGAAAATACAGGAGATAATCACCAGGGGTGATTTCAGACCTGAAACACCAGGGTGGGGATTTCAGCACCCCTTGGCAGAGCTTGCCAGGCTCAGACAATTGTCTCATCCATTTCAAAATAGCTTTATAATGTCTGGGACAAGAGCAGAAAGGGTCACACACCCTCATCCTGACCAAGTGCAAGACAGGTCCTGCAAGACACTCCATGATAGAATCAGGTTGATCCTCAGTTTATAAAAACAGGAGAAGACCTAAAAGATTTTCTGTTTGTTTCAAAATGAGTGAGGGATGTCTGGCTTCTAGTAAGGATGAAATCTTTCCTTTATTATTTGTATCTAAAACAAGAACTAAATTACAAACAAAAAATCTTAACCAGAATTTTAAAGAATTAGTCCAGCTCAGCCTTATCTAATATTATCAATAGATTTGTTCTTTCCCTCCAGCAACTCTGGCAAGAAGATTTCTGATGACTAACCTCAAGTTTGACAAATTTTTAATAGCATGTGACTGTCAGGCCATTTCCCATTTTTGTATTCAGATGGAGGTTTCTTGGAGAGGAAAAGAGGAATGAGAGTGGGATGGAAACCTGAAGAAAGAGAGTAGAGGTTGATGACAGGCTGAACACAGGGAATAGGGCAAATATTCAATTTTTATCTTTACATTATTTTTCAACAGTATCAAACCTATTTTTTTAGGTTTTTCATTTTTGCATTGTTCAGAAATAAATGGACATGAAAACTTGTTGGGAATCATATACAGAAAACTTCATTTTAAAGTGGTTCATGAGAAGTTACAAGTATGTGAAAACAGAAGCTTGGCAGAGCAGCCCAGAAAACCTCAATGACTTTGATCATTTACCAGAAAAGCTGAAATAACAGACTCAGTTCCCTGCAGTCCACAAAAACCACACAAAAATCTGGATCTCCTTGAAACAATAATCATCATAAGCATGAAAATTTAAGAAAAATATTCATCCTTGTCTCGGTGGTTCCTGTAGAAAACGAAGGTTTCTAAATTCATTTCAAGATCTTCAGGGAAAGAAACCATGAGGACAAATCACCACTACAAGCACATGGCTCTCTGAGACCCACATCAACAGGAAATCAGTCCATTTTCAGGCAGAATCCTACAGGGATTGCTAGCAATTACTAATCTGAGTGCCCAACCTACTCTTAAAATTTGAATTAGAGATGCCAAAAGCTGAGAGAGAAATTCCAGGCCTTCATATCTCCTCACTTATGGATCAACAGAGCCTTCATGATCCAGCCCTGTGGCATGGCAAGTATCTGAGCATTCCACATTATTACTGTAGTTCATTTAATGCTGCAACTATAGTTCATTTAATGCTGTGCTGGCTTCTCTTGCATTTTCCTCATATAAAAGTTAAGTATCCACTACAAAAATGAATCATCTAAACTCCAGGTAAAAGCTATCGCAGTATGAAAGTGGAGATCATGCTGTGAAAATGATATCAAATGTTATATAAAAAGAGCTCTCCTATTGAAAGTGTTTGTGGTTTGTAGTTTACCTCCTGTTAGCAGCTCTCTGTATTGATTTCAAAAACCTGCTCAGAAAGCTAAATTCAGGATTTTTATAGAAGTATTTGAAGAGTGCAGCCTGTTAACATCTTTTCATAAGTGAAGAAGTGATGTATATTAAGCACATGCACACACACATGATATTATAGGAGCATTAGGGCTGCAAAGCAAAGCAGTCAGAAGTTTTCAGGTGCCACAATTAAGATCCTCTGCACCCCTTTAATTCAGCCCCCACCCTGCACATGTTCATGGTGACACTCTCTCACTGCACAACTCTTCCCCTGATGATCTCAACACCATCCACACCCTGAATTTGTCTTTATCAGAAAAAGGAGACTCCCTGCATCATCATCCCATCTTCAGTCAGAAACTGGGAGAAAAGAGAGAAATGAGGTGAGGAACTAAAGGAGTGAATGGTCACAGCAGGTTGTGACTGCTCTCCAGCACTGAAGGCAAGCTCAGCTTCTCAGAGCACTCATTATTTGGGGAATCCTCACTTTCTGTGTCCTGAGGAAGAGGTCCCTGTCCTGGGAGACTCTGAGCCATCAGCTGCACTCTGCAGTCAGGGGCAGCCTGCTCTGAACACATGGCATGACCTGCACCCTGGAGAGCCAGGAGAACATCAGCCCCTGCTGCACCTCACCCAACCACTCTGCACCCCCTTTCTGCACACAGAGCCTTTCCACACAGCTTGGAGTGAGGGTATTTCAAAAATAAACGTTATTGTTTTCAAAACAGACAGCAATGCAAAACCCACAAGGAAATCAGAGATTCTGTGCTGGTCTCAAGCAGTCTGCAGTGGGGCAGGCCTGGGACTGCCCGTGCAACAGAGAGGATAAAACAACTTAAAGCTGCACTCATTCAGCAATCACCTTCTACTCAGTGCACAGAACAATGCAGGGGTCCCTGGGAAAAGCAGTGTGTGACCATGTAATTAGAGACACTATCAAAATGTGTACACACAAGGGGGCCCAATTAAGGCTTCATGGACAGCATTTTTCTTTTTCCTTTACCTTTTTTTTTATCGGGCTTGGTTTTATTGCAACGTTCTTGGTTTTGTACCCTTTTATCTATAATTTCATAGGTTGCTTTAAAAAAATACAGAAAGGGAGAGAAAAGAAAGCCTGAAACAAATCTATTGTATGGAATGGCTGTGATACTGAAATACAGGGCTGGCACTCATGGTCCTCAGCAGAGGCTTTGGCCACGTGAGTGGAAGGAGCAAGGGCAGAGTGTGCACGTGGAGGCTGTGCTGGGGTGCACTCAGCTTTCCCAGGGAATGCTGCAGCCCAGATCTTGGCTCTTGGCTCTGCCTCCCAGCTCTATCTTTGGTGGCCTTCTGCTGCTTTCCACTGCAGATTCTTCTCTCTCAAGTTCTTCCCCCCTCTCCCAGTCCTTGCCTCACACCAATATTTCTGCAAATACAACCCCTAAATTCTTCCAGTCCAAGTTTCCCATTCTAACCTTCTGTTTGGTGCTGTTCAGATAGCCATAACCTTCTGTTATGGCTTGTTCAGATTCCCCCTAGGAGTATTCATTCCACTTTTTATGCCTGTTTATTAGCCCCAGCCTCTCTCCCACACATCACCCTTGGGTTTCCAATCCCCATCTCTTTTCTTTCTGACTCCTATCTCAACCTATATCCACACTCCTCCTACTTCCACACAAGTTCTTCCTTGCTCCCTTTGAGGTTCCATCCTAGTCAAAGCCTTTAAAGCTCCTCAGCTCTACAACTAAGGGGGTTTTCCTCCACCTCAGTCTGAGCAGCTGTAAAAAGAGAACCTGGAAAGCCCAGAAGCATCCCCTCACTTCAGCCTTGATGGCCTGCACTGTGCTTGGAGCCAGGAGCTGCATTCCCCACCTCAGCATCCCCAGCACCAAGGTCTGCAAATGCTTGAACTTCCAGTGCTTGGTGCCCCAGTAGCAAAAAATGTAATGAAAAGCAATCTCTGACAAGATTCTGCTCAATGCCTGCAACATCATGCATGGTGTGTGCTGTACAGACAGTAATTTCAGGGAATTCAGATACCAAATCTCTGCTGAACAAGTGAAAAACCAGGTTTTTCAGTGTTTTCCCTAATGGATTTTCACTGGAACAGCAGAAGGCAATGATCCTACAAAACTTTTAGGTGGAGACTGAAGAACAGTATGATGGAGATGATCAAACATGTATAAGAACACACAAAATTTACTTTGCCTTCTCTTTTTCTGAAAAG
This sequence comes from Drymodes brunneopygia, assembly GCA_013400955.1. Classification (NCBI taxonomy): domain Eukaryota; kingdom Metazoa; phylum Chordata; class Aves; order Passeriformes; family Petroicidae; genus Drymodes; species Drymodes brunneopygia. The sequence goes on along the minus strand of VZTZ01030486.1, from coordinate 181,622 downwards.
AATAGGATTTTTTTTTCATTTCAAACAGACAGAAGTGGGCTGAGGCAGGCATCCAAAATAGAAAATTTCAGCACAGACAGTGCTGAAATAAGTAACTCTAAGTAATGTTTTAAAATAGGTCACTTGTGACATTAACTGTTATGCTATTAGCTTCTTTTATGGTATGTATAAAGAGGGAGAGAAGAGCTTGTACATGCATTTATAGACTTAACAGAAGGAAAAAATTAAGCACCCAAACAAGAATTTATATTTGCCATGATCTAGTCCTGGTCTGAGATCCTTATGATTCATCACATCAATCCCATAGGCAGGTCAATGCTAATATACCAACTTAAAGGAAGCTGAAGCACCACCTTTAAAAATATTACAAAAACATTATTTGACTTCTAAGTAGTAAAAATCACTGGATGTGAATACTTGACATAAATATGAATAAATTGTGGTTAGCAAAAATGGAGGGAACCAAGAACACAGCTTACTCCCCTAGATACAAACAGTGTGGTTTTACCAAATAAGGAGGAAAAAAACCTGCAAATAAGATGTGGTTTTACCAAATAAGAAGGAAAAATACCCTGAAACTAAATACTATTTTTTTTTTTTGTATTTAGCAAATGCATGCCCCAGAAACAGGAACCTCTTTGGTCCCAAGGTCTGCCCACAAGACCAGACTGTGCTCTTTCCCAGTGTATCAATCCTTGCTGCTTCTCCCCCACGCAGCAAGGCCCCAGAGCCATCCAGGGAGATTCCCCAGGGAGCCCCCTGCTCCTTGGGGATGCTGTGATGGACACAGCAGCTCACACAGGACCTGGGAGTCACTGCTCCTCCTGACCCCCTGCTTCAGCAGCCACCAGAGAGACAAGTGCTAATTACAGAGGAGAAAGTTATTAATTCTCACTGCAGTAACTTCCAGAGCTGACACAGTGCCCAAATATTGCATCTATGACATGGCCAATATTCTGAGTGTTACCTGGGTTAGACAGAAAGCCACGTACAGCTGTGCTCAGGGCACTGCCAGGGCATACACACAAATGAGAACGCACACCTAAAACACTCCATTGTCCAAAATAACCACTTTTTAAGGACAGCTATTAGGAGTTTGCCTTGCTTAGAGAAAACAGACATGACACCCTTGAAAGGCCAGTATTTATTTATGTTCACAGCTATGCACTGACAATCACCTCCACACCAAAATATCTCCTCTGCTTCAGCTATTTTTACTTTTAGTTTCTGAACAGTAGTTCAAGCTTTTATCTAGAGGACAGCTGGCATCTCACCTTCCTGAAGCCAAATTTCTCTGCTCCTCTGAAGAACTGGTCTGTGTTATCCCAGTAGCCACTAAGTGGAGCTACTCAGTAAGAAAGGTAAAGGAAACTTTTGAGTTGATTCTTAAAGCACCTTTGATGCTATCAGAAATGCTGTTTAAATTCCCCCTCAAAAAGGAAAATGGGAAGTGTCAAAGCAGCAGCTCTGATTGTACTGGACTACCCTCAGCATCCTGAGCTACTTAATAAATAGTTGAATGACTTTTCTCTTACAAGAAGTAATTTTATCCCAGTTGTTTCCCAATCCTGTGTCCAGTAACTGAACTGTGCCCCACAGAGTGTCCCTACAAGTACATGGCCAGGCTGTCCCTGCCACGAGACCTTGGCTGCAGCTGAACCTCCTGAGGAGAAGTCTCTGGAGAGCAGTGGGGACTGCTGAGTGGGAGGTCAGGAGGTGAAGTGTTCACTCAAACTGTGGAGCCACTGATGTGCTGAAAATGCCACAGTGCTTTCTGATCAGAACCAGGAACTGCAACATCCAGGGCATGGACTGAGTTCCTCCCTGGCTGTCAGTGTGAAATAATTGAATGGAGCTTCCAAGGAAACCCTTTTGTTCATCTAATCCATTTTGTTTCCAGCTAATAAAAGCAGAGCCAGTATCAATGTATTACACAGAGTGAGCCCTCTCTCTGTCACTCCCAATGCCAAAAGCAGTGCCATCCAAGGCCAGAGCTCTCCCATGGCTAAACCTCAGTGCTGGGAATGGCAGAGTAAAACAGCCTAAATCCAGGTGCTGTGAGTGAGCTCTCAGTTTCTGCAGCAGCAGCAGTACAGAGATTCCTTCACCTTGCTCCCCACACAGCCAGGGGACTGCAATTACTGTGCTCATGATACATTCAACAGGGATTTTTGTGTCATGTCCTCAACATAAGGTTGCATTTTAGAGCTATCTTGAGAACTCCACTTTTGCAGGAAATATTATCTATGCAGTGCCATTTCTCAGACTGGGCATGCCTCAGAAATCCATGACCTAATGCAGTGGTTCCACACTATCATAAGGTGCTTGATGCTCTTGTCTGAACAACAAAGAGCTGGGACACGTGGAGCTGTTGTCCCCATCCCCACAGCCACCACTGACACCATGAAAGTCACCACTCTGACCACGACCTGAGGTCTGTGTGCAGAGCATCCTTAGTGTGCCCTCAGCACCAGAGCAGAGCTCATCTCTGGTATAGAACAGAGCAAAGACCTCACAGAAAGCCACAGGCCTCTTGTATTTACAGAGAAATGGGATTTCAAGGGATCTGATGTAGGGGATGCAGAACTTGGGGAGAGGCTGGAATTCATGCAGGGTGAGGACACCTAGAAACACCTCAGCCAGGTCCATTGAATCCCACATGGGCCCAGCCCAAAGCACAGTGAAATCAGCAGGTGCTCCCAATTCACTGCACTGTTAGGACAGTGCCAGGGATGGTGGTCATTGCCTCAGATCAGGAATGGGCTGAAAGAATGTCTCCCTCTGCCACAGTCAGTGAAAAGATGAGCCTGACTCAGCATTAAGGATCAAATTAAGGTCGAGCATTCCAGCAGAAACTCAGATTCTTGTGCACAGTTCAACTCTAAACAGAACATTTAGAGATGTGAATCAATCTGTTTTTCATGGGATCTTTGATTAGTCATGTCATAATACCTTGAGATTTCCATTCCCATTCTCCCATGACAAGGCACTGAGGTCAGTGAGCCAAAGAGCATCTGCAGTGCATGGCAAAGGACACAAATGCAAAATACAGGACCCCTCCTCATTCCCAGCTAAGCTGGGAACATGAAGAGAGTCCCTGAAATACTTTGCTGAACATATTTCCAAATTTAGGGATTGGACTTGGCTATAATGCACAAAGATGTTTTCCTGCAATTATGCAGAGCTCCAGTAATACCATAACATTTATAAAAGCCCTAACTAGAATTACTGGATAGTTCATTGAAACTATTGTTTCTTCAAAGCTATTGCAGCACAAACTTCCACTGATTAATTGCACAGATCAAGACTTTTGACTTTTAAGATCTTTCCCAAACACTGCCCTGCAGTACCACCATCAGTTCCACGAGGTGTTAGCAATTTAGTTCCTGAAAGATGGGGAACGTAAAAGCTCCTTTCATCAAGATCAGTACAAAAAATTAAGCCATGTGGTTCCCAAGCATTAAAAAAAAGGTAAAAAAATACATATTTCTCAACAGAGCTTTGTAATCTTTCCAAATACCAGAAGGTCACTTATGTTTTCAAGGCCGTTTAGCAAGGTCAGGTTGTAATGAGCTGCAACTACTTTATTTGTGATTTGTGGCTCTAAGGGATTAATTGTCCCCACTGTGTCTCATCCACAATCTGAGGCTGAATTGTCAAAATGATCCATGGCTTTGGTCCCCAGGCCCATGGTTTCATTATTAAGGTGCGTTCTAATCGATAGTAGCATTTTTAACATTTTGCCCCTTACGTTTTATCAATCCTTATTATCTAATGACCAATACTGAAGTGGCACAGGGTTTTTCAGGAGCACGCTGACAGATTACAACAGGCAGCCACATGCATTTGTAATTAGGCTTCATTACCATTATAAGTGCTGGATGGGAGCAGAATGGAAAGGCAGGAGGAATTCACAGAGCTCGTCCCACTCCTTAGAGCCCCTGCTTGAGTCTGTCTCCATTTATTAATGAATAAAAAAAACCTCAACAACAAAGGACAGAAATTTGGGATCTTTTTCAGGTTAATTTGTCCAGGTTAATTCCACACCACTGGCCTAAGTGGCATCAGAAGCTTGGAGAACTAGCCAGCCATCTAGAAAATTATCAACTTTTGTTTTGACAGACAAAACACCCACTGCAAAACAAAGCAAGTCTGTTGCACTTCACATTCTTAGATTTGATTATTTGAATTACTTCGATTCTTTGTCACCGTTTAATCTGTTCTCACATTGATGAAACAAATAAGGACATTAATTTTCTTCTCCTCTGCTGGGAACTGGAACTATGACAGATATTTCTGTAACTCCTTGTCTAAACCCACGACTGGTTTGGAAAGAAAGCTGAGGGGATGGATTCTCAGATGGGCTAAGCTGGCCTGGTTCCACTGCAGTCAATGGAAATACACTCATTTACGTGTGCTGAACATCTGGCCCAATAGTGATCATTAACAGAATATTGCCCAAGAGGAACATTTTCCAGGCTACAGAAAAGCTGAAATAGTTATTTTAACTTCCATAGCATTCATTCTCCCTCCTTTTCTCTAAGGGAGTCCTGTGCTGTCCAATGGAATGGCATGCTCTGGCCTCCTGGCTTCCTTATCCAGGGAACGTGGCCTCTTTCCACCCTGACCTTGTCAGGGCAAGCAGCTTCCAGCTCTGGGCAGAATGGAAAACTGCAGGCTACACCAAACACATCCAGGAGTTCCATCAGGAACAAAATGGGACATTTCACACATGATGTCACATTTCACTGACAAACACAGGGCACGCAGTGGTTTAGAACTTCAGCTAAACATGGTATCACTCAAGAAAACAAAAATTCAAAAATTAGTTTTCCAAATGAAGTCTGAATGACACACTAGTTTGTTAACTCTGAAAATATAAAATTATTGCTGATAAATCTGATGTCTTCAAATTTGGTATTTCTGTGCGAGTCTGGTCTGTTTGCTTTTAGATCCTTATGCTTTCTAATCCTTCCAATAGTTTTAGAGCCTATTGTTCTATTTTCTTTCTCCAAAGAACTTTTAGAGGTGATTGGAAAGAAGCAAACCAAAAACAGAGGAATGGCTGTCATGACTCCTTGACCTAACAAACTAGAAATATTCTTAATCACTTCTGTAACCTAAGCCAGAAAAATCCATGTCAGTGCTGGGATTATCTCCACACCACCTCCTCAGCTGGGTGCTGAGGTGCCAGGGCCTCTCCTGGACACTGAGAGTTTCACATCTCACACTGTGCCTATGGATGAGGGAACTGATCCTCCCTTTTTGCAAACAGCAAAGGTGCTCAGGAGCTCTACCCAGCTCTAGATTATATTTGTCACTTAGCCAGCAGTTAGAGGTCATTAAATGTCTAAAAGTTCCAATTTGGAAGGATTTACTGCTCTTCCCAGCCAACACCTTGTTTCTGTTCTCTATTGACACTGTTTGCCCATTTCCACTTCTCTTACTACAGGCAGTCCTGTTATATCCCAGCTACTGAGTCCTTTATTTAAGATTATATCTTTATTTAACATTATGGCAACTTACAGCAAGATTTTGCAGCAAATTTACACAGAAATTACATAATGACATTCAAGAAAAATGTTTCAATAAATCAACTCTGCATCCAAAATTTTTCCCATAAAACAGAAGACAAATCCAATGAGATGGGGAGAAGGACATAAAGAGAACAAAACCAAGGTAAGCCATGTTTGAAGTAAAACAATACATGTTTGGGTAGTCAGTAATGATATAAATTCACTTCATCCTGCACACAAGGGAATGGTGTCCAGAAAACATCAATCCACTGCAGCTGGCAATGTGAGTTCTGGAGACCACTTTGGTTAAAGATAACCAGGTCTTCTGACAAAGACATCTGCCTTTCACAGAGGTTGTTTGCTGAGCACCAAGAGAGTGATCTCTGTCAGTTTGTACCCACGCAGTAAGGTGAGATTTATTAATTCTAATCCATTCACCTCACGGGTTTGGAGCCACATTGATTAGCTGGGCCTTGCATTTCCAGGATTTTTTTCTCCTGAAGGAAAGCACCAGTGCAAATATACTCCCAGAGAAAATGATGGGACTTAGAAAGAAGCCTGTCATCATTTAAACACTGCCTTCACTAGAAAAACTAACAGCTACATGTCTTCCAGTTTCACTTCTTCTCTTGTTTCTCCAAGAACATTTCTGTTGTGTTTGCTGGAGTCACTCTCTGTTACTCACCACAATATTTGAACCCAACAAGGAAAGGCTAATTAGGCCAGCAGCCACACCATATCCACTTTGTTCAGGGTAACCTTGTCAAGTCTGAACATTTCATTTCTACACCCAGAATACTCTTACTTCTAAATAAAAAGCCATTATCCTTTGATGTAACTGATACTCTTACTTCTAAACAAGAAGCCATTATCCTTTGATATAACTGATAGAGATAAATCTACTTGAACGAGGAAAGATATTTATGGGAAATAATCCCATGCAGTCACTGAATCAACACAGATCTTTTTCCAGTTCTTCTATCACCAGATCATTGGGACAACACAAAAAAAAAAAACAAAAAAAAGAAGAAAAAAAAAAGGAGCTTTCTGGTAAATCCAGCAGTGATGAGTATTTTCTCAAAATGATGAATATTCTAACTCCTGCAGGGTCCATAGCAAAGAAACACCTGCCTAGTGATACAGATTTTTAATGGGCTAATCATGTCATCAATCCTGTCAGGGCAAAAATTATCGAGCCCTTGCATTAACTGAGCTTCTAAAAGAGTCACTCAAACCATCCTTTGGACAACCTGAGAGATCTCCCTGATGTCAGGCCCTGACACACCTCTTAAACCCCATGCAAATAGTTATTATTTTCCAAGTCTAACAGCACTGTGATTATTCTGAAATTGAACTCAGGATGATATTTCATAAAACTCAAAATATAGACTGTTTTCTGATCATGGCAGTCCTGGAAGAAGGCCATCAAGACTGTCACTGTGATGGAAACCAGAGTAGCTGGGAGGCTCCACTCTGTGTTTCCATATAAATATTTTCCAAGTAAACAAGTTACACTCCAAGTGAACCAACTCAAAAACAGATCGTAAAATTCTTTTCTACCCATCCCAATACAGGAAAGACAACCCCTGGTTTTCAGTGAAGGTAAAATTCTTTTCTCTACTCCTGAAACAATCATCCCACTCCCCCATTTTCACTTGCATTGTTAGCAACATTCCTATTTCAAAAGCATTACCTGCCTCCAGATGGCAAATGGTAGCAACTGAAGAAATAGAGAGAAATTTGCCCTTTCCCAGCATTAGTGTGCTCAGTTTTCTTCATCTTTTTGCTGAAGGATTTCACCCATCAATTAGGAAGGCCTTGCATGATAAAGAACAGATTTATTTCAGCTCGTTTGCCATGTGGTCCAAAGGTGCCTTACAACAGCAGTGTTATCACACACCTGTGTTAAAGCCAAGCTTTTATCCATTTCCTTTCACACAGAAGAGAAGGAATGCTATTCTAGCTCTCTTTGTGGCTCTACTCATTTTCAATGAAGAGAAATTACAGGACTGAATGGGTAATTGAGAAGGGCTAAATGAGAAGTAAATGTGAGTTGCACACACAAGCTGGATCAGCAGCATGCACACAACTGCCAGCACGTGCTCAGAGCCACCTCATTTCTGAGCTGTCTGAAGAGGGATGCAGAGTATTGTACAACTTTCATTTTTTATATTATTTTATATATTGAACAACATGCTTGGCTAAATTTAAATTCACAAAGGTTCACTGATGTTGTCTGTTTAGAGATCCTACCACTGTCAATGAAGGCAGTGCACAGTTTCAGTTCAAAGTGTGAAGCCTGACTTCTGTGCACTTTGCTCTTGTTTTCCTGGTGAAGTGCAAGCAGCTAAACTCATATTTGAGAGCATTTGACATGGTGGGTTATATTGGGAAATATTTAAATAAGAAGGGACTTGGTTTGTGGGCATATGATCAAGAGAAGAAGTTGTAAAAGTCTAAGCTTCCTTCCTAGATCTCTCTCAGATTTTTTTTTATACACTTGGTACATTCAAGATTTGGAACAATCTATGTCCTACTTTCAGTATTTGTCAAGACATGAAAAAAACCCAATAAAAAACAAATAACAGCAGGTTACAAGTGTGTTGAACTATTGAGCCACTTTACCCCATCTGTGACTGTCAGAAAATTCAGAACACTCTGTAACTGAAAACATCAGCTCAGGTATAAATTACCTGAACCAGCATGACCTCAAGCACAAAGTTCTAATTATATGTTTGGCAGGTTCTCTGAACAACAGAAAATAAAAGTCATAAATACTATTGGGACTTTTTCCATCCTCCCACTTCTAGGGATTTCTGGAAGAAGCAAAAAACCCCCTTGTGCTCCTGTTATGTTCAAATTGGTTTGTATTTACAGGAGTTCAGCATGAGAAGGATCCTGTGACCTGAAAGGCTGAACATATTCTACAACAGCACAGCTCAGTGCTCAGGGCAATTCTCTTTAAAGCAAGGCTCTTCTGAGCAATCTTGTTTTTCTAATTTGTGAACAACACAAACCCACCATTTTTCTCTAAATATTTTCATAATATTATATCCTTCCTGGATTAACTCTGTTAATAGCAAATGTTGTGTAAAACAGCACCACCACTCATTCCCATATCTTCAATTTTTGACTTTTTTATTTTAAACAGCAAGGATTTTAAATACAGATGTATCTGGATCTTCAGTCTCACAGACATCCTCCAAGACCAGCACACCTTTAAAAGAACTTCTATCCAGTTCCTCTGTGCTTACTGGATTAACAGGGCAGCCACTGTCTGTGCACACTCTGCAAACAGGGAAGGGAAATGGCACAATGAACAACAGACAGCAACTGGCTTCTGAAAAAATCCCACAGCAACTTTGACCACCCAACAGAACAAATTCACCTTCATTTTTTAGGATTCTACAGGGAAAAACAAACAAACAAAAAAACAAACAAACAAAAAAAAGAAACAAACACAAACTCCAGGATTTCCATTTTTTTTACACAATGAAAATAAAACTATCTACTACCAATGAAACTAAAAAGTAAGCAAACCCCCAAAATCATCATTGGGATCATTTGTCTTGGGGACCCCCAGAATTTCTGACAATTTCTGAATTTCTCAGCGGGGAGAAATAGGCATCTCCAAGGGGCAAGGAGTCTGACCTGCCCAAGTTAGGCTGAGATGAATCACCCTCTGAAGGTGCCCATTTTTCCTCAACTGACTCTAAAATCTATCTAGGTTGACTCCCCCAGCCTTTGATATCTACATTTCTGGTGTCTTGGAGAAGACCTCTGAATTTCACCCACAATTTTCAGATCTCAAGCCCAGCATCTCTGACAAATCACTGGAGTTATGGAGCTGCTCCTTGAAATGAAAATTTTCACACCAAACTCCTGGGTTCTATTTCATTTGACTTTTACAGTCCTGCCCCTGATAGAAACAACACCTTTGTTTCAATCAGGCATAGTTTCAAGGTGGTAAGTTGACACAATAAAAGCAATTAAAAGGCAAAAATGAGTTTGACTTGGCTGAAGTAACAACTCTTGGGTTTCTTATGTCGTGTTCAGAGCTGGCTTCCATCAGATACCTGTTCTGAATTCATCACTAAAACTTTCAGCCCAAATACTATTTTTACTACAACCCAAAATCTAATAAGCATCTTTCACCAGTAACCACATTTTTCTGCTGAAGTTTGATATGAAATTTCAGTTTTTTAGTGCTGAGCCTTCATAACAACAAATAAAGCACTGGACAATGCTGAACGAGAGAGAAACTGCTCTATGCATCTCCATTTCATACTAGAGATCCTCCCATCTATGCAGTTTTTCCTACAAATTCAGGAAGGTCCTTTCTATTATTATTTTTGGGCAGATGATCCATCAGAGCAATAATCACCATCTGCACTGTACTCACAGATAAACTCTGTACCCTCTCCTCTCCCTCTCCTCTCCCTCTCCCCTTCCCTCTCCTGACTTCATTCCCGTGTTTTACTGAGCTGGCTGCAGAGGGGAATCGCTGCCACTAGGAGGCCAGTCAGAATGAAAATAAACTGCATTTACCTGGAGAGCAAAAACATCACCTGCTACACAGAAGGCAGCAGTTTTCAGGGCTGTACTAACTCTGAGCATAGGCTCTGGGCCAGGCTCAAAAGAAATTAGGCACCTACCATCTGTTTCATGGATCCTGTCAAATAATAAACTTTAACAGACGTAAGGGCCATATTCAACATATACCAAATTTCAGATGACCAAGCCTGAAAGGGCTCCTGGGCACAGCTGAAGAACCCGTGGGTGAGGTCTTAAAATGGTGTGACCTCTCCGAGCTCTTGGAAAGACACTTAAATACAAAGTTTGATTCCTCACTTAAAGAGCCATCTTAAGAGGTATCTGAAATAGTCAGCCTGATTTTGGGAGGCCAAACCTGAAAGAGCCACCAGGGGCACAGGAGAAGCTGGCAGATCTTCCCAAGGGAGGGCCCTGTGGCCTGAGTCTGCCAGGGGTGAACACAAGCAGGCATCAGGAACAAGGTGGGACCTGTGCAGTCCACAACCATCTATGTAAGAAAGGAAGTGTGTACTGATTAATATTACCTAATTAAATCACCAAACAAATGGATTTGGGTTGCATTATACACAGGGGAAAAAATTACTGTTTGTAGAGCACAGGGACAAGATGCAAGAGTTGCTTTTCAAATGCAGTAAAAACAGTAATAATTCTGCCATTATGCCAAGACCTTTCACTGCAGGACAAGTTTTTATTACCAAGATATAAACTCCTGAGAAAACAGATTTATAGGGGGCACGATGACACTAATCAGAAATCCTCATGAGTATCCACAGAGCACAACTTCCAGGCACTGAATGAGTTCATAAAATTAATCACAGGCCTTTGGAAATGTTTACCTACATGCTACTGGTTTTGTTAAAGTCAGTCAAATTTTAGGAGCAGGTGATTTTAATATATCCCTTCCAGGCTCTTTGCTTTGGGTTATAGAGGAGAGAAAACAGGAAGCAGAATCTACTCAGGTGCACATGTCCTATAAATCACACTACTTGGAACCCTGTCTCTCATAATAAAATAAAATGCCATGATATAAAATTAATAGTGACTCAGAGAAAATACATTTTCTGATAGGTGTTGGGAGGTACTGGCAGAAATGAGCCAATGGTCTCTTAAATTTCTAAAAGAAAAAGGTCAAAAGCAATTTTTCCCCAGTCCCCACCTTCCCTCCCAGACTAAATTGCTTTCAAAGTTTGCAATACCTCAACAAAAATAAAATTTAGCCCCACTGAGACCAATAATGAAGTTTCCACTGCACTTGCTGAAGACAGAATTTCACTTTTGGATAGCAGAATATCATCTTAAATCATGGCTTGGTTCCCTTGCTCAAGGCTGAGATCAAGCACATTTATAAAGTGATGACTGCAGGATTCCTGGAACCAACACGTTCCATGCTAAGATTTTCTTCTGTGTGCTCAGGAAAGCAACGTTTAGACAGTTTGTAAGCTAAAACCAAGACCTGCAGGGATTTATGATCAAACTGCCCTATTACAGAAATAGGCACCTCCCACAGGAGTAAATATTCCACTTGGTGGGGAGAAGCTATTCCCACATGAAGAAGAAAGGACAAAGCTGTGTTGCTCTGCAGTCTGGAGTTCAAAGAAACCTCCAGTATAAAATATTTGTACTTGTTTCACTGAATAATCTTCAGCCCTCAAACGCTATTAAAGTAAGATTTTCACTTAATATGAATATATGCAAAATGCAATATTTTTTCATGCAAAATATATTCACTTCTATTGCCTGGGAGAATGACAAGATATCATTCTGGACAATCAATTCTACAATTCTGCTCCTCAGAGAACACGAAACACTGAACAGCAAAGAAACAAACCCCCATGCACTTCATACACCATCAGTGTTAATTATGCAATGTTGCAAAAGAAGGTTAAAAAAAATCCTGTCCCTTAAGCTTTCAATTTGCTTTCTTAAGCATTAAGTGCTTTGCCCCATTTTGTAGCGTGCACAACTAGAAATAATTTTTTGCAACGTGTTCATGTACTTTCAATAAAAATGCAAATCTATAAATCCCTATCTCTGAACAGTAACTCAGGTTGGTGTTCACTAAATAATACTTCTAATAGATTGCAAAACAGGAAACATACAAAGCACGTTTTAAAACAGTTCCAAAAAATATTATGTTCTGGAGCTTTGAAGGGAAGTTTTTGGTGTAGATATGTAATTCTAACACCCAGGTAAAAGCTGGTTGGGAGAGCTGCTGCTTCCCTTGTTCTTAATAAGCAAAGCCAGCAACTTCAGGGCCTGACCAAAGAGGCATCAGCAGAGGAAAGAAAGCACCAGAGCCTTCCACAAAGAGCTGCTGTTACCCAGCTTCAATGACTTTGCAGGCAGCCTACCTGTTCTGTCTGCAGCTCTAATACACTGGTGGCTACTTATGCAAAAAAGGCAAAAACCTAATTAAATTTGTTTATGTATGTTATCGTGTGGAGCACTCATTTACAGGCATCAAGCTATGAATCATTAAATAAGAGCTAAATTGGCCTCGTGGGACAGATGATGGCCCGGAGCTGGGCAGGCCCCATCCCAGCACAGCCAGGTGTGCTCTGCAGTGAGCAGGAATTCAAACTGCTTGAAAGGCCACGGTTTGGGGACGCAGCCAGGGCTCACACTGCGAGCTGAGTGCTAGGAAATCACTGAAACACTGACAGCCCTCCTGTCAGAGCTACTCCTCTGCTTGATTAATGAGGGCGTTTGAAAGACAATTAGCCAGAGCAGGTTTGGCTGCAAGTAGCTTATCAATCAGGCACCCTCTATTCAAAGCTCTGCTGCCTTCTTTGTTTTTGGTTGCAGGAGAATTGTATCAATGATACACAAACAACAAGGGACCTTTACATGTTGTTTAAAAAACCAAACCAGAATGTAGCAAATCACAAGTGAAATAGTGAAAAAAATGCTTTGCAAGCCAAAAGCCACTGGTTGGAATCATCACTGCAGCTTCCACATGGCTGGATTTTCTGTTTGTGCACGGTGAAGTCAAGGCTGCACAAATACATCCAGCACTTCCAAGCTAAGTTTTCAACAACAGCAAAAATAAAGCCTAACTACAAATGATCCCATCGGTAACAAAAAAAAAAAATCCTTCATTAGAAAACCCACTTGAACCTACTCTCTGAGCTTCAACAGGTTTCAACTGTTTCAATTTAAAAAAAAAATTGTTGCAATAATTGATCAGTTTGATTTATCCATTAGTAATGCAATCTCTTTGCTCTCCAACTACCAACACAGGTAGAATTTAATGCCATACTTTTCTCACCCAGCAGCTCACTCAGGAACATGTTCCATGCTATGGCTTAACTGAGAGCTTTGCTTCAAGTGGAGTAGTCCTTGACTTCATGTAAGTGAACAAAAATATGCAATGGACAACTCAAATCATGTCAGAACTTTTCCTGAAGATTTGCATTTCCATCAGAACAGTTTTTGTCAAACTAAGGAAATTATGATTTCTGCCTGTGAAGGAGTAAAAACCAAATTACTGACTAATGTAATTTTATTACTCTTGATCTGAGTAAATCCAAGACTTAGAGAGCAGGATTGAGACTGAAGAGTGATGCACCACTTCTCCTTTCAGTTCGCAGTTCATTTTCCCTGGCAATAGCAGATTAGAGGTATTTTTGATGCATGGCTAGTGTAGTACTGAGTGGGTATATATGCAGTGCAAGGAGGCTAATTTTTATTTTAACCTTGCTAGAATCTATTTCCAAAGTAAGCTCACAAAACACTGCATTGTGTGTGTTTGAATATGGGGATAATAAAGCAAGCAGCAAAATAATGTCTGATTAGATTAGTTAGAGCACAAGGACAGAGGGAGATTCAGCACAGCCCAAAAAATCCTCTCAGAAGCTTCCCTGTGTTGGCAGGATGTGACAGCCCAGCATTCATGGACAGAGAGCTGGAATTGTTTTTAAAAATTTGGAAGAGCTCCCACTGAGAACACACAGCTTGTCACAGGGTTAATCTGCAAAATCACTTTTGTTGGAGTGTTCAGACACCTCAGCAAGGCCCAGCAGTGGCACCCACAAAGGGAGCCCTGTTGTAAACTTGCCACCAGCACTTTATACCCCTGGCCCCCATCCAGGAGCCACTACAGACAGCCAAAGGCCCTTTCAATGGATTTTAAATTGGTCCCTGCACTCCTCTAAGTTACAAAGGTGGCAATGAACTATGGGGAGATGCAATAGAAAAATAAAATAAAGAGGATCTAAGTAGGTGGTGGATAACCAGCGATTCCCCACACTCTTACTGAGGAACTGTGAACAGTTTCTCATTTTTCCGTGGCTGCAGTTGTAAACAAAGAGGGGACAAAGCCCCAGGTGGTGTGGAATGGCTCCTGTCTGTGGCCAAACTCTTCCCAGCCCCACCAGGGGAGCAGCCCTCGTTCATCCTGCCCATGAAAGGGAGTGGTGGGCTGGAGGAGTGCTGGCTATAACCTGGCTTGTGATCACTTCAGGGGAGGGGAGGTCAAATGGACAGAAACAGCCCACTGTTTGTCACACAGATTAATACAGACTGCCAGCTTCTCCCAAATAACAAAAGGTTAAAAGGACTCTGGGCAGGTGACAGAGGCTTGGGGTCTTGTCATCACCTCCAGGAGAACAATTGTCTCTTCCCCCTCTTGTTCCTCAGAGTCAGAAAGCATCCAGACACTTTGCTTTCTCAGCAGTTTAAGGAAACAATGGCATGGACAAGAATAAATATCCTGCAGCATATCCCAGGCAGGTATTTCAGATTTGAGATTGATAGATGATTTAAAAAAACAAACCAAACCAAACAAACATTTGGGCACTTCACAAAAGGTAGATTCTCCTGTCTCTCATCAGTGACCCACAGCCCAGCCTTTTGCTTAGCTGGAGAGAACAGCCAGAAGTGCCTTTTGCAGAAAACAAATAATAAACATCTCTGTTTATTAAGCAGAGATGACTGGTTGGACTGGTACTTGGACATTGATGTGTTACCTACTTTTATATGATGTTCATGGAGGAATTTTGCGATGCCTGATGCTCCCAAGGCAGAAACCTAAGGAAGGCTTTGAAAGAAACCCCAACTCTTCCCAAGAGAAATATGTCTTTCCCCTTTTCCTCCCAAGGCACTAGATCACCTTCCAGTCACTACTGCAGACATTCTTTTTCTCCTACAAACCTCTACGTGTCTCCCCTTTTGGCTTTTCTTCTGTAGCACCTTAAGGAGACTCAAGCTTCAAATCCAAAGATACTGAAGCTTTTGGAGAAGAGCATCACATTTTGAAGTGTGCTTTGCTGTCTGGGTCAAATAATCCAGAAATCAGAAGCAGCAAGGAAAATCTGCCCCTCCAAATACCCTGAACAAGATGCAATTCCACGTGAATATTTAGGCATTTGCTCAGGAAAAAAGTGAAGGCTTCCAGTAACCATGATTAAAGACATTTATTCTTTCACTGTCTATTTCTTTGGAACTATGGCTAAGGCCTAGCAGCCTAATTGACTTTCATAAAGTCAGTCCTGATTACAAGGTGCATAAAAATGACCTTGTATCCTTCCTCTTTGGGAAAAGTTGAGGAAATGCTATCTGTCTAGGACAGATGGCTCTCACCTGGGCAAAAATGACAGAAAATGCATCTTTGTTGACATTCCATTAACTACAATTTACAAATTCTTCCTTAGCCTCACGCATTTTTTAATGCAAGTAAAGTTTACCTTGCTAATTGCTTCACTAAGTAACACATCACTGTTATTAAAAGGAGAAATGAAAACTTGCTGACCTAACATCCTGAGCCATGATTATTCTTGTCAATTATTTTATATTTGGAAAGGCAAACAAATGTTGTATACTAAAACTAAGCGCTGTATTTGGCATAACTTCAAATTAGCTGTCTCACCGTGCTTATAGCATGCAAATTAAATGTCCTGAATAAGCATTAATCATCATAATAGGCTAATTATTGTCAGTTAGCTATCAAATGACTGAGCTACTACCCCTTGCAAAGAATTTGGAAAAAATGTTAATAAGATTCTGGCTACCTAAAAGCAGGGAAAACATTAAAATTTTTGCCTGTAAACAATTTTAAAGACAAACGTGTAGCTTAACTTCACCAGTCTGAGCATCATTCTGCTCTTCTCACATATTTAAGTTTGCTGTCTCCCAGTAAATTACAGTTAGTCCAAAAACACTTCTGCATGAACATGTCTTTATATCTCTGCCACTTAAAATGACTCACTGAATTTGAAAACATTAATTAATATGCTGATAAACAGTTAATCTTTGTCTTCTCTGGCCTTGAGCATGGCTACCACAGGACTTACAGCAAGGAGCTTGAATGTTTTACACAGAACTAAATGTTTCACAGAAGGGATAAAGAATACATGAATGTAGAACTGCTGCTTGGAGACAGAGTGGCAGGGCCTTGGAATATGTATTTAATAAAGGAAGGACCCATTCCTGAATGTAAATGGATATGCAGTGCTTCAGTGGAACCCAAGCACTTCAACAAATACACAAACGCCAATGCATTTAAAATTGAGCCTTAAACATTTAAAAGCAGTTTTGAATCAAGCTTGCAGTCAGGTTTCAGTGAGAGTGGCTGATGTTTCTGCACAGCATTTGTGAGGAAGACATTTGTTTGAGCAGATTCCTCTCTCTGCCCCTACACAAGGTGTTTATCCCCAGGGGCTCCAGCTGCAGTGCCCTCACACTGGCAGTGATGTGTCACGCTCAGATTGCCTCCAGGACTGGGAAAAGGCTCTGCTCATGGGCATGGCTTCAGATCATGGAGCGTGATGTCCCAGAGGAAATGCCTCTCAAGAGTAAGGAGCACCACTTTCTCTCTCTCACCACCACAGGTGGGCTCAAAACCAGCTTCAAGTCGTACAGAAAAGCTGCACGGAACCAGTAACAGCTCCAGGACACACAAGTCTTCCTTCAGTGCCCTGGCTACAGACCATCTCAGGTGAAAAAGTTCTGTACTTTGGGGCTTTTATCCAAGAAATTGCTTGTGTACCTGTTCTTCTGCTTGATGACACTCTGCCTGTAACACTGAGCTAAAGAAGCATGAACGACAATGACAGGGACAAGCTGCCTCCCCAGACAGCACAAAGGCTCTGTAAGAGAGCAGTTAGCAGAGTATTGATCGGGAAACACTCAGGTACTCAGCTGTAGGAGGTAAAAATCACTTTCCAGCCCACTACTGCCACATCCAGGAGTCCCTGTGGCCTTTCTGAGCACACCTCCCTAAGAGCTCCAGCTCCTCACTCTGGCACTGTGACCTCAGAATCCTTGGAGGCAGTGCCTGTTCCACAGGATGCAGTTGTCATTTCTGCTGGCACTTGTCTCCTCTGCACAGCCTTACACCTGAGTGTGTCAAAACACATTTTATTCCAGGAAGGTAAAGCCTGTGTGACACAAAGTGATGAAAACCTGAGGATGCACTCCCTTTTTTACACTTTTTCCACTCATCCTTGTTCTTGGCCAAGATGTTGTGGCTTGGTGTCCATCCAGGGAAGGTGACACCAAACACTGGCAGGATCAATTCCAGCAGGACTGGAAGCATCCCACAGAGTGAGCTCTGCACTGAGAACTCCTCTTTGGCACCTGCCAGGGAGGCCACTTGCAGTTTGTTTGTTTGTTTAGACACTACTTGACAGTGCTACTGTTCCTCCTACTTCCAGCACGGCATCACGAGCTTTTTGAAGCCTAAATACCCTCTTGTCTCTCAGTACCTCCATTAGACTTACAACCACATGAAAGTTTGTTTTACAAGGTGTTTTAGTCATAAAACTGTGACAGCCATGAACTGCATGAATTCTGTAATTCTTTATGGAATTCATGATCAACTTTTCCATTAATTTACCTGCAATCAATAGCAAGCTGACTAATTTCTACAGATCAAAACCATCCTGCTCTCAGTTGTGTATCCTAGAACAATTTTATTATTTAGGTTTTAAAATATGTAAAAAATCACATTTAATAAAAATAGAGAGGTTGAGCAGAAATCATCTCAGCGAAGTCTTTTAGGACTCTTGCACTGAGGTCACCTGAGCTAAACCCCAAATGTTTCTTTTTTAAAGACCTTCTTTAACTAAGCTAGTGATGGATTTTAAGTTGTCCATTGCACTTACACAGTATTTGGACACACCACCATATTTCTGTGCAAATGCAAGGTAAGTGTTTATTTAATCATATCTGGGAGGTTCTTTCTGCACTAAGAAGTATTTGGAAGTTTCCATCTAGTAAATGATCTATACAGTTCTTTGGGTTTGGGGATGTTTGGGGACTGTTTTTATTACCCTACACATGCTGCAAAAGCCACAGTCCTTGATTCTGTCAGCAGAGATCACAATTTCTTCTCTTTTGATTTTTTTGTATTCCATTACTTCTAGTCTGAAAGAACTTTACAGAGATGTCAACTGATATGTGAGTGTACAGAGAGCATAAAAGCCACTTATTACCTATTTCCCTCTGATACAGTGCAGAACTTTTGGGGTTTTAAGTCTCTGACACTCTTAAAATATCTCTCAATTTTCATTCCTGTTTTTCTGCCTGCATTTTTCAGTTTCCACTGAACCTCAATGCAGCCTCACTGCTCTCATCAGACTGAGATGTTCTGGCAGGGATGTCTCAGACACATCTATGTGGCCCCTTTTATGGGAAGGCAGAATTTCAACTCGCAGCTCTGCTCTGCCCCACCAGAGATGCTGACCACCTCAGCAGCACATATTTTGGTGATAAGCACGAGATTTGGGACATTTCTGAGACATCTCCTTTCTTTTGGAACCTCGGTTACACTCCCAGCTTCAGCCAGAGCCAGGTGTGGAGAACAGCAACATTTGATCAGCAAGTCTCACTGAACTGTGGCTGCTGAATTACCTAATTGCCCAGACTGTAAGGTCAACAAGATACTTTGCATAAAAATTTAACCTTTTCTTGTCTTGCAATTTGCTACTAATAGCAAGAGATTGCCTAGTGCTAATGGACTAAAGGCACTGAAAAAAGGAAAATTCGTGTTTATGAAGAAAAAGAAATAAGTTTGCTCGCCTGAGGGCTTTAGAGCATAAACTTTCAGATGAGCTTCTTATTTTTGCTTGTTAATATAATCATAT
Organism: Drymodes brunneopygia; assembly: GCA_013400955.1. Taxonomy (NCBI): domain Eukaryota; kingdom Metazoa; phylum Chordata; class Aves; order Passeriformes; family Petroicidae; genus Drymodes; species Drymodes brunneopygia. The sequence goes on along the minus strand of VZTZ01030486.1, from coordinate 162,469 downwards.
TTGAGTGTAAATTTTTCTCTTTTGAACAAATTGATGTCAAAAGACACTCAAGCCAAACACAGCTGAGGGACAACCTTTCTCTTCCATTCACATACACACATACATATTTTCAGTTCATTTTAGATCAAAAGTCAGTCACTGCTGAACGTGTGTGCTGAAATATATTTTGCAAAAGCCCTGTAGGAAATGAGCAGGTTTACAGAGCCATTGCTGCCAAAATGAATGTGAAATTGAATGCAGCCTGAAGTTTCATAGACTTTCTGTAGTGAAAAGAAATAGGACCAGGAGGATTGTGGAATATTTTTTCATATTTCCTAAAGAAGCTGTCCCTTTGTCCTGTGTGTACACATAAAATCCACTTGAAACAGGAGAAAGCACTAATTGAAAATATTAAGTACTTGTACTTAAAGCCAGGGCTTCCCTATTGCAGCTGCAGTTGTTGAACTACATCAGATGGGTAACAACAGTTAAAAGTATCCTAAGTCCATGCTGCCCACACAGTTCTGCCTGATATTTATCTTCTCATATCTTCATTGAGCAAAGGAAGCTCAAATTATCACATTAATCAAGCCATCTATTTTGATGATTTTTCCCCATCAACTATTCTAAAAAATCCATTCCAAATGCACAGAACTGGTTTGTTAAGGGCCAAGGTTTATTTTGCAACACCTGTTAAAAAAATTACAAAAAGGGCACAATCTTCTTGCTGTTCCAGCAGAACTTGGCATCAGCAGAAGGAATTATATGGTCAGAAAAGTCTGAAAAGCAGCACCAACAAAGCATCAATAAAATCAAATCTCCAGAATAATTTCCATCATTGTGAACACTAGAAATCTCAATAGTTCCTTAAACTGGTTAGCAGGAATCACTGCTAACCCTGCCTGCATTTCTGAAATATCAGTACAAGCATTTCTGAAATATCAGTACAAGCACAGAATTACAGGCAGTGCTTAAAACAGAGCTGCAACAATCACTCATTTAACAAGAACTTTCCTTTTTTTTAAAAAAAAAAAACCTCTCCACCATCTATTATGCAACGCCCAGCAGAAGAATTGCTGCACACTCAGGCAGACAAAGTACTTTGATAAGATGGACAGACCCACTGATGGACAATTTGTGGACTATTATATGTGTTCAAGTAGAGAAATAGACTCCAGCTGTGCTTAGCACCTCCTGGGTGATATAAAATAGTAAGTATTCATTATGACCTTTAGTCAGCTGCTTAATGGTAATACTAATGGAAGTGCAATAAAATTTAGCTGACATACTGCTTAAGAATATTCTTAGGCTATTTTGTGGCATTAAGTTGGCGTATGTAACTACATTTAAACTCTGGATTAAATAACAAATTTCCAATTATTAATAAATCTTACAGTTAGGGGAGTTTTGGTAGGTTTTGATGTGAGGAAAATATCTGGTCACAAAGAACACTTTCTAAGCCAATTGCTAGCATTTAAATGCCAGCAGGCATTTGCAGACATTGAAGCTTAAAATGAATATTACTGTTTGTGTAAATGGCAGCCCAGGAAAAAGCTGGATTTACAGTAACAACAAGAATGTGAACACACAAACCATCCAAACAGGGGCAGGGGGGTCAGGCTGCTGAGCTCACTCTCACCAGAGAACCCTCTAGAAGAACCAAACCTTTGTCATGAAGAGATTTCTGCTTTGCAATTGCCCGTGGCTGAGGTGCAATTCTGCAGAGACTTTATTATCCACAGACCTCACAGTCCTGTCCTGATCCATTCCTCTTTGCACTGGGATTCTACCAGAAGACTGACTGAAGGTCTTTACAAAATGCCTCATTTATACTTCACAGACAGACAGAAAAACTCACCAGAACTTTGCTAAAATGGCAAGAAAGTATTACAGGCCTGGCCTCCATCAATTGCTGCCTTTCCTTGTCAGTATGATCTTTAAAAATGTTACAGTTTTTCATTATTTGTGCCCATCTCTTGCTCTCTTCTTTTCAAATATGTTCTTCATATGCCTTGGCAATTTATGTTACATATTCCTGGGCTTGGATCACCTCCAACTTTCTCTCCCTGCTTAGCCAAACGGTTAAATAAAATCAAATCTCACAGAAACAATTTTCTAAAGATGTTTAGCTCTCTGACCCAGCTTCTGGGTAGTGTGTGAAAGAGCTTTCCTTCTGTTATATCCAACTTCAAAGTCCTCCCCATTCCAAGATGGGTATTTCTGTGAAATGACAGGAATGGACTGATCTGGTGCAGGCTCACTGCCCACCTAAAGACCAGAGTTAGAGATTTTTTTTTACAGGTTGAGGATAGATTTCTGCAGAGAAACGGAACAATTTATTGAAATTTCAGTCTCCACATAAGCATATAAAAACATCTTACTTTTAGAAGGTTGAGTGGAAAAAAAATTTTTCTTCCAACTTCCCATTTTACCCTAGGTTTTTATGTGTATTAATGTGACACAAAACCCTTATAATTCTTTCAAGATTTTCACACTTCTTCCAACGTTTTATCTGCATAATAATATTTTAAGGACACAAGTTGATTTCAGAATAACGTGTTTCTGTTGTCCTTCTAGCAGCATCCTCTATTCTGTATTCTCCCTTTCAATATCCCACAGCCCACATCCAGCCTGTATTAAATCTAAACAAACACGAACAACGTTACTTTTCTTCATTCTTAAAATATATGATACAAATGTCTCTTTTTCTCACTCAAAAGAAAAACCAAACCAAAAAACAAAAACAAAACAAACCCCTCAAAAAAAAAAAAATAAATACCCAAAAACAAACACACCCCCCCCCCAAAACCTTTGAAGAATCTAAGCTGTGTAGTCCTTACAATTTTACACTCCTGCACTCCTGATCATCCAGCAGAATTCCTGCCTTCTGTGGCTCTGGTTTCCTTTCTACATCAATTTGTCCCAATGAAATGTAATTTTAAAAGAGCTTCTATTTACCCAGCTCCTGATGAAGGCACTGGTACAGGTTTTATCCTTTAAATTTCCAATCATACTGTTTGTTCATGTACAAGACAAATGTAATTGGGGGCACGAATCCATCCTATTTGCACGTATTCAAATGCTAAAGCAGACCTTATCAGAGACGATTTAAAGAAGAGGGATGTCACAGAAATGTTGATTTTGGGCCTGCAGAGAACAATGATGAGAGACAATCTTTTTGCTACAGCTTTCTCTACGAAGCCACGACAAGCAAATATGTACAATAAATGAAAAGGATCAAATATTTCACAGGAAGCTTTTTGAAGTGCCAAAGGCAGGCCCAACTTTGTTCTCTCACAAGTACTGATTTCAACAGCAGGAAAACCAGCATTTTAAAATTCTATCTAGCTTGTCTCCACTTTAACCACAGAAACCACAATAGAATCTCTGGGTTGTTGGGGCAATACCACAACCACTGGCACATGTGGCTGGATATTGCTCATCCTTGGGGACTGATGGATGTTGTAGAAGAAGGCAACTTCCAGGAGAACTCAGGTGACAGATTAGAGACAACTGCAATACCAATTTTTCTTTCCCTGGGACAAAAGAGACCAAAGCAGTCCCACAGCTACTGATTTACTAATAGAGAATCAGGCTCTTACTACAAATAAGTTTCCTCTTTGTGAGCACAAAGCATGCTACACATGCTACTACAGGCAGAAACAGCTGAGAAATAACAACTTTATCCCATTCACTACTAAAACATCATCTATTTTGAGTATTTCCACATTATAGACACGCACAGTGCTAACACCAATATTGATTCCACAGTTGTCATGGGGAGTGATGGCTGTGGTTCCAAAATCCCAGAGTAAAAAACAAAGATTGCAGTTATTCTGCAGCTCTCAGAATCTGGGGTGTAACACAGAAATACACAACCAGGCTATAGGAGTTCATCCCAGCAGCACAAAACTCAGATTTGTGGGAAATGTGTTTCTGTTAATGACACACAGACCCATGTTACCCAAAACACACACATGGGGCTGGTGCTAGGAGGAGACGTGACATTTCAATGATGCTGGGAAAGCTTCACCTGCAGGCAGTGTTCCACAGCCTGGATCTCACAGGCACCACAATACCTGAGTTTACACCTGCACTGCTCTTTAACAACCTGCTGCAGATTGCTGCCATTCCTCATTTCTTCCTCAAACAACTTATTCCAGAATGCAAATTCTTTTTACAGGTGACAGGTTAGCCAGAAAGCTGCAAAAGACCAGAGCACAAGCTTTGCTCTTCCCTGCATTCTTCTCAGCTGAATCCAGATGGACCTTGCCTCCCTCAAAATTCAATGATGCTGGGAAAGCATCACCTGCAGGCAGTGTCCCACAGCCTGGATCTCACAGGCACCACAATACCTGAGTTTACACCTGCACTGCTCTTTAACAATCTGCAGATTCATTTCTTCCCCAAACAACTTATTCCAGAATGCAAATTCTTTTTACAGGTGACAGGTTAGCCAGAAAGCTGCAAAAGGGCCAGAGCACAAGCTTTGCTCTTCCCTGCATTCCTCTCAGCTGAATCCTCATGGGCCTTGCCTCCCTCAGAGCAAGCAGAGCTGGGAGCAAACCCTGAGCATCTCTCTGTGCTGGGCACCTGCAATAGCACCCAGGCATGCCAGGGAAAGCAAGCAGGGTCTCTGTCAAACACAGGAGTGCCTGCTGGCTCTGCTGAGAGCAAACTACTCAGATCACACACTTCCCACCGCGGCCCCTCCTGAGAAACACCCACGTACAGTATTGCTCTGAATTGTTGTCTCCTTTTCCAGATCAGCAGCCACAAACTCGCCCATTTTCCCTGCTTTCAAAGTTTTCTTTTTCTGCAAAGAGAAGGCATTACCACCTATTCTTTAAGCTAATTAACTATCCCTTTTAGCTATAATTTCTCTTGGTATAAAACATTTGTAAAAGGTCTGTTTTTCCCCATGCCCCCTTTTCCCCCTTTTCTCTCTGCTGGCTCTTCATTATGGCCATGCCTAATTGTGATGAGCTGTCCAGCATTTACTCCCCAGGATTGTATAGAGCTTTGTAATGTGCCTGCCACTGATGTATTTACAATTGGGAGCAGTTAACTCTTTAGTCCTGCCTCCTTGCCCGAAACAATGGGCTGCATGACGAGCCCCAATTAAAGATTTTTAAAAGTCTCCATTTTAAGCCTGAGCACTCCAATTGAGCATTTTGTCAAAGGCCCAGTCAAATGGAGAGAGGGAAATCCTACAGAGGAGAAGAATGGGACTGTCCTATTATTTGGGGGGAAAGTTCTTCTCAATCAGCATCTTAGTCATGTCATCAGAATGGGATCTATCAGCTCTGCCTTATCCACACAAACCTGCTGACCTCCACCACAACAACCACTTTGCTGATATATTCCTAATTTCAACATTTTTCCCCCTGAAAAGAGTCCACCTAACTCTTAACTGCTGAAAGACAGAGGGGAAGACTTCTTTTCTTTGGGTAAGGATATGAATATGAAAGCAGCTCTTCTGCCTGCATTAGGAATTCCAATATTTTTGCATCATAAAAGTTTCTCAGAGCTTCTCTTGACATAAACCTATCAAAATACATTATAAGTAGAAATCTGTCTCTCTTCTATTTCCCTTTCTAGATAAGAAACCACACTCAAGAGCCATTTCTGCAGTTCCAAGATTATTTTCCTCAAGTATCAACTCTAAAGTCAAGCTCCATCATTTTCCCATTACAGGGTAAAATCCTTCAAAATGACGTGAGGTTCCAAAGACTCTTGTACTCAACTAGTTGAATATTTTTTATTATTTTCACACATCTTTAGAGTTGACATCTATGGACAGATGTGAATTAATGGTTATGCCTCCTGATCAGCTTTGCACTGGACAGTGATTGCAAAATGATGAATGATCCTTTTTCCAATAGAAACCAGAATGTAACAGCTGACAAATAAATGTGCACAGACAGCTATCTTGCTGTGCAAAAATGTTCGTATTTTGGGATCTTGATATTGACAATCTGTCTAAAATGGATCTACTTAAAACTTCTTTGTATGTCTTTTTGTCTTACACATTTTCTTTGTGCTCAGGATCTCTGTACCAGCTGAAACAGCAAAGTTTCAGAACACACAAAATGGGCAATTAATAACTGCAATTTAAAAAGACAGAAGAAAAAGACACAGTTTACTCTTATAAAGAAAAAGATTGTACAGAGATGTGACATATGGAAGGACTGCTGAAAAACTGGGACTTTACTACTCATCTGAGTCATAACAGCTAAGCTGATGCAAGGCCACACTTTTGGCACAAATCCGATTTCCTCAAAATAAAAAAAAAGTTAAACATGACTGAAAACCTTGCTCTACATCAATTTTAAGAGTAAAATATTAAAAAAACATTTACAACAGTACTTATAATTAGTAGATTAGATATATTTTTATGTAAAAAAAGCCCAATTCACGTTCAGCCATGTTCTTGGACTCTGGATTTTATAAAGTTTTGGTTTGGGGTTGGATTTTGTGTTTAAATCAATGCAGTGTGAACAAACTGGTGGTTTGCTGCATGTCCAAGGCCAGACATGCAAGTGAGTAAGAGCAACAGCCAGAAAAACAGAGCAGCACATGAAATGGGCATCAAAATACACAATTCCCACTCCCCAAAGGATCCAGGCAGAGAATGGCAGCACAGTGTATCTGAAACTTAAGTGCTTTTCAAAATTACAAGAGGATTGTTTTAAAAGAAACTACAATATGGGACTTTTCTCTCCCCATCTCCACATTTTCTCCCCCCTCCATTTGTTTATTCTGTTCTTACTGCTGTCAGAAATATTAGGATCTAAGGTGACAGAATTACTCCTGCATGTCAGCTTAACCTGCTCTCATGGGAAATGAAATAAAACCAAAAAGCAGCAATGAAAAGGAAAAGCTCTTGTGTCAGTAGCACATTTTGTTAGTCTGGCTGCTCTCACAAATGGCTGAGAGAGCACAGTGGGCAGAGTGGAACAGCTCAGCTCTGTGCTCACTGCACTCAGACCTCTGGTGATTCATGGGGGGAAATCCACACAAGCTGAGAGCAGCCACAGATTGCAGGGGTTTTCCTTCAGCAGGGCCTCTCCTCTGCACTGGATATAGCAAGCTCAACAGCAAACACAAGCAGAATATTTGCTCACGTTCCAAAACTGATAGTGAAGCTTTGACTCAGACCAATTCTCTGTACAGATATATCTTTTTCTTCTTTTCCAATTCATTTCTGCAACTCTGGATGCCAGTCTATCACTCACTCACTGAGAATGCTTAGCCCCCAATCATCACACTTACATTTTCACCTGTCTCTTTGCCCATATTCAAGCTCATCTCCCCAGCAGCAGTGAGCAGTCTCTTAGACAGAGAACTTGTTCTTGCATACTAAAGTTTCCATGAGCATTTAACATGAGTAATCCTTGTATGTGTTTTGCACTAAATCTACTGAAAAACAACCCTTTGATTAGAACAGACTTTTCACAAAACATATATTGTGAAAAATGAAGCCAACTCTGTATAATTAGTTAAAATATGAAGGAGGTTTATTAACAAAAACAATTAAGAAAAAAAAATAAAAGCTAGGTCCACAGCAATTAGAGACTCTTATAAGCAACATGGCTAAAAACCCACCACAAGGATCTGCAGTGCTGGGCTCCACTTGAGTCAGTCCCAAGAAGGAAAAAATAAAATTCAGGCCTAAAATCCCAGCACCAGGCTCTGCCTAGGCTAATCCCAAGCCTGAGAGCTGCAGGGGGCAGCCCTTGAGCAAGCACTGGACACTCCAGTGCAGGCAGGAACAGGAAACACTCTGAGCTGGGCACAGTTTTACACCCCCTCTGCTCCTCCCATCACCGCCCCCATCCGCCCGCAGCCTCCTGGCTTGGGGCTGATTGGGAAAAGTCCAAGATTGATGGAAATTCTCCTGACCAAAGGCTCCTTGGTTTCTAGGGAGCTGTCCTCAGGGTGATGGCATCAGCACTTTAGGCAAGGAACTGCCTCATTGAAATGCAAGGCTGCCATGGAGCTCAGTGACAGGCCAACTGCCAGCTCCTAAAAATAGTCTCTCAGCCATGGCTGGGGGTTGTCCCTCTGGAGTGCTGAGAGATCCTAGTGAAAACTCTTAGAGAAGTTTTTAATAAAATGTAGGCTTTAAAACTCTGTTTAACACTTAGAAATAATATTAAACAGCTGAATATGTATTGTAAACTTCCATTAACTTTAAGAACCACTTAATAACTTCATTAATTATAATATTAACTTAACTTCTTATCCTTTTTATGAATGTGAAAACCAACCCCTTAGATTCCATTTCTGGCATATATAAACACATTTTAAAAGTTAGCAGCTTTCTCCTTGTCAGAGAGTGATCCCAGACAAGCCACCATCCCTTCATAAAAAAATGAAGAACATTGAATATGTACCTCCAGAGAAGATTTGTAACCTCTACAAGTGTACCAGACAGTGGCTCCCTCTGCTCTGACTGCACAAATGTCCAAGGCTGCTGACAGCAAAAACCTCCTTTCCTTCCTACCCCACCACCCCAAATACTGTGTGAGGAAAATCGGCCTTTCATCCAGCACTCAGGCAGGACATGCCCCTTGTGCTCAATTACAGACAAGGTTCTCAGCAGCAATAACAGGCGTAGCACATCAGCTGTTTTCCACTTTCCAAGGGAGAGCTGTGTGTTTTCTATATCCCAGTCTTAACTACTAAGAGAGCACAATACCCTAATCTGAATCCCTCAAACTGCTGCATCTTCCTTTTCCTTGGCAATTTCTGTCTCTTTCTTATTTCACCCAGGAGAAAAGGATCCTGGAAATTGTTTTGTCCTGGAAGAAACCATACAACCCAGCCATGCTATTTATGCACTTAAAAAACAAGCAAAAAAACCAACCCAAACCCATCATTTTCAGCCAGTGAAATGGATTTTCTTCCAGCCTACAAGAAAGCAACACATTTGTAGTTGTTAGGTTTTGGAGACAGTCTGGTGCACTAAAAAAAGGGGGTATTTTGTTTAGAAAATAGGGATTCTTCTTCGTGTGAAAGTATCCTGAGCTACAGCAGCATTTTGGGGTGTAGGACACAGTGCAACACTCCCTGACAAAGCAGAACCCCCAGAAAAGAAGAGCACAGGAGATCTTCTGCACCAAATCCAGTTCACAATAAAGTTTATTATTAATACTTTTATAGCCCCCTCAGTTTCCAACACCCCCCAGTCACAGCTGTGACAGCCCAAGAAGACTGAACTTTTCCCCACAATAATATGGCCTGCTGCTTGGTCCTATTGTTATTAGAATAATTTGCTCCCAAGTTCTGAAATGAACTCTGTGCCCAAGTAATTAAAGCTCTTAAAGTTTCCAGTCCTTTGTTTAAAGAATTCGTCCTTGTGCTCTCTATGCCCCATCAGCTACCTAATTAGCAGAGCCTTTGCGTGATTAAAAATTCTCACAGAGATTCTGCTGGATATTTGCCTCTCTTAATGAGTGTTTGTGGACAGCTGGGAGCGGGAGCTGCTTCCCTCCTCCCAGGACCTCCAATGAATTCTGCAGACCTCTGTCAGGGCCCAGGAGTGAAAGCTGTCATTTTAGTAATGTGGATGAAAATTGGTCAAAAGCACTGTGGTCCTTGAGGAATGAAAGGCCTTGAAATATAAATGAAGATGAATATTCATATTTGGTTCAATAAGTGCCAACTATTAATATACATGTCTGTCAGTAAGAAAAGTCAGAACTTATTCAATTGTGCCTGGCATAATTTGGCTCCTAATTCACAATTACTTTCCTGTTCTTTGCATTACTCCTCAGTTAATTTTTTAAGTTAAAAACTTGCTAAAAAAGCTGAAAGCATTGCTGTTGCCACAAAAATCTATCCTTCTGCTAATTTACTGCTTATTAAGAATCACCTGTGGCTTTTACACACAGGATTCTGACTGTCTTGCTCTGACTTTCCGCATCTTATTCTCTTTGTCAACATCAGATTTTAAATGAGCCCATTATATGCCTCTGGAAGTATTATCACTTTCTTTGCGGAAATTCTCATCCAATTCCCTCCCCTTCACTGTGACCCTGCACTTAATTTCCAAACAAATTCTAATTTCATATCTGCTATGACTTTCTAAGGGTATTTCAATTTTTAAGGACTGTAGCACGAGGCTGAAGTAATGCAGGGGGTGGTTTTGTGGGCGTTTAGGGGTTCCTTTTTCTTTTTTGGTGGGGGAGGGGGCAGGAAGGGAACAGAGGAAGGGGGAAGGGTTGTCTGGTTATGTTTAATTTGTTTGTTAAGTACTGCCTGTTTAGTTTTGAGAAGAGATTCTACCCTACTCTTCTATTAGCACTCCACTAATAATTTCTGAAACCAAAGGCTGGGATTCCAGAAGAACCCTAGAAGTATTCAAACTAGGCAATCCTGCTTCACATGAGGGTAATCTCTCATTCAGTGACATTTGAGAAATTAGAGCCGAGTTTCTTAATCAATATATTCCCATTTATCACCTGGTCCCAAACACCTGTGCACTGGGACCAAAATGCATGCTGGACACTTAGGAGAAGAAAATACATTGGAGAAACAAATGCAAAGTGGGATTAATACTTGGTTTACAAAGTTATGATGGTCAGAGAACACAGACATCGCATGGAGGAGCAGTTAGATCGTATGCAAAAGAACTGAAATGCAATTTGGATTTTTGGACTAGAATCCAGGAGGAGAAGCAGCAAGGAAAGTATTTGTTTATTCCCTTTAACCACAATATTGCAGACCATGCTGAAAACAAAAGCCAGAGATATGACTGCTACAAACCCTGCTGCATCACCAAGAGGCTACACAGTGATTTAATTCAGCTTCACTCAGGGAATCTAACAGGACCAGATCGTGCAGAAATCGGAATATACAGATTTGCTAAATGACAGAGGAGCATTTATTGTTTCAAATTCCATTTGGGCAGGTGCCTGCTGACTGATGATGTCTGAGTGAGACCCAGGTAGACGGGAGAGGCTGTGGGTGGGTAGGGCAGTGTGAGAGAGAGAAGCACTGGAGCCACAGGGGAATGAAACCAGCTCCCAAGAGGAAAGGGGTCCTGGGTGATCACACAAGTGACCAGATTCTCCTCTCATTTATCCTGTCCACAGCCCATTAGCTTCAGGGTGGTGCATCTGTGGAGCCTGTGAGTCAAACAGCTCTCTGCTCAAAGCTTTCAGGTTAAACCACATTTTTTTCCCAAGCTATTTCTATCCACATGTCATATGGCACCTTTATTTAATGTGTGAGAGTGGGATATTGCTCTTCACTCTGCCCACTAGATGTGGATTTATTAAGCACAGAATGGTGATCAGCTGCTTTCACTGGCAGCTTGAAAAATGGAAGTGGTGAGTTAGGACAGGTGTGGGTGCACATTAGTGAGGCAATTAGGTTTGCAAATATTAATTTATCACTTGTAGTTAGGTCATGGATTATGGATCTATATCCATGATATACCTATTATCTCAGAGGTTCCAGTTCAAAGGATCCAAAACAAATACAGGGGGAAGGGGTATCCTTTTTTTTTTTACATGTCCCCAGACCACCTGCCAAAAGCCAGCTTCTCTTGGGCTGAAATTAAAAAGCCATGACTCCACCTTTAAAGCACATTGAGCCAAGCAGAAGGCACCGGTCAGACATGAGTCAAAAATTCAACAAGAGAGGGCTGAAATACTCGTAAGCATTTTAGGCTTCTGATTAAAAATTACCACAATTCTAGAAAGTCTGTATTGATGTGTGCTTGTGGTTCACACTTGCACAGTGGTCATAAGTCACAAATGTGTCATTTTACAGAACTCCTCAGAGTTTATTTGGCTCCTGGGGATTTAATATCCAGCCAGTCTCTGTTGGGAGAGAGAGTCATTTGCATCACGACTATTATCGGGCAATTTTTCCCCTCCAAAAGAAATAAACATTAAAACAAAACAAAACAAAACCCTAAACAAACAAAAAAACCGTCAACAAAAACCCAAAACAAAACAAAAAACAACCAAAAACCCCCAAAAAAGTAACAAAAAAATCCAAAAAACCAAACCAACCCCACAAGTCAATTTAGAAACTATAGAATAAAAACATTTCCAAGTATTTTTCCCCCCACCTCGTTTTCTGTGACTTGATGTAGAACATTACCAGAAAGTTCCTTGAGCACAGTAATTGCCATGCCAGAGCAGAGGGCAGCTAATTCTGCCTCATTTGCAGAGATTAGCAGCACACAGGTGCTTTAGAAGGCTGTTCAATACAGTACAACCCTTATTTTCACAACTTATCCTGCATCCATGTCCACAAAAAGGGATCAGCCCATATTGTTGTGATTTTTAAAAAAATCTGTCTGTGATAAAACGGAGAAGGGAAAGAAGAAATTAATCAGTAAGAACAGAAAGCAATATTGTAATTTAATGTTTGGGCAAAGGCTCAGCTGCCAAGGTGGAACTGGCACCACTCTGCACAATAATAAACTCTAGATTTAAAAAAACTGAACTAAAGCAACTCCTGGGCTGGGAACCTCCCACAGGGGGCAGATTCCCTCTGTTCTTCACAATGGGTGCTGCAAAAGCTCCCAGCTCCATGCTCAGCCCACACGCAGGAAAGGAAAGCTCAGAAAGGCTGCAGGAGTCCCCAAAATACAAAGATTTACAGCTGAATGCACTTTCATGGAGTTCTACAATGCACTTGGATGTGAAGGACACTACAAGATTTTAATAAGGATGCTCACGTTTAAACTTTTCCTTAACTAATCAATATTTATCCTGGCTATTTAGAAGCTGATCTGTTCATTTACCTGGCTTTTAAAATGAGCTTTTTTTTGTCTTACAGAGGCGTGGTGAAAAAAAAAAAAACAAGCATAAGAAAGAGTTTTTTTCCTTAAAGATTTTTTCAAACCTGTTCTGAACACAGAAGTATCAGGCTCAGAAACTGTGAAATCAACCACACATGCTGCAGGAGACGAAAATCCTGTCTCAAATCAGGGAATTTTGGGGGAATAATTATGGGAAATTTGCACCTCTTAAGGAGGGATTTGGATTGAGACAGGGAGAACATTTGACATCCAAAGCATTGGGGGAGCCTGTGAGGAGGAGAGCAAGGCAAGGATAAGGAGCAGGTAGATTCTCTCACATCACAAAACCATCCCATGTAGCAAAGGGACTGTCTGAGACCAGATACTGTCACAAAAATGCACTGAAATTGGCCATAACTGCAAAGTCAATAAAAACGCCCTTAATCTTTCAATAAACAATTTATTTTTAAAAGTTATTTTGGAGCTATTGAATCTCCCGGGGTGGGGAAGTGAATGCATTTTAAATGTGCTGTCTGGTATGCAGTATCACAGGTTTAAATTTCATTTCATCAGATATATGGTTTTGTCATTTGAACTCTAGATTAGAAGCCAGAATTCCTCCACTCTAACACTGACTGCTTTTCTGGCTTTCAACAAATCATTTAGGGTCAGACTCCAATAGCTCTCCTCGTGAAGGAGGGCAGGTACTGTGCAGTACAAGACAGGAAAGCAAAATTTGCCCTTCAAATCAGTCACAGCTTCTGTGAAACTGGTGCAAAATAGTCACCTGTTTTCCTGCAAGGTGACTGCCAAAATGAATTATTGTGGTTAATATTTGGGAAGAATGAAGAATCCTAAATAGAGCTGGACAAAGGGTTTGGCTTTAAAAAGAATAAAAAACTCCTACTTCTCTAATTTTTCCTATTTTTTTTTCCATTTTATCCATATAGAAAAACCAAATGAACAGAGAGGGTAAGAACAATGGCAAAACTGTAGATATTGATGGATGAGAACACCTACTAAGCAATTTTAAATTCAGATTTTCATTAGGCATTTGCTTTCAAAACTCTTGCACAATATTCTGGGAGGCTCCGAAGAGTTGCAGTGAGTGGAAATCACCCAGACAAGACAACAGTGCACCTTCCCATTTGCCAGCCCAATCCCATCTCTGTCACTTTAACGTCTCAGTGACTGCTGGGAGGGTGTGGGGAGGTCATTGCAGCAATTGGCTGGTTCATCAATTATTCCTCACCCATTTAAAGCTGCCAGGACCCTTGCACATATTTTCATTACACAACAGGCCTAAAACAAATCTCTCTGCACAAGCTCGAGGTAGCAGGCAGGAATCTGTCCTCAGAATTCAACATCACTCTCTGGCTCTGGAGGTGACTTCAGCTCAATTTAGTACAGACCACACAATCCTTTTTTCTTCCTCCTCATTGCATTCTGAACTCCTTTCACAGGACTTTGTAAGGTATATTCCACTTCAAAATGCATTTATCCCAGCAAGAGGCTTTGAGAAGGCAATTGAAGATACATTTTCAGGATCACCACTTCCATGAGAGACATGAAAAAAATCTAGATTTATATTCATTTGCCAAATATTCAGTAGCCACCCCTATGGCTAAAACATGTTCTGCAAGTTTTTGACTGAAAGCTGTGAGGTTGAAAAAGCCCTGAAGAGGTGCCAAAACCCACCAAGCAAGAAGTCTCTTCCCCAGGTGAAAAAAAAAAGATCCCCATTGCACAGGAAAAAAAACCCCAACCTCTCTTCCCACCCCCCTCCCCCCCAAAACATCA